>BPLQ01004971.1:714570-763507 GCA_021605075.1 Caerostris darwini
GCAAAAACTCTCTAATAATAAAAAATTGAGAGAACATTCTAGGTTTTTATGAGTCGAAATTTTGAATGTAAATTTGTAGAATATGACAAGCCATAATCATTTTAACAGTTAGGTTTAGGTACTAGAGAATTTCTACATTATCGTTTCAACTAGTACATGCATTAATCTCTAAATATAGTAAAGCAGAACATATGGTAAATTAATGATTTACTTATTTATTATTATTTTTTTTTTTTGAAGAGAAGAAAAATATATCCTGTTCTAGTGTCAGCCAATGTTTTGTTTTCTTCTGTACTGAGTTTAAAAAAAACTTATGTAAGAAAACTTTGTGTTCTTGTTAAAGTTTCAATAAATAACATATCTTTTTCCTCTCTATTAAAAATTTTCTCTTAAATTTCTAGTTATCTTTATTTATTTATTTTTATATATTTTTTTTTTCGAGATTATCAATAGGATCTGTAAGAAATAATTTATCAAAGTTTTTACATTCCTGTCAATCTCTCATCTTTTGACTTTTAATCGAAAATCCATCGAATGAAAGTTATTATTTTTTTGAAATAATAATAATAATAATAATAAAAAGCCAACCGGTCTAGGTGATTTCCTATTGTTGTGAAAGAGAGAGAGAGAGAGCCATCCGCAGATAAGAATTTCCCTTTGAATACAATTACTCATTCGCAATCGGAAAAATAAAAAAAAGAAATCCTATTGTGAGCTATCGTCATTGTTCCTTCTGTTGCTTGCGAGTTGACTTTGACTCCCTTTTTTAATCGGCTTCATGGAGGAATGTCAATTACTTTTTATGGCAATTCCCAATCGGTCAGGCACACTTTGGCTTTCTTTTTTTAAAGAACTTTTTAATACGTATGTTATCAGATTTTTTTGCCAAAGGAACCTGCATTTTCATCAATGAAGTATGAGCTATTAGCAATCGCCGGTATTGAAATAAATGTGTCCAAGGCACCATTGTGGTCAAGACCTTTTGGGTTGTTCATGTTGAGATTGCAATCGTATTGATTGATACCCGTGTGCCTGATGGAAAATTGACTGCAAAGATTTCATAAGTTTTTAGGGAGGTAAACGTACTGACAGTTTTGCGCCTCAAGTTTTTTGACATTGACAAACTTTCATTTGATGAGTTTGCCTCTCTCGCCTTTATCTGTTCACTCATCTTGGAGTTATGCCAGAATAAAGTGTCTTTATAATTGTCCATAATCAAACAATCTCTTTCGCGTAATGTCTCCCGAAAGAAGATTGCGTTTAATTAAAGTTACCATTTTGGAAGAGTAGAATGTCTTACATATACCGTGGATTTGCAAAAGGAAAATTTTTTTACCATTACTTATATTTTCTAATTATCGGGTATTTTTTAAACTTTTGGTGCGATGGCATTATTCTTTTTACTGGGTTTAGTTACAAATAGAATTGTTTTTGTAAATTTTTAATAAATACCTGAAATTTATTTATTCTTAAAATCTTTATGCGCTTTGCGATAAAAGATCAACTAGCATTAATCGCATTGTGTTTCTTAGTAATGGTGAGAATTTAGCAGTCCTTTTCATAAGGTAAAAATTATTGCTTCATTTGATGCATAGATTTATATCACTTTCATTACAACGACATCTTTTAGGCCTGAATACCGCTGAGTGTCTAGTGCTTTGGCCACCTTTCCCTACATCCATGAGTATCATGGGATGTCCGTCCCGCACTGCAGGACACTGAGTCACATACATACACAACGAATAAATCATAAACTTTACTATATTAAACTGCTATTAAACTTAAATACTATACTATATAAACTATACCATATTAAACTGCTAGTCTGGATGATCTAAAGCTTTCTGATAAGTTGTTAGCACTTTGAACTTCCGAGTTGAGAGAAGTAGATTCAAATCCCATCAAACGTTGTAATATACATGTTGTTAAATGAATTAATTGTTGGATCACATGGATTAAAAGTTCCTTCGTAGAGTTTGAAACGGCGAATTGAAGTGAATCCTCAATCGCCGCCTACGAAGGTTTAGCCTTCTAATTTGCTTACGTACCTTTCTATGTACTATATTGTGTACTAAGTATATAGTGGGGCCTGAATGGCCGAGTGTTTAGCACTCGGTGTCATGGATGTTTGGAATCTACTTTATTACTACTTTTTGCCTTAGGTCCAGGTCGCACATGACTGTAAGAGCGTCACAGAGCAGTCAAATCAGACTTCTACCTACAAGTGCTCCATCACAACAGAAGCTGGCCCGCCCTTTCCCGTCAACCATAAGTTCGTAAGGGCTCGTGGGCTTGGTTTAGATGACTTCAAAGTGGGATAAGTAACAACAACAAGTATATAGTATAGTGCATTGCTATGTACTATACAATATATTATGTATTATACTATACTATATACTATACCTTGCTACGTACCGTTGCCTACATGCCTTGTCTCATCGAAGCTATGTTCTCATTATTTGTAAACATAATTTAATAATGAGGGAATATAACTTAGGGATTCATGGACCACATATTAAGAAGCTCAAAAGTTGCGTAGCATCTTCATAATGAAAAAAATAAAATAAACCTATATTTGGATGTTGCATTTGATAAAATTTCGAACGCAAAAGCTATCCAGACAGACAAATATTATTAAACCGTAAATCCTAGTTTGTCACGGCCGTCTGTGCGTGGCATAAAAGGGCTTTTAAATTTCAAATTGCAGACACGCCACACACACCTCATTACCCCATTTGTCGCCACGGAGAGGACACATTCCTGGAATAGTTTTTCCGACTATGGCAGGGAATTCCTCTTCTGAATCACCTGATCCCCCGCTTCGTGCAGGTGAGGCGACAGCCCGCTAATTGCTTCTTCCAGGATTCGGATGCGAAACGCTAATTATGCAAATTGAATGTTTTGCGCCTTTGTATGTGGATACCCTTAGCTGGCTGCATTAGGGAGCACGTCGTCGTTAGCTTTAGCGGTGGCGTCTTGGCTGAGTACAATTTATCGCACGCTGCTGGTGTTTTATTCTTTTTGTGATCTAGTCTTTTTAGAAATTGGGTGTTTGTTTTTTTTAATTACATTTTCATTTCAAATGTTTGTTCGTTATAATGTGACGAACTGTATTTGAAGAAGGGAGTCCTAAATCCGATATATAATTCAGATTTCTGTTTAAAAAAGTTACCATTTAATTGCGTTTGCTGGTTCGTTATAATTTGAAAAATGGACCTGAATAGCCGAGTGTCTATCACTCGGTGCCACAGGTTTTGGATTCGAGTCTCGGCGGTGCCATGGATGTTTGTAGTGGTTAGGAATCCACTTTAAGCCGTAGAGCATATGACTGTAAGAGTGTCACGGAGCCAAGTTAGACTACGTGTCCTCCATCACAATAGAAGCTGATCCCCTTTCCCTCCTTCCATGAGACCACATGGGTACTTGAACTTGGTCTAGATGCTGCTTTCAACCTAGTGGGATAAGAAACGGTGACAACATTTGTAATTTAAAGTGTAACCAAAATGCGATTTTACTAAAAAATAAAGCCTTATCCTGTCTCGGTCTCGACTGTAAGAGCGTCACGGAGCCAAGTCAGACTTCTATCTACGGATGCTCCATCATAACAGAAGCTGCCCCCTTCCTTTCCCTTCAGCCGTGAGTCCATAAGGGTTCGTGGGGTTGGTCTAGATGACTGCCAAGTGGGATAGATAACAACAACAATAATGTGAATAATTATATTTGGGAAGGCCCAAAAAATAACCAAATCGCCATGCTTTTCTTTTACGTCGTTTGTTAGACGTATTCGTTGAGGCGACATATTAAGTATCTTTTTATTTTAATTGATATCAAATTGTGTAATAGCAATATAACAAATTAATTAAATTAATAAAAATTGAAAAAAATATGTAATTATATCTTTAAAGAAGAGCTCGAATATCTTTTATTTGGTATTTTATATTGAACAAGTAAAAAATTCCTTCTTTGTAAGATTCAACTTCCTTCGCAATAAAAACTTGGTATGTAAATTAGGAAAACTAGGAACATGCTCTATAGAACATGTTTTAAAATATTGTTGAAAGCAATAAGGAAGCTACTTTTGGAGATGACTCTAATAATTATGACTAGTAGCACAATGGGCAAGGTACACTGCTCTGGATATTGTTTTGCAATGTGTTGCACAAAAAGGAATTTATGCTCCTTTTTTTTTTTTTTAATGCCGATTTGCAACAACATTTTGAGGAAATTCGAGAAGAAACTATTTGTGGGGTTTTTTGTTTTTTTTTATAAAATATGTTTTTTTTTTTTTGTTTTTTTTTTTTTTTATGTTACCACGACAACGAAGTTGTGTATCAACACTTGTATAATCGGAATACTGACTGTGAGAATAGTTTTTCCTTGCCCAGAGATAAAAGGATGTTAGATTCCATCTTTTGATGAAACATTAGGAAAGAATTATTCTTTTATGAAATAAGTAGGTTAATTGCAATCGATGAAATTTTTAACTGACTTTTAGATTGTATGTTATGTTTATATATGTATATGGACGGGTTAGGTGTATTTTTTTTAATAATATTTTAAATTTTTAAATGAAGAATTGTTGAACCTAAAAATAAAGCATACTTTGACGAAGAACAATGGTTATTTTGAAATAACAATGATTTTTTTAAGTGGAAGAATAATTATGATTATTTTCAATGCGAGGATATTTACACTTATATTATGTCGGATTATGAACCTGTGAAGCTTATAAGGAATCACAACTTTTATATGGATAAACTTAATCCCTAGTGAAACGAACATCCCTAACGGTGGCGCCTGGAGAAAACTATAGGTTTATCGTTTTCCTCCTTTATAGGAACGCGGGAACTTTCAGTTTACCTCGCCTGCTGCAATTTTTTTTTTTTTTTTTTTTTTTTTTTTTGTAAGGGGGTATTTTTATTTTTTTTTGGCTTTTTAAATTTTTTTTTTTTTTTTTTTAATTCTGAATTGAAGTAGCATATTTCATTTATTGTATCTGTCCAAAGGTTTCTTCGTAAGAGAAATAGTTCATAAGTTTAATTTTTTGATACTATCAGGCTTTTTTATCTGTTTTGTATCATTTAAATGTAATTACCAAAATAGTACTATTAACAACAATAAATAAACCAGCTTGAACTTGTCCATTATATTTCGCCGCTGTTAGTGTTTTCTGGTTTTTCTCGTCTGTAGTAACATAGAAGACCTTCAGTATTATACATTCTGTAGCTTTTCTTTTCTTCTTCTGCAACCTGAATTGTGCTGAATCCACTGTAAATTTAATATCCTGTAGCAATGGTTTAGCAATAGCATAGGCCTAGCAATTGACAATAGCATCCTATTAATGTTTTTGGATAACACAAAAAAACACTAAAAAAAAGTTTTATAATGAAGTCTTCTTGGTATTGAAATACTTATTATTCGCGTCACGGTAAAAACTTTAATCCTTTCACAGCTTTTAAAATTATTGGAATCGTTTTTCTAGATGGGAAAGTATCGGATTTGAAATGGTTAAAGAATTTAGAACTAGTTTATCATTTTACCTTCACCTTCTGAGAAAATTGCATTCGCCCCCACCCCTTCTTCCATTTCGCTCTCCAAAATTCCCACTTAAAAAAACTGGAATAATATTAAAATGTCTGAAAGCTTCAATTTAAATTTGATAGTGAAGAGATTTAAAACCGTTCTTAAAATGAAAAGTCTTTTCACTTTTCAGATAGATTCGGGATTTAATTTTTACTTGTACATTCTTAACGAAATGCAGACAGTTTCTGTAATCAGTTTGAAATATTCTGTCTCATTTTTTAATATCTTGCGGCAATGGATTGGAGAATTTAGATCTACGATTATTATGTTTTATAAACGTTTTTTTTTTTCATAAAATGGACCACTTTTAACTTTTTATATGGCTTTTTTATCTCTTATATGAGTATTACTGATGCATTAATTACGTTCATGAATTTGCACTTCAGACTATATGGTAGTTTGGTTGTTAAGTGTGAACATAAATCGTTTTAGCTTGATCAGTTAATTTTTTATACAGGTAAAGACGAACACATTCTTATTGCAGTGTGCTTTCGATCTAAGATGGTTCAAAAATAGAGGGAAATCTTTTTTACAAATTGAATTGAAACTTGAGAATTACTGGAGTTCTTGACTGAGTTATTTTTCTTTCAACTTAATGGTGATAAGTAATGTTGGAAAAAAAATATTTTATACAATAAATCTGCAATATCTTTAATCAATTATTATAATAATAATTATATTGTGCCATATGTTTTAAAGTGAAAATAGTATATATATTTCGATTGGTACCGAAAACACTGAATGCGCCAGCTCACACTGCATTGATACTTCATGACTTTTTCGCCAAAAAGGAAACTCATATCGTTCCACAACCACCTTATTCACACCGTGCGACTTCTGGCTATTTCTTAAACTCAAAACACTACTCCGGGGACACCGTTGTGAGTTGATTGAAGAGATTCAACGTGAATCGCCGTGCGCTTTGAAGGCCATCCCTGCCGATGACTTTTTTAGCATGTGATGAGGATTGGAAAAAAAGTTGGCATAAGTTCATTGTGTCCGGAGGGGATTACTTTGAAGGCGATGAAGTAAATTTGGAAGAATAATTAAAGAGATTTTGAAAAAAAAATTATTGGTCTTACTTTTTGGGCGCAGTCGTACATCGTTTTTATAAAAATAACCGAAAGTCGATGACTTCCTATTGAAATAAAGATGAAACCCAGGCTTTTAATTTTAGCAATACTCTTCGTTGTAGATTAACCGAATGCCTATTATAAAGTTGTGAAACAGTATTGCGTTGAATATGCATTTTGTATACATCTTGTATTGCTTTTGTTTTGTATACCGATGTACAAAAAAAGATCTCTCTTATGATTCTTTCACTTTACGATGTAACAAATTAAACCCAATTCAAAATCAAAGACATGCTTTTTTTAGCAAGTACAAAATCAAAGACATGCTTTTTTAGAATTAATTAATGCATTGGCGTACGTGATTGCAGAGGCGTTTGAAAACCGATATCTTGACTCGAGAAATACGATCCCGGACGAGTTATCTTCTGGCTTGTTCTTGTTGTTGAAAATCGAGATTGAATATTTTCATTGTAATGATGCACAACGTGGTCAACAGTTTTCGGTATTTATTGCATACATAATTTATTACGTAGTGAAAGTTAGAGCATCGATTGTTTATAATAGCTGAAAGATCGGAATAACGATTCTGCTTTTTCGTTTTATCTTACGCTCGAACTTATCGGTTTATTCTAATTGATTTCTCGTGTTCTGAAAGAAATATGTTCTTCTGGAAGAGAAAAAACATTTTTGCCTGCTGGACGCTTAACGTATTTAACTGTTAACATCAACAATGTACATGTATCAATATATGAACCAGAGATAAATTATAAAAATTTGCATTTAAAATTTATTTGATCAACGCCCTTTTTATTTTAGTATTATTTTTTCAGAAGAATTTCTGCGTCTACATTGGCATATAAAAGCGGTGTTCAAACTAAAGTACGAGACAGAGCTAGTCGTTCTCCGTCTGACCACGAGAAACAAGCCATGTTATATCTCTCTGTAAGTATCACAGAGAGATATAACACTGTCGACTGGTCTAAGTGGTCGACTCGCAGAGCAGGACTTAGTAATTGTGATTAGAGCGGGGCTGAGACAGTTGACTCACTCCGAGGGTTTTCTGTCTACACTGTGACAAACCGTTTTATAATTGGTTCGCGAGAACGACATGCTTGTTCTCGCTCTCTAGACTGGACGCCGCTAAACTTTTTGTTAGTGGGGGGCACTTCTTTAATGTCGCAACATTGGCTCTGACAACAGTCAGTGACAACGTGTGCCGCTGGTGAGCATTAGGGTTGAAGTTCAGTCGGCTGGCGGCATTATTGTAGACACTGCTTCAAAAACGGGGAGGCGTTTGTGATGTTCAGCATCTTGCCTCGTGGGTCGAACTACCTAATGGGAATTTTCCGGGTTTTCTCTCATACGATACGCGAGTGCGGGGTAGTCCTCCCGGAAGGCACTGTCCTCTTTCTTCAGCGACTCTTAACCAAGTCAGACTTCAATCTATGGGTGCTCAGCAGTTTCCCCCTTTCCCTCCCTCTTTGAGTGGAATACTCATGGGGTGTTCGTCCCGCATTGCAGGGCACTGAGGATTAGTCACAACAGTCGTTCTTCCTCCGCAGTTTGGAGTGAACACTCCTACGATGAGCATTTTGAATGTTCGCATTCATCACACTTTTTTCCATATCCAATGGATAGATTTTTGTTTCACAGATTAAATATGCTCATACCTGGTGTGAGAACTCTTCATTTCGTTCGTTCATCAAGTTTCGAACTAGGTTTTCTCAGTCAGAAAATTTAATAGTCTAACCACTAGGCTGCTTCAAGCTTCGTCTAACAACTATGAAACAGATAAAAGAAAATAGTGACTGAAAACTTTTTTTTTTCGTATGGATATAAAAATAACTTTTTAGTCATGAACGTTTGAAAGAAAATTCCGGGAAGTTGATGATTTCATTTTTAGAGAAGTAAACACAATATTCCTAAGAAAATTTCACTTATGGTAATATATAATTATACACACAAACATTTTTGAATGTACAATGATATTATTTCCAAAAAAAAAAAAAAAATCATAGTCCAGTTAAACAATTTTTACAAAAATAAAAAAACACATCAATATCCTTTAAAAATGTACTATAACCAATTTAAAAAAAAATAAAGTAATTGAAAAAATATTCAAGAAAATAGTTTGCCAGTGCTCTTAGTAAGAAAAAAAATTAATTCCCAGAATTGCCAGGCTCCCTTTGCATTGAAATCGACCCTAATAACACACCACGGATCTATAAAGGCAGATACGCTTTTCCCTGCAGAATGAGACCTGTCATCAACGATATCAACACTTCCCTATGAAGAAAAAAAAACTGCAAAATAAATACCGCACCTCCGCCAAGCTAACTTTTCTGGAACACATGGTTTAAAACCACTCTGACACCTGCTGGATTCATTCCCCCCTCCCCTCAGGTACCGAATCTTTTTCATCCGGATGAAAACGCGAAATGACTTTTTTTTTTTTCTTCTCTCTATATTTATCTCGGAAAAATTTCTTAACGTCGAGAGCTATTGTGGGCGAGTTTCTCCATCAAGGGTTGCCTCAGCAACAGAGAAAGTCACCGCGGGCAGTAATAATAATAATAATAATAATAATCTTTTTTCCAAAAAATGAGATGTCAATGCTGGTGAAGCCGGATTGATGGTATGGAAGTTTGTAGAGTAAGAGACTGACGGATCGTTGAATGATGACCTTTGGCAACGATGATGTAAAGCTGTTCGTAGTAATTCTATAATGGTTTTATTTTTTTTTTAAAGGGAATAAGGGGAAAAGATTAGCGTGCATGTCTAGGAAGTAGACAAAACTGGAAAGTTTTTTTATTTAATTTGATTATATATTTACTCTCATATATAAACATAAAAATTAAAAAGAAATCAGTAATCTTAGTTCTAAACTGTTGAATCGAAATGAATCGTGAGTGAGTCAAGGATCGATTCAGAATTGCCATCAGTAGAAACATCATCGCGTGTATTAATAACAATAATAAAAAAATCTTTTTAAAATTAATAAAAAATAAATATAAAATCTTAACAATTAAAAAAATTATTTAATAAATAAATTACAAAAATAAAATGTCAGTGCTGGTAAAGCCGACGTGCTGTTATAAGATTTATTGAGGAAATTAGCATTTATTATTATTGTAGATACATTACATATATTATTATTGTAGTTACAGACATCCTTGGCCGCGTAGCGGCCACTAGCTCCTTCATTGTAAAAAAAAATTAGCATTTCCATCGTGATAATTTTAATCTATATTTATATTTTTCTAGAAAATAACGGCAACACGCACAAGCTAAGACGTGATCAAAATCAAAGTTAAATTTAGATATTAAATTATTCCAATGTACTGATGTGTACTATTTTTAATAAATGTATACAATAAAACAAATTAAGGGGCATCTGTAACGTTTTTTTTTAAATAAATTTTTTGGAAACGTTTGTAAATTGCTAATAATTAAAGGTTATTAAAACTCTTGTAATATTCTTGATAAAGTTCTTTTCACACTTTTCTCTGTTTGGAAATATAATTACTTTGTTTCCAATTTATTAAGTAACATTTAAAGAAAATTATATATTTTAAAAAAAAATTTCTTTCAGAATTTTATTTAAGAATTATTATCTCTCGCTTCCTTTTTTTTTTCTGTAAAAATTGTCTATTTTTTTTTTCTTTCATAAAACTGCCTTTCTTGTTCTGAAATTAGAAGACCACAACACTAATGTTTAACATGATACATTATCTTCGTTATTAACTATCATTATCACTATAACGATTATCTTCTTTTTAACGATATACTTATCTTCTCTCAAAATTCTTCTGAAAACAGCGATATTTCAGCACTGTACTCTGTTTCAGCATAATATTCTTGTCTGCACATTTTACAGAAATAAGGAACAAAATAAGGAAAAGGGAATTAAACAATAAGGAATTAAATACATCAAATGAATAAATAATTTTAAAATTGTAATAATTTTCTTTTCGGATATCAATGTAATTTTTAATTAAATTGTTTTCCACTTTCTGTAGACTTTTTTAGACAATATTTGTTCTTTGTGTGTTATTATTGATTATTGATATTATAATAAATTTAACAGATTTTTTTCTAATTAATACATTCTCTGCAAGGAAAATTCCTGGATTATTATTTGTATGGTATCTTTAATGCATAAAAAAGCATCGGTTTTCTATCGAAGGTTTCATAAGTTCGGGTTCCTTCCTACTCAAGCTAAGGTTAAAATAATGCGAGCAGTGAGTCATGTAGGGAAAATAACTACTATAAGGAAACAGACGAAGAGGCTTTTTATTTTTAACATACCTTGTAAAATTCGAGACAACTCACCGTATCATAACATTTTGTGATTCAGCTCCCAGTTTTTAATAAAGAACTGATAAAAAAATACTAAATTTATTGAATAAGAATTTTTTATATCAGCAGATCTTGTATTTTACATATGTTTGCCATGGTTACGTATGTAATGCCATTGAAGGCAGTGTCCTATCAGCAGTGATGATGGTAGGTCATCGCCTTCGAGGACTTTTAAGGGTAATTGCTCCAAATTTGCGTGTCGTATGGAATGAAAATACTGAAAACTCACACCAGACAGCCTGAGTATTGATGCAATGTGTTTACACATGTTATCACAATTGCTATCGAATCTCTGTCAATCTTCCTCCTCGTTCCTATAACTGCTTCGAACAAACAGATTCGAAACAAACAGATTCGTAGCAAACGGATTCGTACCTGAACTTCCCGGAACGTGTTTTATCTTACGTGTGTTAAGCGGACTTGCAAATCTGGCTAATAAGAACTTAAGAGTTTTATCTTTTCGTAGACTAATATATATATATATATATATATATATATATATATATATATATATATATCCTTTTTCACCCAGTTGTCACGCAAAAGTTCTTTACTTTATCGATTGTGATATTTACTTCATTTTATATCTATAAATAATTTATGTGCTTTCAAATTCGTGATTTATATCAGCAATTATCTTTAGATCTTCAAAAATTCTACGAATTAATTTGTTTATCGGACAGATATATATTATTTTTAATCAAATTCACAATCGCTACAAGCAAAGCGTTTTTCGTGAAAAATTATTGACGTGTCATTTGCAATGCATTAAAAATGAAGGGATTTTTAATTAATTATCATTAGTATTTTTAAAGTTATTTTTTCTTATTAAAAAAGGTTCATTTATTGTTTTGATCTAACACAATGCTGTTAAACAGACTCGTCGTTTTTTTTTTATCTATTATCATAAGTCATATGATAATAGATCGAAGAACTATTCTACACTGCAGAAAATCGAAGACTATTCTACAGTGCATTGCTGTAAATTATGCTTGTTGAAAATCTTACAAACAATTTTTTAAAATTATCATTTATAATAAATAAAAAAGGGATTTCTTGTTTTTTTAAACCAGATTGTTAGCTATAATGAATGGCCATTACTTTTAATTATAAATTTTAACTAAAGCATATAATTTGTAATGTCGTATGTTAATTAATGGATTTATCCAATCGAGATAGAACTGTTCCTCAAGTGATTAATGATAAGCCCATTGAAGGACAAAAATATTAGTTTTTAGAGGAGTGAAATGTAAATCTAGCAACGAAATCCTATATTAAAATTGCAACAGGTAATTATAGTTCGACCATTGTTAGTGTGGAAAGATAAGCACCAGCTTCAAAGACGGAAATGGAAGAGTCGGTTATAGTTAAGGTTGCTTGTCAGACAAATGCGTCGCAAAGTAATATTGAAAGAAAAAGCTCGGTAGTGAATGTGAAAATTTTTTTCCATATGATTTTTCTTTTGATGTTATATAATTTAAAATTTCAATTATTAAAAATTAATATTATTTTTATTGTAATTAAAACCCATCCGAAAATACCTTTCTCTCTTATTACGCTGTTCTGATTTGGACCCCTTCGACTTCGCCGCCTCCTAATTTCTCCATACAATCGCCGGCTGAATTGTACCAATTCCAGCCTTCAAGAGCTTAGACAAAATAACTATAAAAATCTAACAAAGTTTTAAAATTTAAAAAAAAAAAAAGTTGCATCCTAAGCTATTCAGCGCGCTTAAAACCGCTACATAAAGCATAAATAAAATTTTAGAAAAATACTTAAATTAAAATGTACTTGAGAACCAAGCTTTTGATATTCGTGAAACGAAAAAATAAATATGGATCAATACGTATAGTATATCAATATATACCGAGGACATAGTGGTACGAAATCATGCTTTTCCATCTTTTAAATTTAAAAATTTTATTAACTTTCTGTAGTTATTTTGTCTAAGCCTTTGACACAGCAACTTTTATACAAGTTAAACTGTAATTATATCTTTTAATTTTAATGCTAGAGTTTCTTTGCTGTCTCTCTCTCTATTTATATATATATAGCCTGAGTTGTTACATCCACTCCTAATTGATTATTTTCTAAGTCTTCAGTCCGTTCATCAGTTTCAAAGAGCAGCTTCTCAGAATTTAAAACACCCAACTCTTACTACATTTTTGCAACACGAACAGTGTGTGCGTAAGTCAAACCCCATCCGTCATTCTTTCTGGCGGTAAGTTAATTAACAGTTGTGTCTTGTGCCTCTCCGCTATACTGCAATGATAGCCCAGACAGGCACAAGAAACCGGACTTGGGATCGGTGTCAGAGAAGAGTGCTTTTCTTTTTCTTTGTCACTCGGATGCGATTGGTGACATGTTTTTCATCGTCCAGGGGCCCCCTGGCTGTAGGTCAGCCGCTTCGTGGCTTGTTTTGGATGGCAAGGGTATTTATTTGAAGCTCGCTATTGGAAAGCGTTCATTGAAAGAGATAGGTTGCATTCGATACTGGAAATTCGAATTGTTTCAATAACTCGTTAGGAAGGATTCGTATTGTAATTGATTCAATCCAAGCTTAGTTATTTAACGGATCTAATAGCCAAATTTTGAGTGATTTGAATTCTCAAATTCTTCTTGTTTCCAGAAAGTAATTACGAAGCTTTGTAGTGCTGTAAAAGTAGACCAGTTAATTTATTTATCTTATTTATTGATATTTATAACTGAATTAAATATTTAATTCAGTTTACTCCAATTTTTGTAATAATGTACAGATAATTCAATCTAAATTTTAAAAAATTATATTAAAAATTTAATAATTTTCAGAATATTTTTAGAATAATTATTTTAAAAATTCTGTTTTTCAGAAGAATTCTTTAAGAATTTTTTTTTTCCAGAACGATTTGTTTAATAATTTTCAGAATGTCTTCGGTTTATTTTTATTTTTATTAATTATTTATTTAAATTTTTTATTGTAAATCTCAATAATTGGAATACGGGGAATTTAGATGTTTAAATCAGTAGATTAGAACTAATTAGTAATAGTGAATAATTTTAAAATATTTTGTAGTTGTTGATAAAAACTTTTTTACAATATTGATAGTACAACTGAAATGTCATTTGTCAGTTTGCCATAACTAAATCCGCGTATAAGAATAAAAGTTTATACATAAATATACAAAACGCATTAAAGTTGATTACAAATTAAAGGAAAATAGTTTCTGTTTTTTTAATTACATACAATCGTTTTATTAGACTATTTATAATTGATTTTTTTTTTTTTTTAAAGTTCCTTAATAGTAAAAATCTAAAAAATATATTTCATCAACTTTCACGAAGTGGTTAAAAAACAACCGTTAACAAATCCTTTTTTACTACGAAATCTATCTAATCTGTAGTTACATGACACTTGAGGAAAATAAAAATAATAACACTAAATGAAAACCACTTATGATACGAGTATTAATGAGTGATAAAAATAATTCCTTTTTTTTTTCTAACTACACTCTGCTAATGCACTAATTGACTTGAGAAACAAATTTAGAATTGTTTCCACGTGTAAAAGTCTAACTTACGGAGGGAAAAAAGAAGAAGAGAAATAAAAATTAAGTCCTCGACTGACCCACTCCTGGTTGATAACTTACTCCATCCAGCCTGTGGCAATGTGCTGCGAAAAAGCAACCGCTTTATCTGCTGAAGGATGATTCCAGAATAACACCTTCTGGGTTGGTTGGTACGATTTGTCACGCATCAGGCTAGAGCGAGCAACGGGACTATAGTTCACGTGGACCTTTTTCCCATCTTTGTGGACTTCCTAATCAGTGAAAATGCATTTCGTTCGTTTTTTGATTATTGATGACGGCTGAAAAAAAGGATTGGTTTTGGTGGCTGCGAGATGAGAGGCCTGTGTCAGGTGAGATAAGTTTTTATTCATGAGACTGGTTCCCGTTTTTAATGGCCACCACGTGCTCTGTCTTCAAGGAAGAAAGGAAGTGAATGGTCTTTCTCTTCCAGTAGAATCTGTGACCGTGCCGTTTGGGACACTGGGAATCGGTGTGGTCATTTAAATGAAAGTTCGAGCGGTCAGTGAAATTTTATTGGGCTGTAGTTGCTTCTGGTTGACGTAACCGTACTGGCGTGTTCCACTAATCGGAGATTAGATATTAAACAAAAACAATTGGTGAAAATTGGAAGGTCTATTGGAAGACCCGCAGAAAATAATGGTAAGGATCCAACATCCTGCAAATCCTTAGTGATTGTCTATTTCTTCTTTAAATTTTTTACCACTTTAATAGATTTTCATAGTACAGTAGTCTCGTTCTGTTATTTAAACCTAAGAAAACGATTTGCGCTATGTAGTACTCTTTTCCATCAATAATTTAAATTCGGTTTTTTATCTATAAGTTCGATCTTCATTATCATTGACGGTTTTTGCCATTTTGTGTGCCTTTCTTCCGATTATTATTTATTATAATTTCATAATAGAAATGTTATGTAATGCTATTATAGAAATAAACTGGCAAAATTATCGTCATCCTCAACTGTCAACGAATTTAAATCTCATTCAAATGATTAAAATTGTTATGAGTTGGCTTAATAATTTGTTTATTGTTAAAGTTATATAAATTGCAACTGATCCAAAATAAGAATTCGTTAAAATCAAAAATTTGTTTTAAAGTTTCATTTATATGTATCTAATTTTATCTTCTTATGTAAATATGTTTAATTTAACATAGTATTAAAAATTATATTTTTTTTTATTTAAATTTTATAGAAGCTTAAAGAAAAATAAAAACGATTTTAATTTTTTAAAAATTGTTCTTTTCTGTTACTCATCATATAGTCAATTATACTTTCTTTTAAAATTCTTTTACGATTCGTATGAAATTATTTTTTCCAAACATTCATAAAAACTCAGTTCTGCAATTTTCGAAGTGGAAAACAAAATTCTAGAAAAAAGAGTTTCTGTTCGAAAGAGCCGGCTGCACTTGTTCTCTGACAAATATAAATCCACCATCATCGTTCTCCGGATGTTTGTGAAAACTTCCACTACAAAGTGTTCTGTCTACACGCAGTCGACCCTGAACTTGAAACCGCTTACGAAAAGTTAGCGTTCTGCTTCACTTTTCCTGACACTGCTAGCTCATATTTCGTCAACTTTAGCGAATATTGCAGGCTTAAAAAAAAGGGTAGGGGGAATATCTTTATGTATTTACACTACCAGAAAAAGATTTTTAAGAAAACGATCATTAAAATTTAAATGTGTTTTTTGAAATGCAAACTATTTTTTTCTTAGTTGATACCTTTTATGTCTTAATTTTCCTAAATTTTGGATTTCGGCTGTTTGAAAGCTTTTCTACTATTGTTTAATGTACTTTTTATGTAGCCAACCGTTTTATGTTAAATAATAAAATAAGTTGATTAAGAGTATGTTATTTTTTTGTATATATTCTTTCAGAATGGAATTTTATACATCCTCCAAATGGATATACATATTTTTGTCATTCTCTCTCTCTCTCTCTCTCTCTCTATCAATATATATATATATATAATTTATCGTAGAAATACATTTATAAATGAAATTTAGCTAATATATTACGTGAATATGTTCTTTAGTTATATTAAATATACTGTATTTGATTTTAAAAATATCATAAGGGGTATTGAATTTTATTATTTAATATGTCAGACACTTTTTAAACATTATTAAAATTATTTTTAACATAAGACCATAATTTTGATTTATGCAAAAAATTGGGAAGGGCGATTAGGCTGTTTAATTGACATTTTATGTAATGCACTGATATCAGTTGAATAATAAAATTCGATAATTTGGTTAAGAATATGTTATATATATATATATATATATATATATATATAAAAATTTATTTTATTCTGCAAATACGTTTATGAATGGAAAGTTGGCTAATATAAAAAGTAAATATGTGTGCTATAATTATATTAAATATACTTGCTTTTGATTTAAAAAATATTATAAGAAATATTGCATTTTATTACTTAATATTTCAGATACTTTTCAAATATTATCGAAGTTATTTTTAGCATATGACAATTTTAATTTAAACAGAAAAAAAAAAGGTGGGATTGAAGAGTCGTTTAATTTGTATAAATTATTCGTATAATAATTCTTACATTGTTCTAGGCATTCTGACTCAAATTTTTTTAAATATATTTTTTTTGTTCTTATTCTGAACTCAATGATAAATAAATGCTATGTGGTTCGTATGCACAATAAAATGATATTTTTTTTAGAAATCCATAAATTTCTTTAAATACAAAAACTTCATACTTTAATGTAAATTAAAACATAAAAACTTTAATATAACCAATTAATTCTTTAGAAATTAGTTTTCTTTTTTTCCCCCTGGTATCTTCCTTTTTTTCCATGTTTTCTGATTAAAATCTTTTACTTAGAATGTTTATATCTTACATAAAATATCATGTATCTCGCGAAATAATAATGTTAATAATGTTCTTCTTTCTTTTTTACAGATAAATTCCTATCCAAAACTAAATCTACTCTTCTTTACTTCATATGTAAGTTTCTATTTTCTTCTTTTTGCACTGTCAATATATATATGACTTTAACTGCATTCTTTTTGCTATTTTATTCTAAAAATACAATTTTATATTACTAATTAAGTCAACAAAAAATTAATATTTAATTAAATTTTTCTATCTCCGATTACTTTAGAAAGTTATTTTAATAAATAAGGAAATATTTAGATTTTCTTTTTCGAAAATTATTATAAACATTTCTATTCATCGTCGAATTTTATAAACCACCAAATATAAATATGTCATCGTATAAAAAAAGACAAAGAAAAAATATTATACTTTTATTTTGAAGTCGTATATATATTTTATACAATAAAATGAATGAAGGAAAAACAAATATTCTGAAAATTAAAGAAAAGTATATAAATGAAAAGTATTTTATTATTATGTATTTGTTGTCTATAAAAAATTATAATTAGTTTTTTTTTAAATTAGCAAATATTAGTTTACTACTCAAACTAAATGGTTTTAAAATAACTGTACCATATTAATTTTGAGCATTTTACCTTTTTTAATTTTATTAACAAAACATTTTTTTTTTTTTTCATTTCTTTTATTTAAAACATTTTTTTAACATTAAAGCGGAAATAATATTTTTTCCTAATTACAATAACATAGTCATTCGTAGGTGATTTCATTATTCTTTTTTTTTTTCTTCTTTTTTTGCAAAAATATTTCATTTGATTCAAATCCAAATGATTACTTTAAAATATCTCAATTAAAAAATATTTCTGTCTATGTATCCACATCATTAAAGAAGTAGACATAATATTTTGGCATTAATTATAGAAATATTCTCCATTTTTCTTTATTGTTAAAATTTATCTTTTTTCTATTTTATTTGTATCAAATGCTAAAAGCGCTTCTGTAAACGTTTCATCATAAAGCATCCTAAAATGGATATCATTATAATAGTTTTAAACTTTGGTTTTTCCTTCTTGTGCTTATTCATTCATTTGTGTTACATACCTTGCCATTTTTCTTAAGAACAACTATTGTTTGAAACTCACCACTATCTGGCAACTCTGAAACACTGCACGATTTTTGTCAACTTTTATTACAACAAGCTGTTGTATTTTAAAACAACAGTTGTTTTGACTGCTTGGCGAGTTGCAGATATCGACTGCATTGAATTTTTGACGTTGATATGTGCTTGATTACTTTTTCACGAGAAAAATATTTGTCTTTAATTGTTTGCCGTACATGCATGTTATGGTTAATTTCACAAAATAAACCTTATTTTTTTTTTTTTTTTTTTTTTTTTATGTTTTGAATACAAAAAATAAAGCAATTTATTATTTATACAAAATAGTTTTAAATTATCAAAAATATCGAATAAAAGATATTGATCCTCAGTTTTAAAACGAAAACTTTTTGGGTCGAAACGAAATGAAAACAGTGTTTTTTCTTACTGATAACAACCACAGAAGTTCAAGAATCATATCTCAGTTCCAAAATAACAAATTGAATGCCATTATTTTGGATTATCTAAACCTAAACTAAAACTGTTTCATTCATATTTGTAATATTATTTTAAAAACAATGATTGTTTGGTGATTGGTAGGACATCCATTACAACAACTAACTGCATTTTAACAGTTAAATGTTTGATTTTTTTGTCTACTAATTTTCATTTCATTTCCCTACATATTATTGTCGACTGTGGTACTTTTCATGTAAACATTAAGTTGACTCAAGGCAAACAATTCTTTGTTGATAAATATTTTGAATGTAATATAGTTAAAAAAAATTACTATATAAAAGAAATCTAAACGAAAACAAATTTAGGTATTGTTTTAGAAAATGGTTCTTTAAACTTAAAAGATATAACGAAATAAAAAAAATGTGAAGAAGAGAAAAATTTAGAAAAGAATGACACTTGGAAGTGATGGCAGTAATTTTTTTTATCTGGAAGGGTTGGTGCAAATTTGAAAAGTTTAGCCCAGGGGTGGCCACCCGCGGCCCGCCTTCAACATTTTTCCCATCCGTGAGATTTATCACACTTTTACAAAATATATTTATTTTCTAATGGCCAAAGTAGTGAAAATCAATGTATTAAAAATTACATTATGTGTGGCATCCATATATTCAAAAAAATAACTGTCGAAATTATGAGAAAAAATTAACTTCGATTTTAAAATAATATTCGTGCGAATCTATGGCATACATTGCCTGTTTTATTTATGAGTTAACAGATATGCGCGCATCGATTTAGAAAAGCTAAGTGAAAGAGTGGAGGAACAAATATCGCACTAGTTTAATAAATATTTTTTAATGATTTTTTTTTATTTCGTTTATATTTATATATTTTTTATATTTCATTTTTAGTGTTATATATTTCTGTACAATGTGCGTTTAGTATCATTTTTATTATATTATCTATGTTTACATGTAAGAATAATAGTAAACACAATAATGATAACTCATTATGTTTCAATTTTTCACTCCAAAAAAAACTGTCTATGTTGGGTCTAAATCTAATATGAAAATATATATAGTAATTTTATATGCGGCCCACGGAATTATGATACATTTCCAAAATCATTTAGGTTGGCCATCACTGGTTTAACCATCGTCATGAAATCGAAAATAATAAAATAAATTTAAGTACGATCAATTGGGACTGACCGAAACACCTCGTCTTTTTCGCGTAGAAACTTTTAAATAAAAGATTGCAAATCTAGCTCTCTCGAGATTCTGACAAAGTAATTTACGGAACCATTCTGGAGACAGCTACTACTGAATTTCTCTCTTTACAATAAATAAATTTCAGTTTACATCTCTCGAAGAAGAAATGGCATTCCGCCAACATTCGGCCTGGCGATTTTCTTCTTCTAAGACTCTCAACAAGTACTCAAAAAACGAGCGTTAAACGGCTTCGAGAATTAGGTATTGTGAGTGATAAAGGGTTAATATACCGTCCTATTTATTTCAGCTATCATCATTCCAGTGTTGCGCAATGTGTTGGTTGCAAATTGTTGTGTGATAAATGCATTCTTTTTTTTCATCTCAATGGAGAATCTTTCTTGAATACATTAAGTTACTCATTCAATTTTTTATTGACTTCTGTTATCATCATTGAGTTTGTTTGGTTTTTCCAGTATTAGACATTTGATAAATTCATTTAAGTAATGAAAATTTTTAATTTTTTTTATCTTCAACATAATTCATTTTTTTTTAATTGTTAATATTATTATTTTTATTCCGGATAAAAGTTTATCTTATCATGTAAATTTTGTAAATAAGGAAGAATCCAAGTCTGAGGAAGAATATTGTACGTTAATTGTAAACCGATAACTATATTTTCTCAATATCTTCCAAGTTCTTAAATCCTTTTTTTAATGTAACATATTTTTAGGCTTCTATTATTTTCCACTGGCTTTCAAATTAGCACATTTTTTTTATTAAGGGAAGTTTTTTATTATGATTTTTTTAAGCAGTAAAGTGTGGAAGTATGAATTATTACAATTATGGTGTATTAAATTTAAACCTTTTTTTTCTAAAACTTTTACTTTACTTTTATAGCCTGTTATAATACAGCCATATTCTTATAGTCTTTATTTTTCATTTGTATTAATATATCTATAAAGTTTTATAAAATCATTCCGATAAATAGGTCAGAGATTTTTAATTGTACAATATGTTAACGTTTTTTATTTATTTATTTATTATTATTTTTTTATTTTTTCATTTACTGTAAAAATATTGTTAACAGATGTTTCGAAATGTACAACTTATGATAAATTTTATGAACTTTCGATATTTAAAAAAAAAATTAATACAAGCTTTATTTGCAAGTAATTTTTTCCATTCAAAAATATTTATCATTGTGTTAAAAATATGCTTTTAAAAATTATTTGATTGATATAATTGGTATTTGACTGATTTATTTTTGACCCTTTTCTTTAAATTTTATGCTTACATTTGAAAATTTGTGAATCTTGAAACAACGCATTATTTAATATGAATAATTCACTTATGATACTTATTAACTGCAAAATCTAATACAATGACTCAAAACGGGTGTTCTTTATGGGGCACGCTGTATCTCCTATATATATATATATATATATATAAAGCACCTTAAGTAAATGGAAATTTAACAAAAAAATTTTTAAATAATTGTTTATGCACGTAATTGATATTGATTAAAAATTCTCGTTTTTAATGCTAAAAATATAAATTTCTTTATACAACTGTAATTTTTTTTTCTCTTCCTTCTTTCCCTGCTCTTGTTATTTGACTACTAAAAAATAGAAATATTATAGTAGGAAGTAATAAATGCAATAAAATATAAACGGAAATATTTCTTTAAGAAAGAGAACTTTCTGTAATATTGTAACAAAACAATTCTGTAATGGAACTGGACTATAATGGAATCTATTTGTAATGGAACTTTCTTAATAGAACTTTCTGCATTCATCAAAGGAAAAAATAATTCTTAAAATCTTATCTTTAATGTAATTCCTTAAAAAACAAATAAACAAACTATCAATTTTATTGTTAACCAATATCTTAAATTGTTTCACTATTTTTGAAGTAAAAGTTAATTATTTGTAATTTACCATCACATTTCAATAAAGTTGATTAATTGCACAACTATAATATTTTGAATAATTTAATATTTTATTTCGAAAGAAATCCTCATAATTCTTATAGTTCGCACTATCTAAAAAAAATTAAGGGTGAAAAAGGATCAAAGGACTATTACGGTGAAAAGTTTGAATGCAAACCAACTGGCGTACCGATTACGCTAGTACCAAGGGGGGTAAACCCCTTAACCTCCTCATCTTAATTCATAGATAAATTTAACAATTATAGTTGGCTGCTTTAGATTAGTTAACAAAAAATTACAAGATAATAATGTTTCTAAAATTAAATAAATGGTACTCAAAATTTAAAAATAAAAGAGTTTAAGTTTAAATTCGGTATACAATTAGGAACCAGTTGTCATCCAGCCCAAAACTATTGAAGATGTAAACATAGTGACTAAAGGCAGGCCCGGATTTAGATGAAAAGAGGCCCTAGGCTATTCCACTTATGAGGCCCTTTCACCTCCCATTTTTAAGTTTGTAAATTACATGAGAGATAATAAAATACATCATTACTGTGATTATATATCGAACAGGTTAAATGAAAAATGTTGTGATGGGTATTAATCTTTATAAAAAATGTGGCATGGATAGTAAATAAATAAAAAAAAAGTCGAGAACACTTATTTATGTACAAACGAACAGACCCAATGAGCCGAACGCGTTGATCTTAACCAATACATTTTTATGTTTGTTTATTAGTCATATGTGTAGAATTGCTTCTTATTTTCGATTTAGTGTTTACTGTTTTTAGAATAGTGTAATTCTAATTTTGCTAACAATTTGAATGTAGGCCCCTCTTGATCTTGAGGCCCTAGGCTGAAGCCTAGTTAGCCTGTAGGAAAATCCGGCCCTGACTAAAGGGTTATGCTGAACGGTGGCCAGCCAACTTAAACCTAAACTTAATTGGAGCTAATGAAAAACTGGCAGCTACACTTTCGGCTGCTGCAATCCAGGTTAAGAAAACTAGATTGAGTTGCGTCACGGCTGAAAACACTAATCAGTGTGTTTGTTGAGCTTTTATTACATTGTCAAAAGGCAAGGGGGAAGGGATTCAATAGTTGATCTTTTATTTTCCCATCGCGTGATGTTTGCTCGATTCTTCAGTTCCGCCACGAACACGCTTGGTTACTGACTGAGAATATTTCCTCCAGATCAGTTTTCTTGTTTCTTTCTCTAATACTTTCTTTGATGGGGTTTTTTTTTTTTCCCAATTTTAATTGAATGCGAATCCATTGGACATCCATTTTTTGTTTTCTTTCTTTCTTGTTCTTTTTCGGTCTGGTTTGAAGCAGTGAGACTAGTACATCATTGGTTTGTTTCTCTATTTCAAAAGTAAATTGGATATTCCTGAGTTTTGTTTGAACAGGTGGTGGTTTGATTTGTTTCATGCCATAAAAAAAATGTTTCCTTCTCTTTTTAAGTTGGATAATAATAAATGCAGTGATTCATTTTTGTCGGAATAGTTTATTTGAGAAACTGGCGCTCTTAAAATTTTAAAAATATAAATTTGCATTTTGAAATAACAGTAAAGTAGTGCCGATTTAAACGTATTGCAGCATTCTAATTTTTTTTTCAAATGATTTGTTATAAAAATTTTTTTCACTATTTTATGCCTCTTATATGTTGTTTCATATTATTGGTTTTTAACTATTTAATTGAATGTGTGATTCATTTCTTTTTTTACCAAACAGTCTTTTTATTAATAAATTATTATTTCATTATTAAATAAATTATGATTTCATTATTAAGGACTTTTTTGATTAAATTTCTATTTTAACCTCCCAATTTTATTAAGGTAACCAAATTACTGGAAAAAAAATGTAATTGATGTGCTATAAAAGTGGGCTGCATGGTTACAGTTTTTTTCTAAAAACGTTTTTTGCATCATTTATAAAAAGGAACTTTTCATATTTTTAATTATTAAACGAATATCTTTTTTTCTGGCAATGCACCTTTATTTAATGAAATTTTTATGTTATAAACAAATTGATATTTTGTAATTTTGTTTCAACAGGTTGTTTGATAGTTTTTTTATACTATAAAAGTTCTACCTTTTTAAGTTGAATAATATAAATAGTTTAGAAGGTACTTTCGATGGGAGATTTCGATTTTCGATTAATTTTATATTGAATATCTATGTAGAATCAGAAAAATTGTCACTAAAGTTGGTAAATATAATCGAATAACGAAAACAAAATCTTTAAGTTTTTGTATTAAATTACAGAAATGTGAGGGAATGGCATCATATTTTAACGATGCATGCTATTTCCATACAATAATTATTTGTTGTATACCAGAATGGCAACTGTGGTTGGCACGATGATACAGTTTTCTTACAAGCACCCTAGTGCACCACATTTCGTGTCTTCGATCCCTACTCCTCTTTTTTACGCTTGTGTTGATGGGGATGATTGGAAGGGAGGGGAGAGGGAGAGTTCGATGGGGATGAATATCACCTCAATAAAGAAGCCACCCAATCGTTTCCGGTCATGTTTTTTTTCTCGCTAGATTCGTTCGATGATTCTTTGCTAGAAAGGAGTTCTTGTGGTGCGGCATGGGAACGCGACCACCCCTTCCAGAAACAGCTGTCGTCTGCAGCAGCCCGATCTTAAAAAGTTTTTCAAAGGACGGAAATGGCAACAGCTGAATCACCAGTGCCCCATGGGAAATCGAGTTGGTTTGTCTTCAAGAGGCGAACGGGAGGAATTATCTGTGTCTCCTCGGAAAAGTCGCCAAGGCGGCGCCAATAAATTGTCCGATAATGACACGATTTTAATGCTCCTGTTCCTTTATTATTATTTTTTTCTCTCTCTCTCCTTTTCTTTTTATTCCCTCATTTTCTCCTTTCAATTTAATTTAGATTTAGTTTCTAATTTTCAGTTTAATTTAGAATACCATTAAGAAGTTTAATGACTTCTCTCGTCTGCTATAATTGTTTAATTATCTGGGATTTTTTATCGTCTGAAAATGTTCGAATTAAATTGATTCGAAAGAACATTGATATTAATTCCCTTTTTGCGTGTTTCAAAAACGAATTAAAATTTCCGTGAAAGATAAATCTAAAAATGTTAAAAATTTTATATTTGACAATTCGAATTTGTTCTGCTACTATATAAAATGACACGGACATTTATTTAGTGATTTCATGTCCTTGTAATTTTATTTACAAAATATTCTATGATGGTAAATGGTTTTATTATTTCAACGTAATGAATTTCTAAATGTCAATAAAAATTTGTAATTGAATTAATTAATTTTTTTTTTGCTGAATATCTGTAGGCCTTGTGCCCCATTTATGTATACACCGAACAGCCCTCCGAGGGTTTTTAAGGGGAGAAACTTTTAGAGTTTTTTTAGTTTTATTTTGCTTTTTAGCTAAGTTATATTTGTTTTATGAAAAGGGAGGGTGAGAGGTCAGCCAAAAAAATTTCCCAATTTTGAGTTTTTTATACCGACTCCTGACTTCAAAAATGTAAATGTCGTTTGCATGTTAGGATAAATTTCTGAAATATTATAAAGTGTAAGATAAAAAGACGCTTAAAAGTTTCAACTATTTTATATGAATAAATATTTATATGGGCCTGATGGCCGAGTGACTAGCACCTTGGCGCTTGGTGACACAGGGTTCGAGTCCCGGTTGTGTCATGGATGTAGTGGTTCGGAATCCGTTTTAAACCGTAGTTTCCGATCTAATATGACTGTTGGGCGTAGGGCTGTCAATCCTACCCCGTAAAATGAAAACATCTCTCTTCTCGAAATCTGGCAGAGATCATCCGCTGTGGCGCCAATGATGATGAGATTTATATTCAAACAATAATAATAATAATCTAAAGCATTTTAAATGTATAAACTACCGTTAATTTTCAATTCTTCATTGTTTTTTAATTCTTTAGTAATGCAATTTCTTTATAATAATATATTTTAAAATGAATATTGGACGCAATATTGCCTGTTTGTTCTCTTTTCCTTGTAACATCAGAATGTAAATGAAATACAATGTAGTGAATTCCGAATTCATTTGAACGAAATACATAAAAGTTATTTATTATATTTACTTTAACCCTTATATATGTATAGTGTTAAATTAATTTATTCGATTTCTTAAGTTGTGTGGGTTTCTTCATATGAACGTTGATTTCTTTTTCATTTGTAAGTGATAAATCATAAAATTAA
Organism: Caerostris darwini; assembly: GCA_021605075.1. Taxonomy (NCBI): domain Eukaryota; kingdom Metazoa; phylum Arthropoda; class Arachnida; order Araneae; family Araneidae; genus Caerostris; species Caerostris darwini. The sequence continues at coordinate 740,915 of BPLQ01004971.1, forward strand.
TGAACGCCTGTGCTCGAATTCGTGTCAGGTCTAATTAATAAAATTGGATGCATAAGCAATTCTGATGATGCGGGTACTACATCATTAAACCTACTTTTTAATCTCCCGCATATTTTCTATAAGTAGGAACGTTCTATCTACTTATCCCATTTCTCTTTGGTGCATTTCATGTTTTTTATCGTCATCATTATTATTATTATTATCATCTGCAATTTGTTATTCAGTATCAGTACATTCTGTATCTTTTAATATTTTATTACATGTTTTCATGGAGGTAGCAAGTTTAAAAAATATCAACAATTTTAAATTTTGTATATGATTTTCAATAATTAAATATATTTAATGTCATTTTTTAAATTATAATGAAACTTTATCTCTATATAACAGACTACAACATATTTTTTTATATAATTTGTTTTACAGTTTTTACCAAGTAATTCATTACTAAATACATACATTAATCACTATTATTCTTAACTTGCACTGAAAAAAAACATACTTTTAAATATGTGTGAGTAATAAATTAAAGATGAATAAACATTTTTTGGAAGTTAAAATGCATAAAATATATCTTTTACACCTGTTTACATTGTACATATTTTAATAAGAATTATAATTTTTTTCCAAACTTTTAATTGTTTTCTTTTCCAATTAACTATAAATTAATGATTAATAAAAAATTCTTAATTTTATGTGTTTTCCATTTGTTTTAAAATTTTGTTTTTATAGCGCCATATTTTTTTTTCTGTATTTGCTCTGATGCTTTTAGCTTTTTCTTTTCTAACTCTTATCAACTTATCACTCTTATCAGTTTATCATATTGTTATTTCATTTAAAATTTATCTGATTTTCCAAATCGATGAACATTCTCTTTTTAAAACATCTTTTTTTCTTTGCTTTTTTTTATAAGCATTAAAAGTATGCAATAATTAATTTTCTGTAATTTATTAGTTTTATTAGCGTTCTATATATTATTATATAGAACGTATATAACATTTATTCTAGCGTATATAACATTTTTTCTAATTAATAACTCTTAAAATTTATTATTAAAAATTATTTACATTAGTAATTATTAAATTATTTATATTATTGTTATTATTATATTTATATTATTATTAATTATTTTATTATTTTAATTAATAAATTATTCACATTAAAACTATTTATCGTTGTTAAATTTATTACTTATTATTTTATTATTTAAAAAAACTTTGAAAACAGGTAATTTAGACCCATTTTATCGATCATCGATGACTTTATTTAATTATTTTTGCAGCAGAAAAAAATATTAAATTTTTTTTGTAATAAGAAATCGTTACACATTTCAATACAAAAGATTAATAATTTTGAAAGAATTTTTCCCTTTCTTATGAAGCAATAATACTAATTTCTAATAGTAAAAAAGTTTTGAATATATCACTATTTTAATGTAACATTAATTATAAAATTTTCCCCATCTAATAAACCCATTAAATCTTTAGCTACACCACAATTCTCAGAACAGATGTTGAAAAAAGTATCTCATGTGTAGGTCACTCCTATGAGGAACCAGCTAATTGCCCCGAGAGCAATGGAATGCCGAGAAGTCGTCTGCTTGCAAACGATACGGGCAACCCACAGCGCGCCGGGAAAATTTCCCCTGCTGCAAAACCGGATAGAGATCCGTGAAATCGATAGTAGGGAAAGGCGTAGGGAGGACTTCCTATATCTTGCAACTGATCGCATCCCGTTAGAAAACCCGTCCTTACCTGCTAACCTATATTCCCCTCCCCTCCTCATTTGCCGTGACCCCCAACTTAAGTTCTCACACGACTATTAATATTACTTCTAGCCTTTTTTGATTTTTTTGTTTTTTTTTCTTTCTCTCTTAGGCACACACCTTTCTGCACTCCTTCCCCTTAACCTTTATTTTTTATTTATTTATTTTTTTAGTCTTTCTTTCTTAACCTAACCCTTATTTTACCCCTTCGTTTCAGGAATTGTAAAGCAGACGGTTTTTTTTTTTTTTTTTTTTTTCCCCCCAGTTCCTTTTGGTAACTATCAAGAGAGGATAGATATTAAAAAAAAAAAAAAAAAGTTTAAAAGGGATGTTATGTAAAGTGAACTAAAAATAATAATAATAATAATAAAGAAACGTAGCTAGTTCTGCTCGTACAGTATGGTGACAATAAATTATTATAATTTTTATTTTTGCTTGTTGTGGAAATGTTGATGCGGGGAAGAAAAAAAAAAAGGATTTTTAGAAAGAAAGGATTGAAAAAGCCTTTCTGTTGTCTGTTTTTAAGATCTTGAATCTTTTGTGTGTTTTTTTTTCCCCTGTTCTTTTTCCCTATGGGAAATTAACAGCATTCAACTTTATATGTTGAAGTTGGAAAACTTTGAATGACATTTCCTTTGTTTAAAAGAAAATATGTTATTTGAACTTTATTATTTAAATTAATATTAAGTATAATGTAAAATGGAATTGTTTTTTAAAAAAATATATTTGTTTCAATTTGCGATACATTCATTGACAAATATATACATAAACAATAAAAATATAAAAAAGGAAGAAAAAGTAGAAGTAAAAAAAATCCTAATTTTAAATGCTAGTTTATTGAAAAGTTTCTGAAAATATCTATTGTTAATAGGTTTTTATTGCTGTTGTTTGTTTACTGTTCTTTTCATTCATTAACATTTATTTTTACATGTTTATTTATATTTTGTTGTCGTTTATAATTTTGAAATTATCTACGCTTATCATTTTTTTTATTACTTATTCTATTCAAAGTTTTACAAAATGCACAAGGGTATTCGTATTGTTTGTAAAATATTTGGCGCCAGAAAAAATATTTTATATAAACAATTATGATTGATTTTTTTTATTTGGTTTTATGATTTATTAGCTATTTCAATGTCAAATCGAAAAGCTTTTAAATTAAAAATATAATTGCTTAGATTGTTTAAAAATTAAAATGTTTAATTTAAAAATAAAATTATTTTTAAAGAAATGTTATTTTTGTTTCAATTTGCGATGTATTCGTTGGCAAGTATACACATAAACAATAAAAAAAGTAAGAATAAAGTAAAAGTAAAAAAATAATCCTAATTTTAAATGTCAGTTTATCGAAAAGTTTGTGAAAATATCTATTATTAGTAGGAATTTACTGTGGTTGTTTGTTTTCTGTTCTTTTCATACATTAACATTTATTATTACATGTTTATTTATTTTTTATTGTCATTTTATTATTTATTCTATTCAAATTTTTACAAAGGGCGTTTTCTTGTTATTTATAACATAAAAGTGGCAGCAGAAAAATATTTTATATAAACAATTATGATCTAAAACGTTTTAAATACAAAATAGAACAGCTTTTAATTTATACAAAGTGTTTAGTATCAGTCATATCATGTTAAATAATTCTTTATCATAAAAAATAACAATAGAGATGTAACACTTTAAGTGCTTTTTGTAATCAGTGATGTGAAATAAAAAGAGGAGAAATAGGGAGAGCTCAGTTGCAGAAGGTATGATTTCAGCACTAGTTTCAAAACCCTGGTGCCTCACCGTTTGAGGTATCAATGGCACTCACCTAGTGGGGCACTAAGGTACATACCCATTTCCTTTCCCATTCGGAAATAGAAACATACTTTCTTCTGAGGGTATTAAATGCAATGAAAAAAAGCTCAATTATGTATATGATACACAAAACGAAAAAAGCTTAGAATATGATTTGAGTTTTTTTTAATGACATATTTATTTATTATGCTTTTTTTCCTATCTAATTGAAACTAATTAATTTGTTTTTTTTTTTTTTAGTCTTACAAAAAATGTTTAAATGCATTCATATAAAATTTAAGAAACACTTATTATTAATAATTAAATCTCTTTAATTGTTGTTTTAATTTATTTCAAATTTCATTTAAGAAATAATAACAAAAAAAAAATAACATTAAGTGACGTAACAAACATAAATGTTAAAAGCTTATATGTTAAAATCTAATATGCATTGCATAGCAATTTTATTTTTTTGCTCATATTTTTAATTTTAATTATACATAAAGTTATCCTGTAATTTAATTCCCCAAAAAATATACTTTTTTATATTTGAAATACTTGATTGTATTGAAATTTAAAAAAAAAAAAATATTGAGGCCTTACTGAGTAATCCTAAAAAAAAAATCCTAATTTTAAATGTCAGTTTATTGAAAAGTTTTTGAAAATATCTATTGTTAATAGTATTATTAACAACAAGTATTTGCATATATAACACATTATGTCAATATGTCACTCAACAATAATAGGGTCGTAACTATTAAATTTCTTTATTATAAAAAATGTATGTATGCATGATGCATTTGTTGAATATACAAAATTTTGCATAAAAAAATTTTACATTTAAAAATTTTCTGATATCAACAATAATTTAATAGAAAATAATACTCGTACTTATAAAAAAAAATGCTAAAAGTATGTTTCTTATAGTTTTTCAAATTTCTCACAAAATATATATATTTTTTTTTACATAAGTCATCTTATGATATTATAATCATTCCTTTTATTGTTTATCTTCTTTAATTTTTTTCAGTAATACTTTTGAAAAGATTTTTGATAAAATAATTCAAATGATAATAGCATTAATATTAAAGCATTATGCTGCATTTAAGTAGAGCCAAGTCTCTTAAACTTATTTGGCATTGATACTACTCTACTAATGAAGCTTTAAGCACTGTTGCTACTTAAGTAGTAGTTACAAAAGAAATTAAGGTCATGAATGAATCATAATCCATTTACTTACTCAATGGTTTACCTTAGCTCAGTTTGTGTTGCCATAGAATCGATAAACTGGTACTTATTTCATGTTTAAATGCTTCTTCTGTTACCAAACATTATCAGATGCATGTAATATACGTTCATGTGATATTGTCCCTTTTTTTTTTTTCTATTTTCAAAATTAGTTATTGAATAATAGCAATTAGTATACGTTATTTTATTTGTATTGCTTATAATTCACGAATATTTAATGTTTATTGAATATTTGTTTCCACTAATCTCGTTCGTAAATTATTTAATTTTATTTTATATCTAATAGAAAATATTTAATATGAAAAAGATCGACATACTGTTTGTTTTAAATAAATTATTGAAAAAAATTAAATTAAATTATATCTTTGCAGCATTCGAATTACTTTTAGCATTACCATAGCAACAGTGTCACGTGACTGAATTGTTTAAAGGTGCAATTCTCACTTTTTGTGTAATATATTTAACACGAAACCATTTGTAAAACAATCTACTGTAAAAAAAAAAAAAAAAAAAAATTAATTTTAAATTATTAATCTGTAGATTATCTATGTTATAATTACTGAATGCTGAAATTGCATTTTGATACATAAAAGGAATATAAATTTGGCTATTGAATAATTTTTGGAAGAATATGAAAAGAGGTTAATTTTAGTATGAAAGTGTGAGAGATTAAAAAAGCCTTACTTTTTAAGTCTTTAATTACTACAAGACATCGATTTGTATTTAAAAAATATAAATATAAATATATATGTATATATATATATATATGTGAAATGATGGTTTTGTCTAACTTACATAGCAAACTATGACATTTTCTAAAAAATTTAATTCCACTATAATATTTATTTATTATATAAAAATTATAATAGTTATGTAAAATATTTCAACTCTATTCAGCATTTTTATTTTTTTAAATGACAAATTTCTAATATTGTTTAAAACAATACTCTAATCATAATTTTTTTTTAAATTCAAATTTTTTAAGAAATTAGATAATTTGGAATTTCCTTTAAATTTATTCTTCATATTAACATATATACGCATAATATATATATACATATTAAATACTTTATTTGTTCATTCTAATTTGAGAGTATTAATTTAGCTTTTCAGTTTAATGTCTACTTGTATATTAATGCACATCACACACATTTACAAAACGGAATAAAAGTTTTTAATTAATAATATTACTTATACAATTTATTTAACTACGATTATTTTTCTCATATGATTCTTAGTTTCTGCAATTATTTGACTTATTTATTTACTATTTATGACTCAATTATTAAATAATTATTAACTCAAAAAAAAATTATTAATTGAATTTTGTTCCCAGGTTTTTTTTTTTTTTTTATAGTGAAAAACATGGATAAGTTTTTTTCAATTTATTCTCTTTAGAATATTTTAGAATGATTAAAAATAAAAACTGATTTTTTTTTTAAATTATTTGTTTCAACAAATAAAATTTAATTATCGCTATTGCTCTTTAGTAAATTCTATGATTTATATTGAAAGAGTTTTCGTTAAAAAGAAGTTTATCTAGAAAAAAAAAGTTTTTGTGAGAAAAATTCTGTACCTTTAAAAAATAAGATAATATTTTTTTTTATTTGTGTTTTCTTCAATAATTTTTAACCGAAATTGAAAAAAGATATTCAATTTAATTTAAATTATATTCAGTATAAAATTCACTAATATAGATGTTAGAAAATTTCGTAAAGGTTGTAAAAGTATATATATTTATGCATCATGCTAAACGAATTTATTCTTTTCATTTAATTTTTTTTTAATTGTAGATAATAAAATAAAAATAAAAAATCAAGTAGCATTTGTTTTTATATTTTATTAGTTCTGTTCTAAATAATAAGAAACATTTAATAGAATTGAAATATTTATTAATAAACTTATTCGCATAAAAAAGTAATTAATTTTTTAATAACCCGTTGTTCGTCCAGAATTGGGCGAACGGCGGAATTCTGATTCGAAAATTCCTCCCAAAACTACGCAACGCAAAAGTGTCATCGGCGGCGCTCGGCCACTCACCCCTCCAATGCTATACTTTGCTAGCACAGAGCACCTGTAAGACCCACGTGATCACTGCTACCGCAAGGAGAGAGAGCAATTCCGCGATGTAGCTGCCACTGCGCAGTCGCCGTAGCCCTCTCCCGACGATTTGCTTTCGTTCTCGTCTTTTTTCACCGTTCAATAATTTATTCGGTCTTTTAAAAACCCACCCCGAATTTATCATGTTGCCATGGATTAAAATCATGTAAAGTACCGATCCTACAACGACACAACAGGAAATGCAGGACTGTCCTAGCCCGGATGTTCGTCTGTTTTTATTTTTTCTCCCTCTCTCTCTGTGGCTCGACGTTTTGACTGGCTGTGCATTAGTGCTCCATCAGACGATGGGTCGCAACTCTCAACGAGTGCTGTGATATGATGTTTTCGTTGTGTGCTGGGCCTTTTGTAGGTGAGTACGCTCCTTCCATAAGGGGTCTTGAACCTAGAATCTCTGGCAATCGGTTGACATTGCCTGTGTGTTTATGAAACTGGTGAATACCCATCGGTGTAGGGGTATATCGTCTGCGTACATGTATATCTCGCGCCAATGGCACGTCCCCATGCGTGACGTAGACATTTCTCAGGTCAATCTCTGCGCCTATGATGATACCCATTCTACAAAAGTTTTAGAAAAATATTTTCACGATGGATGTGTGTGTGGGAGGTGGCTGAGACACTGTGCTACTGCCTTCTTTTGGAATATAACTGCGGCCCCCTTTTAACTAAGAGGGTGCATGGAATTTATTAATCACTCCATGGATTACATAAAAAAAAAGAATGTTTATATTTATATTATATCATATTCATCTTCTATTTCAATATCTCTATTGTACTAAAAGAGTTTCCTTCATCGGTCAGTAATTTGTGTATTTCTCAAATAATAATTTTGTTCTCAAAATTGTGAAAAATAATAATATTGTATATTCGAATTTTGATGATTTATAAATTATTTTGAGCAGATTCAATGGATGTTTTATTACTTTGTAGCTTTATATTTGGATACTTTTTAATTTTGATTTCATAAAATAAAGATTCCGAAGTTAATTTTTTTTACTATAATATTAAATTAGAACGGCAACAACAAAATGTGTTTATTTATGACATTGTGAATCTGGCAATGTTTACATTTTCAATTAGTGCATATGCACATGCACATTTATTTTTTTATTTCGCAGAACTTGATTAATATGCATTTCCGATGTTATAAATGTTGTTTTTATTTGGATTTTCTATGCAAACATTTATTACATGAAAAGCTCTGGTTTTTTAATAATTTATTTCAGAAACGACTTAAAACCTGAAAATTAAGCATAAATATTACCTCGTGTGGTACGTATCCTCAAAAATGGTGTTATATTATCGCTTTACGTGGACTTTAAATACGTCTGATTTATGATTCTTCAAATAATCGACGTGATTCATATTATACATTATAAGAATCAAAATTATATTAATGTATGTATATCATTAATAAATTCAATGTCTATTTATTATTTATAAACTAAAATTAGTAAAAGAGATACTAATGAGACATAATTTTTAGGCCCAGCCAATGAAGTTATATTATTGTTTTGCTGCCTGAGATGAATATTTCCCCTAATGTCAATTTGGAAAGGTTTGAAGAGGCTGATCATAAACTGCAATTTCATTTGTAAGTTAAATACTATATTTTGCAAATTTATCATTAAAAGCTTTCTTAGATAATTTATTTATTCAAACTATTGTGTATTTTTATCTCTTAAATTTATTTAAAAATTCGATATTAGTATAATTTATTAAATTATATAATATAGTATCATTATTAAAATATACGTATGTATTTTTTTATTTTAATCAATAATGCAACTTGTTAAAAATCAAAATATATTCTTAAAATGAAAAACCAAAGAAATTTTAGAAAAATGAATGTGTTTTGTTTAAGTTTAATATATGCAGTATCTGTAAAATTATACAGATATATAAACAAAATTTATTTTGAATAAGGTCCTAGTAAATGTTTAATGGTAAAACCACCCTGTATTTATGCATTTTATACAGAAATTTTATAGGTTTATTTTGCGTTGAATATTTTTGTAAATTGTTTGAATATTTATTTCTAAGCATACTATTTTAAAGTATAAACTTTAAAATATTAAAGTCTGAGATAATAATTTGAAACAATATATTATTTGAATTTAAAATATCTTATAATAATTTATTATTATTGGAAGATTTGGGAAAATTATTACATTTAATGCATAACTAATGACAAATATTATATTCTTAACTATGTTAAAGTGTGGAGTTTCTAATCAAGACATGAATAATTTTATACTATTAGAAATCATTTTGTATGAATAGATATTTTTATTTTATAAATTTATTTCTTTAAAAATTACATTGTTATAAGATTGAAAAAGACTTAATTTGATCAAGTGTTTTGTGATTTATGCTAATGCAAGCTGTTTTATCTCAACTTATCCAATATTTAAAATTATTTTTTTTATACTCTAATAAATATTTTTTTTAAAATTTCTATATTGTAAAATATTTGCCATTGCAGTGCCAGATTTAATAAAATATATGTTCTTTTGGCAAAATGTATATATTATCCTGTATATATTATCCCCCCCCCCCCTTTTTTTTTCTTAGTAAAAAAAATGTTTGTCAATTTGAAAAATAAAAAAGTATATTTATTCAGTATTTTAAAATGTATACTTCTTTGTATTCCATTTTAAAAGAATAATAGCAAACTAGCAATTAAAATAACTTTTTTTGAAAATTTTGTCTGTGTTTTTATTATTTATTATTATCATTACTAATCAAATCTTCTTCTTCTAATAATAATCTTAAATACATATTTATTCCATTTATTTTTATTAGTAATTTAAATATGTATTTATTCTATATTTATTTTTAATTATGTAAAATGAAAATTGCATTGTTGAAATTTAGGTGGGTTTTTTTTTTCCCCCCTCCTGGCAATTATTTATTCTTCTTCACTGTTAATAATTGAAGCTTGTTTATTTATTTTAAAAGGATAATTAATACAGAATGTTCCATTTAAACAACAACCATGCTGTGTTCTTGTAATTCTATTAATATTGGGAATCAATCTTTTCCTGATAGAGTTATTGAAAAAAAAAGGAGTTCACAAAAATTCCTCAAAAGGAGAAAGTTACAATATATTTTACTACAAGGAACATCATGGAATGATGTTTGATTGTGTTTATAAGATGCTAAAGAGTATTTTCAAAATTTGGTTTAATGAACTAATTTTGTGACAGTAGTAAAATTTTAAATTTATTGAAGAATTTTTATGTGATTTATCTGAAGGGTTTAAGTAAGTTTCATGGTAATGATTGAAATAGAACATTCTGTATATAAGTGCATAAGATTGATTCTTTTGAATAATTTCTATTTTAGACACGTCAAAATATTTATGCAATTTTTTTTTATTGGATTTATCCTTAAACAATTTTCTTCTGCTTAGGCAATAATTTTCCTTGTATTAGATAAAAGTTTTGATCTATTGTTTTGTTTATTTTAGAATATATTTCATGAATGTTCATGTTAATATCTTATTTTTAAATTTGAGTTAACAATTGTTTCTTTTGTGTAGTAATAAGTGCCTTAATGAGAAAGGTCGTAGGGAGTCAACACAAGGCTACCTAGAAGGACTAGCAGATTATATTTCTGCTAGTGCCTCTGACATGTGTTCCCTCTCTGCGAACCCTAACAAGTGTGCCATAATTCAAGAAACAGTCAAGCAAATTCGTCAAATTAATTTAAGTGAGTACCTCTTTAATGTTTGCTATATCAATTTTAAACTTTAATATAACAACACTGACCAAATTTTGGGTTACGTCTCCATCTCGCATAAATTCTAAGTTTATTTGCAAAACTTCGATGGTATAGAATTAAATTTTTAATAGAACCTTTCATTTCATTTAATTATTATTATATTTTTTTTCTGATTTAGAGAATTCAAAATTGTTTTCTAGGAAGAAAACAAAATAACTTGCTTAATTGCCAAATCATTTAATTTTTCTTTTTTCCAAGTGTGATTATTATTTTTCTCCACGTGCTTAAAGTTAAACTCAATATAGGATCTGGTTAAAGTGTGTTTTAGAATATATGCTCTGGGAGGAAGAATAATAGAAAATAATAAATTGATTTTCATTAAAATTTTTTTTATTTATTTATTTGTTTTACGGATAAAAAAAATGAATGAAGTTTGTCAAAACTCTCCATTGTACAATGAATGGAACTTGTGGAAATTTTTTCACACAAGAAAGTTGATTGTACATTCATTAATTCAATATAAATTTATTGTTTGAATGAAATATCAATAAAGCTATATATATAAATTATCTTGCTTAGCTGAAGATTGTAATTCAGCTGATGACCTTCAAAAAAGTGAAGTATCCTCCAGTAATCCAACTTTCCTCGGCAGCGATCTCATTGCCCCATTTTTACTTAATGTAAGTTAAAGGATTATTTGAAGCAATTATTATTAAATTTATCAATCTGTTATTTTGTATAATTGTATTAAACATTTTAATTTGTTTTTAGGCATTAGATGGCTTTTTGTTCGTGGTAAATACTGACGGCAAAATAGAATTTGTTACACCTAATGTAGAAACTTTTCTGGAATATAATCACGTAAGTTTGGGACGATTTATTGTTTCATTTAATTTAAAATTAAATTATATATAAAATTCTTCTTTCAATTATTATTGGTTTCAAATATTTATATTTTAAAATAACTGGTTTAATAAACAGCAATATATCTTTCCTTTAAAATGCTTTTAATGTTAATGCATTTTAAATTGTAGTATTAAAATTTAATTTGTTGTGAAAACATTCTCAAAAATTAGCAATCCATGTTTCATGAAATAATTACCAATAATATATACCAAATATACGTGTATATATAATCATATTTTACTTTGTAACAAAGCATGTATGAAACAAACAATTATTACTTGCACTTAATAATATGTATAATTAATACTTTAAATTTAATGATTCAAAGCATTAAGCTAGTTTAAGTTTCAACTTTTTATTTATGCTTGTTGTCATGCTTTATCTCAGTTTAACTGGTTGTATTGTATTTTCTCAATTTTCTGTACTTATGAAACAAATATTTTTTGAAATAAATTGCCAGAGAAATAAACCTTTTTTTTCTGTCTTTAACAATATGACTGATTAGAGATTTTTGATATCTTATGTTAAGGAGAAATGGCAAAATATAGTTTATAAATTTAAATATTGTTGCAGTTGACTAGCAAAATAATTATTTATATGTAAAAGTAGAAAATAAATTACAGAAGTGTTTCAATAGTAAAATTTTGTAACTTATATTTTTATGTATCAATTTCTTATAATTTTTTTCTACATCTGATGGGAACTAAATTTGATTGCACTTTTCTCATGATTGAGGGAAAGAGTTTGTAAATTTCATGATAGGTCTTTTCATAAAATTTTTAACGTACAAAAAGAAGGATTTCAGTGCTCTTTTGCTTTGGTTTTCTTTATAAAAAGATGCCGTGAGAATCCTTTATTTATTACAGATTACTACCTTGTGTTATGCATTTATTTTTATTTCACCGTTGAAGATTCAAAAGTTCTACTGAATTATAAGAAAAATAATTACAATTCTATAGGAAAAGATATCATTGGTATTTAAAACAAAATATTTTTATTTATTTTTAATGAAGAAATATGAAAAATAAATTTTCTTATGTAATTAAATATGTTATAATGTTTTTGTTTTATTGCTCTGTTTAATAGGAATACTTAATTGACAAAAGTATTTATAATATCATTCACGTCGGAGATCACGCTAGATTTAGCAGCAATTTATTGCCTATGTCCATAGGTAAGACTTGCTTTCAACTTTTATAAAAGTTTAAATAATCCCTTTTAAAAGTTTAAAATTAAAAAATCCTAATTTAATACTCTACTTAAACTAAATTAAAGCTACTCTGATTGTACATATTTCAGTTAATTCCAGTTGCAAATATATATCATAAAAATTTCCTTAAAAAATTTTAATTTATAGTATCATAATCTTTATGTGGAAATATATATAAACCTTATTTTTTATGGAATTTACTTAATAATGGAAATCTAACCATTTACTAAAGGAAAAATGTTTTATAATGTTATAATATAAGAATAAGAGTGGGAATGTAGAAATTAATATGCAAGAAGTTCTTTATTTGTAATTATCTCTTCAAATATTCCATTTTATAATTCTTTTATATCATACCTTTCCTTTGTCTTTTGGGATGCATGATATAATAAGGAGTTATGTTTATTTAAAATAGTCTTCAATTTTATTCTCTGTATGTTGTAGCAGTTATAAAAGAGGATAATAAACACAATTTTTTTATATTGACTTTTACAGGTAATGTCTTTGGCTGGTCAGAACCTCGCGAAACACCAAACAAGTGCAGTGCCTTCCGTTGCCGCTTCCTGATCAAACCTCCAGAGGATCAGGACGAAACTATGGAAGAAAAACAAACTAGAGTGTCTCAGTACGAAAACATGCAAATATCAGCAGTACTTTTGCCTCAACCAGAAAAAAATGAAACTGATGAAAATAGTACAGGTCAGTATACTTTGACTTGATTTTAACTAATTTAGATAAGGTAATGTTTTTAATAGTATTCAATTCTTATTTCAAGATAACATGGCAAATAAATAACATTCCAAAACTATTTCAAAATGAATTTTAAAAAGTTTTGGAATGGTATAACTTTTATTACTATGATATTCTCATAATAAGACTTCTTACGTTTATTATAGTTTACAGACTTATTAGCAGGTATCGTGCTTCTGAAAAATTTGTTTTAACAAGTAATATTCAATACTGAATATGTTAATTGATAATTAATGTATTAATTAATAAAATAATGATTATTTTATTTGGATTTTAAAGGAATTTGGGATTTATTAGAATTTTATTTTTAAACAGAAGGGCAAAATCGCTTGGTTTGTGTTGCAAGACGTTTACCTCCAAGTGAAAAAAGCATTCAAGGAACGGAACAATTTGTTACCCGTCTTGATGGGCGAGGAAAGATTATTTCAATTGATACAAGGTGGGTTTGTTGTTATTGTTTCTATCCAAAGATATTTGCTTCCTTTAAAATATATATTTTTCTGCAATCTCATATTGAACTTTATGAATTTCAGTTGTATCTCTACCATGTACAGTCAGTATTTAAATAAAGATCTAGTGGGGTGTATTATTCAAGAAATGTGTCATCCTGATGATTTTCAAAAACTCACACAGCATTTGAAAGAAAGTATGTGTATATTTTTGTAAATCATTTTTTTTAATAACTTTAAAAAAATTTTTTATCCTTTACTGATATATTTGTATTAATATTATTTATTAATGTTTCATTCTAATATATTTAGTTTTATAGTTATTATGAGGAAAAAACTACATCTGTTTTAGAATTCATTAATTTGTCTACAAAATATAGAAAATGTACAAACATTTCTTAGAGTATTAATTTAATTTTTAAATAATTATAAAATTTTAATTTTGTAATATCTACTGATGTGGAATTAAACTTGATAATCATTTTAGATTATTTCTGATAATAATTGTTCACTTTTAAAATTATCTACAACTTTATTACACTATAAAATATTACTTAAGAAATTGTAGAAATTAATCAAGCTTATGATTGTAGAAATTAATCAAGCTGATGATTATTTATTTACAATTATATTATTCCAGTTATTGATATGTGTTAAAATTAAGTGCAAACAATTAAATTTTTTTTCTTATTATTTTACTAATTTCTAGCCCTCCAGCAAGGCAGTAACACCAGTGGCATTTACAGGCTACGATTAGCTCACGAGAAAATTATTTACATTAAAACGAAAAGTAAGCGCTTAAATTATAATCCAATGGCCAATGAACAAGAAATCATAGTGGCTAATCATTCTATCCTAAGGTAAATAATCTTTTTTATTTATTTTTTGTATTTAGCTCAATTATCTATTTTAAAAAAAAATTAAATATAGATGAAGTTTTAGAAAATATTTATTAGTTATAGAATAGAAATTCAAAACTGTTTAATCAAAGAAATTTATTGAATCAAAATACTAAAACAATTGTAATTAAGAAAAAAAAATTGTATTTTCTCCCATAAAATAATTTACTGCACTTAAAAAACAAACAATATTTTTATAAATACTTCGTGCAATCAAATTATGCAGCTGTAATTGTTCATTTATATTCTATTTTCCAATTATGATTATTTTGTTAATCATCTGTAGAAATGTTTCTCATATGTTAATTTTTTTAATGATTTAAATAATAAAAGATTATAATAAATATTTAAATATTAAATACATTTATTTCTTTACAAAAAAAAACCATAAGATTTTTTAGAAATCTTCATGAATTTGAGCAAATTGTAATTTTTTAAATAATTATTTGTAGAATAATATTTATTATTCATAAATTAAAAAAATAATAGTATTATCTTGCTTTAGAAGTATGTATTGCTTATACTTTTAATCTCCTTGTAGGGATAGTGACCACTGCTTAGAAAACAATGTGGTAGTCTCCCAGAGAAGTAACCCTTCTCCCGCTAGCGGCTCTATTGTCCCTTCTCTAAGCAGCACCATGAATGGGAATTCCTATTCTTTTAGCTCCCTCAGTCCCCAGGATTTTAATCTCAATGACATTGGACTCGATTTTTTACCTTCTTCCAGTTGGGACATGGGAGGTGGAGAAGGTCAAGATTTGGACACCAGTACCTTGCCCACCACATTGGGGGCACCCTCAACCCCTGCTAGCATCAGCAGTGTGAACTCTAATGCACAACCTCAAAGGACACAGCACCCGTCGGGTAGTGCCTTCAGCCCAGAACTATTGTCGGGTAGGGGCTCTCCCTCCACGCAGTCTCCTGCCCAGATGAGTGCGACAGGCAGTCCAGCTGCTGGACGGGTGACCCCCTTCTCCAACAGCTTTCCATTTAGTCCTGTGTCATCCCAGACGGTGAGTAGGACTTCTTCACCTGCACCAAACCTTATAAAACGGGAAGACCAGTCTAATTTAGGTAATGAGACCAGCCTCAGTCCAATGGGGGGATTGTTGGGCGATGGCCAGAACTCTGCATCAAATGCTACCCAGAAGTTGCGCAACCTTCTCACCCATGGGATTGAGGAGGCCGATTCATCTGTTCCTAAAAACTCATCTTCTGATAACTTGGAAGATATGGCAGGAAGTGCCGAGAACGGTTTTGTGAACCACAATAGTGGCGAATCCATGCCTTCGCAGAATATCATTCTGCGCGAACTTCTAAATCAGGAAGACGATGATATGAATGATGAAGGCTCTAAGAGCTTGTCTTGTGATTCGAACTGCAATGTGTCCATGGTGTCTGAATTGTGTTCCTATGATAACATGCAGAAAAGGACTTTAAATAATAACAACATGTTAAGAAAAGTAAGTAGTCATTTAAAATTATTGAAATGTTGTGGGGTTTTTTATTGCAATGCTTAAATTCTTGTAATATTTTTTTTCTTATATTGAAAATATCTTTTGTTTAAAATAAATGGGCTCAATATACCAGTATTAACAGTATAGATGTTTTGCTATATGCTATTAAATTTATATATTTGAAACTGTTTCATTAAAGTGCATAAATATATATTTTTTATTGAAATTTTTTAAAATATGATGCTTTTTCTGTATCCTCTTTTTGGCATTTTTATTTATTGTCATTGTCTTATTAACTAATAATCATTGCTAATATTATTATTATTATTATTATTTTGATAAAAAATATTTCTTATGTGTTTACATCAGACAGGCACAAATTTGTTTTATCTAATTAATTTAAGTATTTCTGAATTTCATTCATGTTTAAAACACATAAAAATGTACATTTTATTATTTATAATTTCTGAAAATAAGATATACTTATTGAATGTATAAAATTGATGTAATGAAAATAGTGTAATTATATAATAATTATAGTATTTGCTATGCTAAAAATAATAAAAAATATTGGGATTAAATAAAAAGTTTATACATTTTCATTTTTTTATATTGTTATACATTTTACTTAATGTATTGAATTATATAAGAATTGACAGTGAGTTATTTAATAATATATGCATCATCATATCAAGTAATACATGCAAAAGCTGGAAAAATTTTTTCAGACTATTGAAAAGAAGGCTGTAAAAAATTACATTTGTGTATCTGTACATATTATTCTTATCAGTGTTAGTTATTGAAATTTCATTTTGCTAGCTTCTTAACAATGATGAGGATAAAAGCTATAAGAAAAATCAAGACCTACTAATTCAACAACTTTTGAAGTCAGAAGGAAAAGTGGGTGATATTCATTACTTGTTGAGTAATATTTTGGGGGATTTTGCTTTATCCATTCACAAAATTTACGATCATATACTGATTTTTATATCAATATTAAGGCTTTTCAGAAGTTGAAATATTTATATTTATGTTAAGTTTGGTGTAATTTTCATACTTTTTAATTCTTATAAATAAAATTTGGTTTGTTTTTTTTTAAATTAATAAAAGCTTACAAAATATATTTATATCAGGCTTTTTAACCCTTGTTTAAAAAATCTATTTAATAGTATTGATATATTTAAATTCAAATTAATAATTATGGAAATTTCTTTATTGTATATCTTTTTGTTGTTGTTAAAGATATTTTATTTTATCTAGTTTTAAAAAGTTTTCATATGCATAAAAAATGGGCTTATAAATAGAAATTTATATTTATTAAAATGTTTTATAAAAACAATACTTGAATGTAAGAAAAATTGGGTTTTTTTTTTCATTTATTATTGGTGATAATCTACATGATCATCAAAAGTAAATTTATTAATGGTTTAATCAGGTGTTAATATCATAAGCACCTGATACAAAATTATTATGGTTTCTAAAAGTATTTTTCCTTCTTGGTATAAAATAAGTAGCGGTAAAAAAAAAGAATTTGTTTATGTATTATAGAAATAAAAGAAAGTAATAAGTAAAATATTGATTTTTTTCAATTAACTATGAAAATAAAGACTTTTGTTTATTAAATAATTAATACTATTTATAATAAATTAGTACTTTTACTGATCATTTATTTGAAGTAAATTTTTTAATGTGATTTTTTTGTATTTAATAACAAACAAAACAGTTATTATTTGTGATTAAGTTTTGTTTATGAATTTATGTATCATATTGCATACAACTTATACTTGATCATAATTCTGAATTTTCGTTTTTTAGGTCTCTGTCGACATGAATAACATGCAGCCAGGAGCTCCAAAACTCGGAGGCCCATCCAGACTGCTGAACTCTACTTTAGATAACATGAATTCTGTGACCAAGAGAAAATCCCCAGACACCCCAATGGAGGATTCAGTTGCTAAACGGCCTGCTCAGCAGCAGAACCCTCAGCATGTAAGCAGATGTCTTGTTTTTTATTTGTCGACTTTTATTTTTGTTTTTTCTCACTTGTTTTAATTTATTGATTTATTTAATCCTTCTCATTTTTTATTAAAGATTATGTTTGTTATTTTAATATCGTGCACTGAAAAATACAAAGGAATCATATTTAGTAAATTTTATATATGAATTCTACTATATGTGTGTAAATATAGAATTTTATTCTATATTTTCGCATTTGTATTAATTTAATTTAAAAGTTCATTAAATACTATTTAATAAATAAAATTCAATTCAATGGTGTTAAATATATATATTTTTTTTTGATTGAAAATCACATATCTACCCTTCATTTGAATCCCATCTTTCTGTTAAAATGTAGTAATAACATATGTCTTATTTTGTTATAGGCTCATCTTGCTGGTCAAAATCCAATGTTAGCATCTATGCTTGCTCAAACACCAAGAACAGCACCTACAACTGTTCCTACAAGTGTTGCCAGTGCTATTGTGTCACAGCTACCTCAAGAACGTCTGCCAAAAAACCTTGAAAAAAAATTGGTGCACACACCTTATACTGGAGCTCCAGTCAGTGGCACCAATTCCACGACAGTCAGTCAGTATAATTTTACTCAACAGATTGGTACACGCAGTCTTTTGTCCACCTCTCTTCAACAAGAAGTGGTCACTGCTGATTCTCGTGGACATGTAACACTTGCACCACAAGCTAACAATGCCTCTGGTTACAATCAGGTGACGAACTTCATGAACAGGATGTTGTCTCCTGGGGATGCTAACCAAAATGTACAGCTTACAAACTACAGTGATTTACTCTCCAACAATTCTCAACAGCAAGCCTCTATACAGAATACTGCTAATTTATTAATTGATGGACTTGCAGAGGCCAGCAGAGATCCAAACAATGTGGTCAGTGCCAATGACCCCTTGCTTTCCGATATTTTGGACCAAGTAAGTTTTATTTTATTCATTATTATATTACCCCTGCACATTATGTCTAATACTGTAGAATGTAATCCTGGTAGATTCTAGTATGATTAATTTTGAGCCAACCTAGATCTATTTGTATTTTGCATTATTTTTTAACCTATACGTTTACTAAAATATGTTAGATGGATGTTATAAATTTAAGTTATTTAATTGCTTATATAGTTGTCTTAAAGCTTCTTTTTCGTCAAATATCAATAAAATGGTTCTATTTTATTTTAAGGAAAATCACTAATTTTTTCATTTAAATTAATTTATGTAACATTTTAGTTTCAAAAATTTAAATAAGAAAAGTGCTAATTAAATTTTTAAATGTTCTTGTTTTTTAATTATTATTTGAATGATTAATAGAATAAGTTTATATATTAATAGTTTTTGTTAAATATCTTACATTGATTACATTAAAGTATTTGTTTTTATTCATAAAATAAGATCTCTTTATTCTTTTGTTTCCTCTGTTTGCAAAATAATGCTTATTAAAATTTTCTGTTTCTTAAAACTGTATTGTTAATGAAGCATTTTCTAAATTCAAAATAGGAAAGTCTTTATATAAATCAGATTTTTACATTTTTCTTGCTAGTCTCATGTAAAAAACTAAATACATTAAATTTTGTTTAAAGGTATGGAGTATGGAACAAGACATGAACATGGGCACTGATGACTATGCTTTCTTTAAGTTATTGGAAGAACTTCCTGAAACAACGGCACCTGCCGCACCAGCTGCTAGTCCCCAACCCCCATCTGCTCATAATGTGCAAGAAAAATTAGCAATCCAATCCATCCAAAAACAGCTGATGAGCTTTGAAGTGCAACCTGGTCCAGCAAGCACTTCTCGAAATTCTCCCCGCTTTCAGCAACAAGTTATGACACAGCCGCCCCTCACGTCTAGCTCCTACTCTTTGGTGAATCAGTATCAGACAGCACCACCGGCATATAGTACGTCGAATCCAGTGCAGAGAGCCCGAGCTCCTGGTATACCCTCAGTACAAACTAATACTCTCAGTATGACATCTCAACAAATGCAACAAATGGCTCAGATAAACAACCAGCGGCAAACTTTGCCTCAATATGGTGGACTCAATAATGTTAATGATATGACTCCTCCGGCAGTAAGTTCTTTTAATTGAATCATAATAAAAATTTTCAGTTATTTTAAGCAATACAAGAAATAAAGAAATATCTGATAATATTTAATTATGTATATTAAAAGATAATTCTATGCTTATTGTAAAAATTACATTTTTTATTTCATAGAAAACATTCATTAATGACGTTATAAAACTAATATATAAGAATAGAATACAGTTTCTGATATTTTATTTGCATCATTATTTATTAATCACATACCATTTATTGTAGTATTTTTGTTAAAAAAAAAAAAAAAAATAAAAAAAAAAATAGTAAAACGGTGAATATTATTCCGATTATGAGAATAATTCAAATGTAATGAAATAAGCTTCTACTGTGTGCATAGACTTATGAGGGTTAAAAGTTACATTTACTTCTATTTAAACAACAAGCTAAAAAAAAAAAAAACT
The DNA here is from genome assembly GCA_021605075.1 of Caerostris darwini. Classification (NCBI taxonomy): domain Eukaryota; kingdom Metazoa; phylum Arthropoda; class Arachnida; order Araneae; family Araneidae; genus Caerostris; species Caerostris darwini. The sequence goes on from BPLQ01004971.1 coordinate 761,735, forward strand.
TCATCTTATATTTATTAATCTATATATTAAAAAACATAATTTTTTTTAAAGTAAAGAAATAATTTGATCTTTAATTTTACATTATAATTTTAAGTATTTCAATATTTGGTTTGATTTCTTTTATAAGTGCAAAAATTATTAATCAAGTGTTTTCATTTGATACTATTCAAGATTAAAAATGTTTTGCATATGCATGTTCATTTAAATGAGTTTGCACATTTTACATTATCTGGCATCCAGCATATGCCAGCTATTTTATTGACAACAATTTTAAAGTAAACAAATTTTTTTTTTTAATTCTATGAAATGCATCAAGAATTGTTGAAACAAATAATCTGGTGGTTAACATTTTTATAGCCAATAGCTAGTTCCTGCATATATTCTAGTACATTATTTACAAAAGTTATCTCTTATTTTGTAACAAATTAAATAAAATATCCTCTAATATTCAAATGTTTATTTTTTATTAAATTAGTATTCTTCTAAGTTGAAATTACAGTTTTTTAAAAAGAAATTAGTTTAATTTTTTTAATTAAAAAATACACATTGGGAATTGACTCTTAGCGAAACAATAGCAAGCCAAAGTATATACATCCCTATCTACAATTTAAACTTCTTATTTAAATTATTGATAGTTTTTCTAAAATTCATTCTATAAAATATTTATATAAATTTTGAATAATTTTAAATCTTAGTAATAAATTCTGCCATAGTTTTGTTATATATGTATTAATTTCTTTTAGTTATATATATATTGTTTGCTTTTTATTATGCTGTTATAGACTTAAGTTATTTGCTAAATATTTTGTATAATTTAATTTTCTTTATTTGTGTAGATTCATATATTTAATTTTTTTTATTATAATTTGTATAATTTTAGATAAGGCGTCAACAGCTTCTCGAAACCCAAAGACACAAGTTATTTCTTCAACAACAATTCAACCATAAAAAGCTTCTGCTACAACAGAAGCAGCAACAACAACAGCAACAGCTTGCTCTAAATGCATTGAACAATAGACAGCCTATGCCTGACAATATTCCTAATCTTCAGTCACCGGCTTCCAGTCCCTATGGTGAAAATATGAATGATTTAATTAACAACACAGTTGCTCCAAATGTTACCTTGCAGGTATAAATAGTGTTTTGGAATTGACAAAATAAAATGGCAGATTATTTTATAAACTTTTTATATAAAAAAAATTAAGGGAGTATAAACGGGAATGCAATATTAATTTTGTGATTATAAATGTCTGGTTTTTCCATGATAATGAAATGTAATTCTCCATAATTAAATAATTCTTGAATTATTCTATTCTTTAAAAATCATTTATTTTACTTTTTCATACTTTAAAATTTGTTTAATCATTTACCTTAAATATATTACCACAAAGGTTTTTTTTATTATTTGTTTTCCATATACTTTAGTATATTTTCATTATCAGTTTATATATTTTTTAAAATAAATTCTAACTTTGAAATATAGCCTTGATAAATGTTAATAAAATCTTTTTTTTTTTTTTAATAAAAACCTTAATTAAAATTTAATAAAAATTAAAATTATTTTTTTTTTTTTTTTATACTAAAAATGATTAATGGTGGTAGTTAGATTATGAAGTTATGCTAGTAAAAAATAATCAAAAATGTGTCTTTTTATTGTTAGTTATGTACAAAAAGTGATTATCCTTTTAAAAAGATTGACATACAAATATTTAATTTATATTATAGAGGTCAACAAGTATGCCAGAACCCCAGTTGTCTCCCAGATATTCTAAT
>BPLQ01004973.1:0-298283 GCA_021605075.1 Caerostris darwini
ATATATATGGCTGGAAGATAGTTTATAGCTTATAGCTTGTAGTTTTAATACTTTCAATTAATGAAACTTTAATGAAACTAAAATTATATTAATGGCTTAAAGTTTTTCTATAATATAATGCTAGAATTATTGTCCATTGAATTAAACATTTACCACTGTGGAAGTAAGTACCGTAATTTTCACTTACAATCCATGTTTTATACGTTAAAAACCTTTAAATGGTTTAGACGACAGCTATTTCTATTATTTTGGAAATTTCTGTACAAATTAATTCGTAAAAATGTTCCACTTAAGACCGTCTTACTTTTGAAAATAATAGAATGAAATTTTCTGGTACAACGATTGATTTACTGTGATATCGATTAAAATTTGCATCTGTCTACCAAAGAAATTGTAATTAAGTTTTTTTAAATATTTATGCCATTTAAAAATAATAATACGAATATTCCTGATAACACACTTAAAAATTTATTCTTGCACTCTCAAATACGTTTTTCTTTGTTTTATTATTTCCTTGTATTATTAAGGAATAATTGAAAGAAAAAACCTTTCTTAATTTTACTTTTCTATGCGATTATATTGTATGCAATATCTAATTACCTTCTATTCGATTATTTTCTATACGATATCTCCTTATTTTCTATTCGATTGTCTTCTATACAATATATAATTATCTACCATTCGATTATTTTCTATATGATATCGCATTACTTTCTATTCGATTATCTTCTATACGATATTTCTTCTATATAGTATTTTTCTATGCGATATCCTTCAGTTCGATTATGTTCTATACCAGGGGTGGCCAATAAGGCCTTGAATATTTTTCCATCCCGTGAGATTTTTCACACTTTTACAAAATATATTCATTCTATAATGACCAAAGTAGTGAAAACCAATTTATTAAAAAAATACATTATGTGTGCATCCGTATATTCAAAAATTAATTGTCGAAATTATGAGAAAAACTTAATTTTGATTTTAAAATAATATTCTTGCGAATATATCACAGATATTGCGTGTTTTATTTATGAGTTTGCTGTTATGAGTGTTCACAGAATAATTAAATTACATTCTGCGAACTCAAACATAATGGACACAACACCCATTACGATGTGCAAATACTGAAATTGAGATCGATTTCCAAAAGCTAAGAGAAAGAGTAGAGAAACGAATATCGCACTAGTAAAATAAATATTTTTTAATCATTTCATTTTTTAATTTGTTTATATTTATATATTTTTTTATATTTCATTTTTAATGTTAAATACTTCTTTACAATGTGCGTTTAGTAACATTATTATTATATTATCTATATTTGCATGTAAGAATAATGCCTATAATGGGTCTAAATCTAATATGGGAATATATAATTTTATATGCAGCCCGCGGAATTATGGTGCATTTCCAAAGTGGCCCGCAAGATCATTTTGATTGGTCACCCCTGTTCTGTCCTATATCTCATTACCTTCTATATGATTAATACATATAATATTTTTTAATCATATTACAAAGATTTTATTTCTTTAAATTTTAATTTGTTGTATTACTGTTGGATAAAATGATTTATTTCATCTCATTTTTCAAGTTCAACTTTGTAATCATGCTTTAAGGAATATGATAATTATTACCATACTAATTTATATTAAGTTTTTATATTATTATAGAATATAAAATACATAATAGTGGTTATCAGATAACAGTACATCAGTATAAACTACAAGGAAATCTAATATTATTAAGGAGAATGAAAAAATGCTAGTATAGTGTACGGGCTGGACAACCAGATTGTAACTGCGTATGGTTGGTTTGAGATACCTGAGGCACAGGTTGGAGAACACACAGTTTTATTTACACATGCACAAACACCATGCACATACAATTCGTGTTAAATATATCGTGCTATATACATATATAAATAACACGAAAACACATATTAAAGTAGAAGACCGATAATTATAGCTTCATGGAAGGACTTCATTTCTGAGCCGAAAAACTTAACTCGGCTACGCGCAGGATTGCGCGAAATGTATAACCTTTATGGGTGAGAGACTGTAAACCAACCGAACATTTCTTAACGGGAACACACGGATTTGCTCTACCTCCTCTCCGACGAGAGTCTCGAAGCTGTCGGACCATTTGTCCTGAAAGCCAAAAAGGCGAGGGCGTTCTTTCCAGTATGTGTATATAATAAATATTATTCGCAATCCTTAATAGAAATATTAATAGTGTTGAAGCTTTAAATTAAATAAGAATAATACGAAATACTTTAATACTTGAAATTCTCATTATAAGTAGGACTTCAATAAACCCTCATATTCATTTTCATTTGATAATTTCATTGATTTTTGTGTTCATTTTCTGGTTCTATTATTAGAGCATTATCGATGATTTTGTTAAAAAGTATCAGTTCTGCTATAATAACAAAATCAACGATGAATCAATACAAAATAATCTGGCCGTGGGTTCCACAAGTTTCAGATTCGAATCCTGGCGGTGGCTTGGACGTTTGTTAGTGGCTCGGAATCCACGTTAAACTGTAAAAATCGGTATAATTAGCCTAAAGTGAGCACAAAATGATCGTATAGCGACAAGCCAAACCAAACTAAAAGAAGGACGCGGCATATTTAGTATATATTATCAGCTATATCGAAGTAAATCAACTAGAAAATAATAAACAATAATATATTTTTGTTGTTCTAATGTAGCTGGAAAACATTTAGACAGTTGTCTTGGATGCCTTAAAGCAAGCGCCGTGCCGACGTTACTCACTTTGCACTACCCAGGGGGCGCGTGTCACTTGAAGATAAGCCACGGACGCGGAGTAACAATGCCCCCGCAGCGCTCTACGATCCTATTAGACCGGGACCTACGGTTTGAAGTCGATTCCGAATCCCTAAAATTATCTATGGCAACTCTGGGACTCGAACTCGAAACCTGTGGTACCAGAGCGCTAGTCAATTGGCCATCAGGTACCAAATACTCCAGAGATACGTTGTTTCAAAAAATCAAAATCGGGAACAACATTTTGCTAATCAAATTTAATAGAGCTCCAAGCAAACAAGCGGCCTGAGGGTCGATTGGCTAGCGCTTTGGCCTTTGGTATTTCAGGTTTGAATCCTAGAAGAGGGACGGGTGTTTATTAATTATTCGGAATCCACTTTGAACTGTAGGTCCCTGTCTAATTTGCCTAAAGTGTGCACAAAAGGACCGTAGAGCGACAAACCAAACCAAATCCAAGCAAACAAATGTAAGTTATGTCTGATAATTCAGAAAATCAAGCAATGACAATTTTCTTGAAGGTGAAATAAAAGCACCGTCTTGCTGAAAGAATAAATATGGAAGAAATTATGGAACAGCAAAGTGCTACCGAATATTTCCATTTTTGTGCCTGAATGGCCGAGTGGCTAGCGCTCTGTACCACAGGTTTCGAATTCGAGTCCCGGTGGTGCCATGAGTGTTTGTAGTGGTTCGGAATCCACTTTACACCGTCGGTCTCGATTTAACAGGATCGCAGAGCGTTGTGGGGGTATTATTACTCCCCGTCCGTAGCTCATCTTGAAGTTACACGCGCCCCCTGGGTAGTGCTAAGTGAGCAACGTCGGCGCAGCGCTTGCTTTAAGGCATCCAAGACAATTGTCTAAGTGTTTGTCAGCAGCATTCCAAAAAAAAAAAAAAAAAAAGATTCCCTTCTTGTGCATCTCTAACCGTTCGTTGACTTTTGGTGTGTACCTTTCCTTTTCAACGAGTTTGGGAGAACTTTCAATATTTCAAACATTGCAGTTATGTCCCTTAACTTTTCCATGATCGTTGAATCTGGACTCATCACTAAACAACACGAAAACAACATAATTTGGATTGTGTCCGATATATTTGTGCCTTGGTAGATCAAATTATCTACTAAGGCACAGACATATGCTTAATATGGCATATTGCTTAATGTTTAATATTAAGCATTAATATTATTTGGCTCAGACATCCTGCATCTAAAATTCAGATTTGAAGCCAAATATTTCTTAAAAACATTGAGAAAACTTCGTGAATATACATAACACGGACAAGCTGTCTAAGTGTTTGCCAGCTGCATTAGAAAGGAAAAAAAACATAACATGGATAAAATTTTAAAACAGATTACTCATTTTATTGATGAATAAAATAGTAAATTGTTTTATTATTTTTGCAACAAATAAACATTTGTAGTTAGTTATCGTTAATTTCTCCGGCGCTCTGTGTCACAGGTTTTGGGTTCGAGTTCTGGGGGTGCCATGGATGTTTGAAGTGGTTCGGAGTCCACCGCCGGGACGAGGTCCCGGTCTAACAGAATCGTAGAGCGTTGGGGGGGAGGGGGCATTATTATTCCGCGTCCGTGGCTTACCATCAAGCGACACGCGCCCCCTGGGTAGTGGTAAATGAGTAACATCGGTGCAGCGCTTGCCTTAAGGCATACAAGACAAGTGTCTAAGTGTTTGCCAGCGGCATTAGAAAAAAAAATTATCGTTAATTTCAATGCGATCAATTAATAGCAACTAATAATAATGCTATTGTTTGTTGTTACTAATCCTCGTAGTGCGGGAAAGCCTACACCAGGTCCAACAGACTCCGTCGCAGGCGACTGCTCCATGGCTAAGGGTAATATTCAGCTTTACTTTAAAGAGGAACCACGAGGGCTGAAGACTGACTAAAGCTCAAGACAACGCTCTACGCTCATATGAGACCGGGACTTACAGTTTAATTTGATTCCGAACCGCTACAAACATCCATGCCACCGCCGGGACACGAACCCGAAACCTGTGGCACCGAGCGCTAGATACTCGTCCATCAGCCATTTAATGTTAGTTAGATTTATTATTGTCGTAAATAATTATAAATATTATTTCATGAACATTAAACATTAATTTCATTTCATTAACATCTGTGATGCTCTACTGTTATATGAGACCGGGACCTACGGCTTAAAGTTGATTCAGAACCAATATACACATCCATGGCAACGCCGGGATTCGAACCAGAAACTTGTGATACCGAGCGTCAGATCTATCCACTGATGTTCCGTATAATATAAATTTGGGTTTAAATATATCCTTGTTATTCATATATTGATAATTCTGCCTCTTACTGTTGTTTTTTTGTACTAATGCAGAGGGCAAACACTTAGACAATTGTGTTTCATGCGTTAAGGCAAGCGCGGCACCGATGTTACTCACAGAAGGTGCGTGCAGCTTGAAGTTAAGCTACGGACGCGGAGTAACAATACCTCCGCAACACTCTACGATCATGTTAGACCGGGAACTATGGTTTTAAAGTAGATTCCGAACCACTACAAACATCAATGGCACGACCCCGACTCGAACCCGAAACCTGTGGTACAGAGCGCCAGCTACTCGTCCATTCAGGCCCATCTTATTGTTGTAAAAGTTAAAAAATTTGAACTAAATACCAAAGCATCCTTTAGCAACGTTCAAGAACTAAATCGGAATAATTAGAACTATGACGAAATAATGTTAACTGAAAGAATCATCAGAATTATTTTATGATATTTGTTGATAAAAAGATTGAAAAGGGCGCGACAGATGTTTCTCTTACTAAGAGGTGGATGTTTGGTTTGTCGCTCTACGGCCATCTTGTACACACTTTAGGCTAAACAGACCGGGACCTACAGTTTAAAGTGAAACCCGAACCCCTCACAAATATCCATGCCACCGCCAGGATTCGAACTTGAAGCCGGTGATAGCAAAGGCCTGAGCACTAGCTACATGGTCACCAGGCCGTCGCCTGTATATAAGAACAAATTAATCTATACTTATTGTTCGATGAAGATTATATAAATTCATTATAATTAAAGAATGATCTTTTCAGTAGTAACATAATTAATATATAAATATAATATAAAAATATTATAAAATATATTATTTAAAGTACATATTTTTTCTAATGCAGCTGGAGCTGGCAATACAGAGGCAGTAATCTTTATGCCATAAGCAAGGGTTGCACCTCTGTTATTCATTTAGCACTATCCAGAGGGCACGCGTAGCTTGAAGATATGCTACGCTAGCGATTAATACTACCCCCACAACTTTCTACGATCCTATTAGACTGGGACTTACGGTTTAAAGTGAATTGCGAACCACTCACAAACATCCATGCCACTGCCAAGATTCGAACCTGAAGCCTATGATACCAAAGACAATAGCGCTAGCTAGCCACTTGGTCGCCAGGCCGCTTCTTACTAAGAGATTTAGCTTGTCACTCTAAGGTCATATTGTGCTCATTTTAGGCTAAACAGACCGGGACCTAAGTTTAAAAAGGATTTTCAATCACTAACAAACATCCATGCCACAGCCGGGATTCAAACCCGAAGCCTGTAATACCAAAGACCTGAGCGCTAGCCACTTGGCCACCAGGCCGTTCTTTGCTAAGAGGTTTAGTTTGTCACTGTTACAGTGATCTTGTGGCCCCTTTAGACTAAACAGACCATTACCTACAGTTAAAGTGGATTCCGAATCACTACAAGCATCCATGGCACCGCCGGGATTCGAACTCGATACCTGTGGTACCAAGAGCTATTCACTTGGCCTTCTTTCCGCTCTTTACTAAAAGGTTTGGTTTGTCGCTCTAAGGGCATCTTGTGCACACTTTAGGCTGAACAGACCGGGACCAACAGTTTAAAGTGGATTCCGAACCACTCTCAAACATCCATGCCACCGCTAGGATTCGAACCTGAACCTGAAGAATAGAGCGCTAGTCACTAGGCCACCAGGCCACTCCTTACTAAGAGGAGGAGGAGGAGAAGAAAGGAGGTGAAGCTAGAAAGTTTGAGAATCACTGACTGAGTACCTCATATTTGACAATCTGGCATCGCCAAACTCAACTGACTCCGCCAAAGTGGGATCCCTGGCGTCAAAGTTGGCGACACCAAACTCTCCTCACCCCGAGAACCGAGGGCAACCCTGGCGTGGAGCAGGCGGATCAGACATCCCGTGTCTTTCTCGGCATCACCATCCCATCGTCATCCCCGCTCTAGAAAATCTCACTCTCGCTCTCTCTCCACCCCCTCGTGAAAAGACGGCGGGGGGTCAAGGGTCGTCCCCCTCTCCGCCCCCCTCGGCTCGGCGAAGTAATTAGTTTTTCCAGTAGTTAGGCGAAGGGACGACGGACTTGTCGGGGGGTAGGACGGATAGCATAGAAAAAAAAAAAAAAGAATAAATAAATAAATAAAAGAGTACGATGTGATGTGATGCAGCGATTTCCATTGCTGCGTTTTGTTTTCCTCATCCTTTTGCTGCTGGTGTTTCATGACCATAAGGGTAAGTGAGAAGAACTTCTCTTATTAATAAATAAATTTTAAGAAAATGGTATTGCAAACTAAATATATATGTCCGATATTGCAATATGAAAAAGTGTGCCATGTGCTATTTTAACCTGATATCGTAAATATTTTACAAATATTTCAAATATATTTATTTATTCAATCTATTTAAAATATATCGTTATATTTTTACATATATTAAATATATATATGGCATTGTGAACTAAAAATATGTCTGATATCGCAATATCAAAAAGTGTGCCATGTGATATTTTAATCAGTTATCACAGATATTTTACTAATATATTTATTTATTTCGATATTTGTCAAATATAACGTTAAATTTTTACAAAAGATAAAATATATACATATGTATGTCATATATATGGCATATACAAAATATATAGCATTGCGGACTAAAAAATATATCTCTGATATTGCAATATGAAAAGTTTGCCATGTGCTATTTTAGCCTGATATCATATATATTTTACAAATATCACAAATATATTTATTTATTTTAATCTATTTCAGATATATCGTTGAATTTTTACGAAGTATATAATTTTTTTAAATGATCGAAATCCTATTTGTTGTTATAAAATTTCTAAATATTTCTTACATTTTGTAAACATTTGGTTGATTATGAATTAGTATATAAAGTCCTATACAATTAATTTCTCATCCTTAGCTAAGTATTAATATAAGAAATAATAAAAAAAAATTATTTATGGTCTTTTCTTTATTAAGCGGCTAAAAAAACTATCGATTTTATAAATAGGTTTGTTTTATTTAAACAGAATCGGTGTTAAATTTTTAAATGTTTCTTATACTTTCGAAAAAAGCAAACTAAACAATATGACTTCTTAACGAAAATGCTAAATATTTAAATGTTCCTTAATTTTAGAAAAAGTCGAACTAAACAGTTTGACTTTTTAACAAAAAATGGCATGTATAAATTTATATCGAAGGTTCTATATTTACAAAAGTAACATTAAAAATTTGTAGTAATATAAGTAATCGCAGCTTTGAGAAAGTCCACGTAGACTTGTTATTTGATCAGGCTGTGCTTAAATATTGTGAAATTAAAGTATGAAAAATGTTTTATAAAATTTCTAAATTCGGTTAAATACAATTTTTTGCATTCTTCTTAACCATCGCAAAGTAAAATTGAATAATTTGAGAAAAAGATGCATGTATATTTCTGATATGTTTATATGAATATCGATGTAAAATGGTGAAAGATAAAATAATATGATAAATTATCAATACTGTGATCTTTTTTCTCATTGAGCGGCAAAAAAACCCCCCATTTTAGGAAAACTCAAAGTAAACAATTTGAATTTTTAACAATAAAGGGCATGCATCAGTTTATATTGATGGTTCAATGTTTACAAAAGTAATATTAAAAATTACTTTTGTAGATATTGAACTGATTGTTCAATAACGGATTGTATTCAACTGAACTTATTGTATTGATATAAGTTGTCGCAACTTTTTAAAAAGTCCACGTAGATTCATTATTTAAATAAGTCGTGCTTTATATTATGAAATTAAAGTGTGAAAAATGTGTTATAAAATTTCTAAATTCGATTAAATAAAATTTTTTATTCTTTTTACACATCGCAAAAAATTTGAACAATTCTTATAAAAGATGCATATATATTTCTGATATAATGCTTATATGAATATCGATATAAAATGATGAAAGATAAAATAAAATAATAAATTATCGATACTATAGTCTTTTTTACATTGAGTTACTAAAAAAAACTATCAATTTATATTGAATTAGGTTTGTTTTATTTAATCGGAACCAGTGTTTAATTTTTAAATGTTCCTTACATTTTAGGAAAAATCGAACTAAAAAGTCTGACTTTTTAACAGGAAATATCATGTATCAGTGTATAACGATGTTTCAATATTTACAAAAGTAATATTAAAAATTACTTTTGTAAATATTGAACTGATCGTTCAATAACTGAACTGATTATGTTGATGTAAGTAGTCACACTTTATATAAAAATCCACGGAAATTTGTTGTTTCAGCAGAATATGCATAAATATTGTGAAATTAAAGTGGGAAATATGTGTTATAAAATTTCTAAATTCAATTAAATACATTTTTTTTATTCTTCTTGCCTATTGCAAAAAAAAAAAATGAATAGGTTCGAATAAGAGATGCTTATATATTGATATAATGTTTATATGAATATCGATATAAAATGATGAAAGATAAAACATGATAAATTATCGATATTTTTTTTTTTTTTCAAATTAACTACTTCTAACTTTGGGAACAGTTCGCAAACTTAAGTAGATTTCAATTTCTTAGATTTTAAAAAACGAATTGCACTTGTTGGCTCATATAAAAATGTGCCAATGTATTTTTTAACTATATAAGTATTTGCTCACGTATATCAGTATTTGCTCTATTTACTAGATGTAATCGTACGATTTTTATTATTTGTATTCTAAATCTAATCATTTCTTTTTTGCGATGTAGTGAACAGTCAAAAAGTTTCTTTTTATAATATCTTTTATATATTCTTATAGCCAAGACCCATATAAAAAAAAACAATATTATCTTCACACATGGTGTTTTGGCATTTAACGTTCTTTTGAAAGCGTTTCGAATAAAATGAAAAATAATAAAAACAAACTACCAAGTAGTGGTATTTAGCAATTTACTAGCTCTCTATTTTAGCTTCTGATAAAAAAAATGGCGGAAAATCTGTGGGAAAAATTTGAATAATCCATCGACTTTTTCTGCTACATGACGAGATGTGTAAATATTAATTTTTCGGAATAAAAATTTACTATGTTGAATTAGTTTTTTTACAGATTTGGTTTTTTTCATTAAAGTTGCATTTCAGTGCGAAAGTATGATTCTTAACAAATTATTTATATATGAATACATTGCTGTTAAATTGAATCGCAAATTACAATTTCATAAATGCGCAAATGATTTTCGGTGATACCATTTAATTAAAAAAAGCGGAATTTCAGATTATTAGCTATTGTTGAGTTATACATAAATTCATCTATTAATCTACCTAATTTAAAAAAAAACAACGACAATTTTTAGTATTTTATTAAAATAAGCAAGAAAATGATGCAGGGAAGCTGGAAAAATGCAGGAAAATTATTTTTACCTGCAGCAAATTTGTATAAATCGCATTTAATACTATCATAGATCTTAAAATTTACCAAAATATATTATACTACGTGATTTTCAAACTTAGGTTCAAATATGCTTTCTTTAATTAAAAAAAAAATAAAAATTAATAATTAAAAAAGTGGAATTTCAGGTTATTATCCATTGTTGAGTTATACATAAATTCTATTAGCTATTAATTTAAATAATTTAAAAACAACAACTTTTGGTACTTCATTAAAATAAGCAGGTAAATGATGCAGGAAAATAATTTTTTCCTTCAGCAAAATTCTATTAATCGTTTTAATACTATTATAGATCTTACAATTTTTCGAAAGACATTATACTAAGTGATTTTCGTAGGTTCAAATAATATGCTTTTTTTAATTCAAAAATAATTAATAATTAAAAAAAAGCGGAATTTTAAATTATTATCCCTTGTTGAGTTATGCGTAAATTCTATTAGCTATTAATCCAGATAATTTTTAAAAAACAACAATTTCTGGTACTTCATTAAAATAAACTGGAAAATGATATAGGAAAAATGCAGAAAAATTACTTTTTTCTTTAGAAAATTTTTGTTAGTCGTGTTTAATACTATCATAGATCTTACAATTGACCAAAATATATTATACTACTCGATTTTCATACAGGTTCAAATAATACGCATTTTTTAATAAAAAAATACTTATTTAAAAGCAACAAATATAAAATACATTGTAATAACAATTTTTAAAGAATCTTTGAAAGAGGAAAAACATTAAAGTTCTAAAATTTTTTCTAAGAATTTCCTTTCTACATCGAAACCATTCGATTTGATACCATTTGATTCAATGCTATTTGATTGCATAAAATTAAAAAAAGCGAAATTTTAGATTATTAGACATTGTTGAGTTAAAGAAATAAATTCTATTCGTAAATTCTATTAACTATCAATTTAAACATTTCTGGTACTTCATTAAAATAAGCAGGAAAATGATGCAGGATATCAGGAAAATTTTTTCTTTCAGCAAGTTTGTATTAATCCTGTTTAATACTATTATAGATCTTAGAACTTACCAAAGATATTATACTACGTGGTTTTCCTATTTGGGTTCAAATAATACGCTTTTTAAAATTTAAAAAAAAAAAAAAAAATCCACTTATTTATAACAATAAATCTAAAATGTATTGTAATAACAGTTTTTAGAGAACCTTCTAAAGAGAATAAACGTTAAAGCTCTAAAATATTTTCTGAAAGTTTCTTATTGATGTAGAAATACAATTTGATCGCATAAATTGAGAAAAACAACAACAGAATTTTAGATTATTAGACATTGTTGAGTTAAAGAAATAAATTCTGTCCATAAATTTCTATTAACTATTAATTTAAATAGGGGCCTGAATGGCCGAGTGGCTAGCGCTCTGGCGCTTGGTACGACAGGTTTCGGGTTCGAGTCCCGGCGGCGCCATGGTTGTTTGTAGTGGTTCGGAATCCACTTTAAAAAGTAGGTCCCGGTCTAATAAGATCGTAGAGCGTTGCGGGGGCATTGTTACTCCGCGTCCGTGGCTTATCTTCAAGTTACACGCGCCCCCTGGGTAATGCAAAGTGAGTGCGTCTGTGCAGCACTTGCCTTAAGGCATCCAACACCAAGGTGTCTGTGTTTGCCAGCTGCATTAGAAAAAAAAAATTAATTTAAATAGCTTTAAAATTTCTGGTACTTCATTTAAATAAGCTGAAAAATGGTGTAGGAGAGCAGGACAAATGTAGGGAATTTATTTTTTCCTTCAGCAAACTTGTATAAATCGTTTTAATACAAGATATTAAACGATTATAATTTTAATACTAGATTTTTATAGATCTTACAATTTAACAAAGATATTATACTATGTGATTTTCATACTTAGGTTCAAATAATATATTTTTTTTAATTCAAAAAATATAAAAAACACTTATTTATAAACAATAAAGCTAAAATATATTGTAATAACAGTTTTTAACGAATCTTTTAAAGAGAGGAAAAAAACCTTAAAATTCTGAAATTTTTTCTGTAGGTTTCCTTTTCATCTAACAATACTATTAAATTTGTTGCTTTAAAAGAAGCTTTAGAAAATACTGATGAATTAATGTTTTTAAATGCATTACGTTATTCTTTAATAACCTGAAAAGTTACAAATTGTTTTTTGTTAAAAAAGAGTTTATATTAAATGTTTAGCATCACTAATAATTTTTTAATGCATTCCTAAATTATTTAGTGCTAATAGTTCTGGAATTATATAGAACCTTTCTAATATTTAATACTGATGAAATTTTTCCTAAGATTACAACCGGTTTGAAGACTACAAATCAATAAGCTTGATGCCGTTTCTATTTTAAAATTTCACCTTCAGTTTCTGGATTTCCGGAATTACTGGTAATTTTAGATCACCCAGAAAAATAAAATACAGTTCCAAAAAATCTCATTCGACAGAAATAACTAACTTTAATAAAATGGAAACCTACACCGGGGTAGTGAAATAAAAATGTTTCAAAGCTTTATGAAAAACGAAAAAAAAAAAAAAAAAATCTAAATGTAATTTATACCAGACGGTTGTTTATGAACTTTCTCAGTCGTGAAATAAATTTTAAAAGAATGTTTTCTCATTTAAGTTTACCCTTAAAATGTATCATGGGAGAAAAATCACCCCATGCAAATTGTTTTTTCTAATATTATTGAAAAACCGAATTATTGGTAACACTGATTTTTCCTATAAATATTTATGGCGTCAGTAGAGATATTTTAATCAATTTTAGATCGTTATTATAAACAAGTAATATAAAAAATAATTTTTTAAAATCAATTCCTACTTTCTTTTCACTATATTGCAGAAAGTTCTTTATAAATAATTTTCATTCATTTTTAAAGTTTATCTGGCGCCATCTATTGGTAGATATGTGCAACTTAAATCTTAAAATAAACTATAACTAATTAATTAAATTTAATGACTGAATTAATATTTGAAAAAACTGTATTAACATCCAGTGTCATCCACTACAAATTAAAAAAATGTATTTGAACTTGAGTGAATGGATAAAAAGTATTTCATGAACGATTGAAAATTTGAACGACATATATATATAGGGAGAGTGTGAGCTAATAGAAGGAATTGAAAATAGAAAACCGATATGGGGTGATACCTTAAGTGTGTGTGTGTGTCGGGGCCTGATGACCGAGTGGCTAGTGCTCTGGCGCTCGGTACAACAGGTATTGGGTTCGAATCCCGGCGGTGCCATGAATGTTTGTAGTGGTTCGGAATCTACAGCCGTAGGTCCCGGTCTCATATGACCGTAGAGCAGGGATGAGCAAACCTTTTCGGTCGCGGACCAAAAATCGAAAAAAAAAAGTTTGGCGGGCCAAGATAAATTTTTCTAAAATTTTAAAAACAATATGCAAGTATTACAATTTAAATATGTTAATGAGTTGAAGGAAATTGCAATTTCATTTTTAAAATTTCCTTATATTGAGGTTCGAAGTGAGTACTGAAATAATTCTTTCTAAGGTTCCTAGTGAAAAACCCTTGCTCACATATATAAGATAAAGCAAACATAGCCCTGATTTTCTGGGCGTGAGATATTAAATTTGGAAAACTTATTTTCGATAATGATTTGTAAAACTCTAATTTTTTGGCGCCAATCTACAGCTATAACTAACAAAGAACTTCCGCTTTTAACACTTTACCGATTGAAAGCTGTCTGTGCTTGCTATTTCGATTTATGCTTTGTAGAACAAAAATAGAGAAAGTAAAAAGATCATCAGTCCGTTGAAAAAAAAGAAAAAAAGAATATTTCATCAAAGTAAAAAAGGAGATGGATATATAATATATAAATATATATTTCTTTTAATTTGCCTCGAACCCACAAATTAAAATTCTATCCGCGGGCCGGAGTTTGCCCATCTCTGCTGTAGAGCATCACAGAGCCTAATCAGACTTCTCACCCACATCATTCACAAACTGTAAAAGGGCAACTCGGCTCTAGGCACAGTGACGTGGTGTAGTAATAGTAGTAGTAGTAGATACCTTAAGAGTAGGTTTTTAAAATTACTTCGTCAAGATTTAATTGACTGTTAAGTACTGTAGTTATAATTTTTGTTTCTAGTAAGATAATCATAACCTGAGTGGTTTGGAGCTAATTATTGTAGAAGTGTTTTTATTCATTTTATTTTATTGCCATGAATATAATTTTATAATATGGCGTTCCCCGTCCCCAAAGAGTGATGAAACGGAAATAATTATGCGAGAAATGAATGATTTGATGAGGAGGACAATATAAGTGATAATGAAAAATATAATGTAGATTGGTTAGGTTTGTCCCTATATGGTCATTTTGTGCACGCTTTAGGGTAATGAGACAGATGCCTATAGTTTAACGTGGATTCTGAACCACTAACAAACAAGATAATGTAGAAGAAGATGATGTTTAGAATGATTATGTAGACTTAATTGATAGTGACAAGGGAATGACTGTACCCACTGGAAGAATACTTTATGAGCACAATCTTTCACAAACAGTCTGCATACCAAAATTTGCTGCTGCTCGCAGTGGGAATTATGTGCAAGTGCTCGAAGGGCTGATTTTGAATTAGAAATACCAAGAGCTCTATTTTTTTTCTGCTAATGCAGCTGGCAAACACTTCGACAGCTGTCTTGGTTGCCTTAAGGCAAGCGCTGTACAGACGTTACTCACTTTGCATTACCCAGGATTATTTATTACCCCACTTTGCCTTATTTATTAATTATAAAGTGAAATTAATTCATTACAGTCCATTCGTCTAAAGTTATCTAATTCGATCTTGAACTGGATCATATTTGGATTGGTTTGTCGCTCTACGGGCTTTTTTTTGCATACTATTACATTACACCACACCACATCGCTGTACCTAGAGCTGAGTTGCCTCTTTACAGTTTGGGAAAAGTCTGATTGGGCTTTGTGACGCTCTATGGTTATATGAAACCGGGACCTACGGCTTAAAGTGGATTCCGAACCATTACAAACATCCTTGGCACCGCTGGGACTCGAACCCGAAACCCTTGGTACCGAGCGCCAGAGACATTCGCCCATTCAGGCCTCTCAAGAGATCTATTAAAAGACTCTTTCAATGTAAGTTGTTCAATAGCAATAGCAAAAGCCTCAATTTCAGTCCCACGAAGGCAGTAGTGAATGAGCCCACGAGCAAATGAAAATTAAAAAGTTTACAATAGAGAACCACTTCACCATGGTCTATTTAACATGAAGCTGTTCATGAAAAAATGCAATCATTCACTTTTTAGAAATAAGTTTTCAGTAATTTCTAGGGCTATTGGTATCTATTGTTCGGGGATCATATCCCTCTTTAAAACTTTTATAGTAAGCTTTAGATTAATATCAAGTTCTAAATAATCCGTGGAACACATAGGTAATGGCAAAATAGAAATCTTACAATAAAATTCTAAGTGCCAAGCAACCTTCAGAACTGACTGTATAAAGCTATCCTGGTTTTTTAGATTCCTAGCTCTATCATTGTCATAGGTGGCCTGATGGCCAATTGGCTAGCGCTCTGGCCTTTGGTACCACAGGCTTTAGGTTCGATTCTTGGCGGTGGCAGGGATGTTTGTGAGTGGTTCGGTATCAACGTTAAACTGTAGGTTAGATTAGTCTAAAGTGTACAAAAAATGACCGTAGAGCGATAAACCAAATCAAACCTATCCATATCATAATTCCTTCCCAAAGAGTTATTTGGTAATCTAATGAGTTTTTACTTATAAGTAATTTAAGAGTTTGAACATAAAAACACAAACTTTTCAGATAATTATGTAGATTACTTTTGATACATAAACTGAAACAAAATACTAAAACTTTCTTAATTTATGAATACAGAACATATTCAAAAATTTTATTACGTACACATATAAAAACATTGATTTATTTCGTAAAATATTAAAATATTGCATAATTTATATTGTTAAATATTTTTAAAATCCTTCTTTAAACTAATGATTAAATTGTTCATAATTACTTTTAAAGAATTTTTTCCAGTGAAAAATCAAACAGCAAAGTTAAAAATAAAAAATTCGATTTAATCCAGATCAGAGTTACTTTTTCAGATATAAAATAACTATTCTGACTATAAATGATCCTTCAAACAACATTTGAATAATCCTTTTTGTTTATTATTAATGTTATTAGAGCTTATTAGCTATAATGAATTCATAATTAAATAATAAGAATTAGTTAAAAATGTTTTTTAAGCAAAAAAATTTAATGGTATTGCTACATTAAAATGAAAACTTGAAAAAACATTTCAATATTGTAATGTTTTTTTTTATAAAAAACAGAAATTGAAATACCCAATTACCGAGATTTTAAAAGCATATATATCTATTATCAAATAAATTAGATTCAATTAAGGTGCATCTATTAACCGATATTCTCTTTATGTGATTTAAGTAATTCCCTTTTAAATTTCAATAAATAATCTACATTTATTTTTTTAAAGAAGCTTCAGGGATTAACTTTATTTTTAAAATGTTACTTTAAAGTGTTTAATGTACAATTTTAATGTATTTGTCTGGTAAAATATTTTCTTTCTTTATTAAAATTCTGTCTTTGAAGTATATTCAATTAAAAAAAAAAATACTCGGAGAATTATTAAAATACTGAAAAAATATTTAGGATGTAAAAAATGTTTTATTTTTCGCGAAGGACTTTTTTATAATTTCTGTAAATTGAAAGTGTCTTTCATTTTTTTAAGTTGAAATAAAAATGTTTTAGCTTTTTATCGTTAAGTATTCTTTCAAATGCTAATTTTTTTATTTATAAAAAGTTAATTTTTTTTTATTCAGGCTATACAAGTTAATGCAACTCAATTAAAAACCGCGTTGTTAGATTATACAGCCATTAAAATCTTTTAACTATCATCAGTCATTTTAAAAGCTGATGTTCAAAAGATTTTATTAGGTTGAATATAAATACAAAAACTTTTGTGGGATTTTAAATTTCTAAATAATTAATATAGAATACCGATAAAATCATTTAATCCATCGGAATTAAATTAGTGCTTAATGCTATTATAAAAAAAATGTTGAATAAGGCCTGATTGGCCGAGTGGCTAGCGCTTTGGCGATCGGTACTACAGGTTTCTGGTTCGAGTCCTGGCGGGGCCATGGATTTTTTGTAGTGGTTCGGAATCCACGCTAAACAGTAGGTCACGGTCTAATATGACTGTAGAGCGTTGAGCGTAGGGCTGACAACTCTACTCCTTAAAAAGAAAATCTCATGTTTCGGAATGTGTCAGTAGATAGACATCCATGATCTACCATGAGGCTGTTACGCCATTGAAGAAGAATTAATTATTTACCGAAAAATATGAAATACTCTATTATCAATTCCGTATTTGGACTAGATTGTTGATATTTTTAATGATAATGGGAGTCAACTTCTGTTTGTTATCTTGAATAGTACCTTCCAAGATGACTTAGTACCATTATTAGAGCCTAGCGTAGGAGTAAACTAAACCAATCATTTTCCAACTGCAGATGCAAAAATTCTTTTTTAAATTTTTCTTGTTAGAATAAAAAATGTTTTTTGGAAGCAGTTTTCTGAATTGATTGTATGCATGACACAATTTGAATTTAACTTGTCCTTGAATTTGTCCTCTTGCATGTTTCTTTCGTAATATCAGCGGAACTCGTGTTTTACTTATAAGAAATTGCTTTCCAGGAATTTATAAGGACAATCGTTTCGCATTTTTATATTGAATGGGAAGAAACCAAGAAAACTTCCACTAAGCAACCTGACCATCAATGCGAGATTTGTAACTCACGTAATCACAAACTCCATTGACTCTCTTCATCTTCGAAAGCACTGAATGAAGCAGTTTTTAACTTGAGTTCTCTTGCAATGTACCACTGGACACTCGAATTGGACTAAGCCAGATCTAGTCAAATTCATATCGAGTCATTTGAAGTGGCTGTCAGAATTACCATAGAATTTTCCCTCTTTCTAAAAGCAGCAATTGTAACGCAGCGGATTAATCCGGAACCTTCCTAAGATATTAAGTGTTTATGTATCATTGGGCCACTAGCGTAATAAATAGGAGTATAATAATAAGTAATGTAGACCAGATTTATTACAACATATGAAATTCATATCCAGACATTTGAAGTTGCTGTCAGAATTACCATAGAATTTTCCCTGTTTCGAAAAGCAGCGATTGTAATACAGCGCATTAATCCAGAACCTTCCTGCGATACTGTTTACGTTGCCATTGGGTCACTGGCGTAATAAATGAAAATATCATAATGAATAATGTAGAGAAGATTTACTAGAACGTATGAAATTCATACCGAATGATTTGCAGCTGCTGCCAGAATCACCATAGAATTTTTTTCGTTTCTGAAAGCAACTATTGTAACGCAGCGGATTAATCTGAAATCTTTCTGCGATACTAAGTGTTTATGTTGCCACTAGTATAATAAATAATAGTATAATAATAAATAATGTAGATATTCACTAGAACGTATGAAATTCCTAGCTTTCAAAATTTTTCAAAAATCATTGATTAATTTTTTTTTCTTTTTCAGTAATACGATTTTATTACTTGTGAATATGACATAATAATCTATAAAAGGCAGAAATAATATTTGTTCAACAAATAAAATCAAGTTATTAATGCAAATTGTAATATTTAGCACTTTAAATTGATTGACATATTCAGATTGATGATTGTACAAAGAAAGATGAAAATGAAAACAATTAAATTTAGTAAAACTTCACCTTACTTTTATTTTTATTTGTTTGTCATTTATAATTATGTATGTATGATTGCACAAAAGTGAACAATGTTATAGTGAATGATTTAAATTAAATAAAGTAATAAATTGATTAAATAATCTAGCAAACTAGGCACTATTTTTTTATTATCTACCACATTTATTAATGACTTTTTATTTCGAAATATATTAAGTAAATTATTTGTATATCTCATAAATTAAGCATTTTAGTTTGAGTTGGGAAATCTGATTTCTTAACTTTTCTTGTTTCTTTGTTTAGTGCACAATCGAAAAAAAGGAAATTTTCTATTAGCTGTATCCCTTTAAGACCTAAAAGGTTTTCTTATTTTTAAATTTTACTTTTTTAAATTTTTAGCAGACATCGACTAAAATGATACTAAAAAATAATTAAAACAATTTATACCTCTTCCTGAGGCATGCGGGGCACCAGCACGATAGTGCGGGTTAGGATTTTCCATGAAAATTTTTCAAAAATGCCTCACTTGCAATGATTGTTTGTTCTCGGGCTTAAAGGGATAAGGATTCAGTATTCGATTAATGGTTTTACGAAGTTATTAAATATTTTAGTAATATTGTTTAGTGCTTGGTTTTTGTGGTATATAACATATTTTAATATTCTAAAATGAGGTATCGAGATTTTATGTAGAGTTCAAAAGAGCTTTTTGTAATTTTGTTTTTGTTATTCATTTTATATCTTAATTATGTACATATACATAATTATATCCTATTTATATTTTTTACATTATACGAAAGGGCTTCGAATTCCGAAGAGAATAGTAAGGGAATGGTTGGTTATTTGTGGATATATATCAATTTTAGTTTTAAATTCCTTACTTGACTTATAGATTTGTAGCTGTTTGCATAGCTGGAGTACTATTCGATTAACGTTGGTCGCGAGTATTGTAATATTGATTTGTAAAACAAGCAAATTTGGTAAAAACTGCAAATAAGGGGAATAACTTAAACTTGTTGAAATTAAGCTTCCTTTATAAAACTGTCAACTAATAACCTGGTGCATAAGATAAATGCTAAAATAAGAAATTATCTCAAAATCAGAAAAATTGTATTCTTGAATTACATTTTATATGTGCCAACGGCCGTACCATGCTGAATATACCGGTTCTCGTTAGATCACCGAAGTCAAGCATCATTGGGCGCGGTCAGTACTTGGGTGGGTGACCACCTGGGAACACCGCGTGCCGTTGGCAAATTTGGGACCTGAATGGCCGAGTGTCTAGCGCTCTGGCGCTCGGTGTCACAGGTTTCGGGTTCGAATCCCGGCGGTGCAATGGATGTTTGTAGTGGTTCGGAATCCACTTTAAGCCGTAGGTCCCGGTCTTCTATGACTGTAAGAGCGCCACGGAGCAAAAGTCAGGCTTCTACCTACGGGTGCTCCATCACAACAGAAGCTGCTTCCTTCCCCTTCAATCATGAGTCCATATGGGCTCGTGGGCTTGGCCAGCCAAGTGGGATAAGAAACAACAACAACAACATTTTATATAACAAAATATATTAAAACACAATGTACTTAATCTTTCAGTATTCACATTACCTATTAGCATGGCCAACGCGGGCTATATTCAACCATAACTAATGGTTTGGTTTGTCTCTCTGCGGTCATTTTGTGCACGCTCTGGGCTAATTAGACCTGGAACTACAGTTTAACATAGATTCCGAAATATAACAAACGTCCATGCTACCATCAGGATTCGAATCTGAAGCATGTGGTACCAAAGGCCAGAGCGTTAGGCAATTAGCCACCTGGTCGCCCCAAATTAATGAGTTCTTTACTATGAAACAATGTTAAACAAAAACAACAATTATTGTATGTTTTGTTGCACGAAATACTTGCACTAAATACTATTTGTTTTGCTCAGATGAAATATCGATGTCAGAAAATTCGAATTCTTTTCTATTTCTCTATCTGTGGGAAAATTGAGAGAGGCGTTTTAGCATTCTTTCTCTCGTAAGTTCTAATGTTAAAAGGTTTTAAAATGTAGGTGTAAGTGAAAATACAGAGTGTTGGAGAGTCAAGACCACACAAACTATGAAAAGTGAGAACATAAATATTGACCAAAGGGCCATATCATTTACTATGCAAATAACTTTCGTTGAAAATATATGCATATTCAAAATGTATGAGAAACAAGAAGATTCAACGAAAAAAAAAAATGACTATCCCTAGGATAAAAAGGGGTGGACGATGGGTGAGTGTTTGCTATGTTCGTTATTTTCTCGCCAGAAACTATAAGCAATCTTTGCACTATGTGTTCCATTTGTGATCACTGCAGTGACATTGTAATACAAAATACGAGAGAGTTAATTTATAATCTTTTATTAGACATTAAGCTGTTATATCGACCATTATTTAATTCATAGATTGAATGGCACGCTGTGAGATATTTGAAGCATTAACCCAATGCTAAAATAAGCTTTCTTATTGAAGCATTGCATTGGAATTAACAGATAATCACCACGATGTTAGCGGAAAAGACCTCGGCCAGCATATACTAACTCAAGAAAATGAAATATTGCAAGCGATTGAAGCAAATATATGAATTATAAACGCACACACCGTTTAATGTAAATGATGATGTGCTCATTTTATGATACGACTTTTCAAGAGCTGTTTCCAGATGAATTTCAACATTGAATCTTGAATCCACTTTTGTGAAGTACCCTTTCAACAAACCGATTCTAACAATGCTTTCCATGCATATATTTTGTGCATGGATAAAGCATAGTTCCCATGTTGAGGAGTATGTAAAAAAGCACAATAGTCTTATATGGTTAGCATTCAATGCTCATTCAATTCTTTAGCTTTTTTCCGATATTCATATGCGAAGAAATTGGTATATGGTATATCAGTTACTACAGAACGAGATTTAGCTGCTCATTTGCTTTGACTTTTTCTGATACTATGCTGTTGAATCATGTACTGTTAGTCATTACAGTCCATAATACACACGGTGTTCATTTTGATCACCTTCTTACATAATATACAATTACTTCTGTGCCTATGTCTATTTAAGTTTATTTTCGGTGAAATTAATGTAATATCATACTTTTTATTATATATTTTTCATGAAAATTATAGTACTATGGCAATTTTTTATCTGATACAATTTTCGTATTTCACAATTTATGCTGGGACTGAATATTGCTTGAAGAATAGAGAATGGGGTTTATTATTTTCGGTTTCACCGATCCTTCATATTTACCTAACCAGTATGTGTTGTATAGAAGAAAAATTCATATTCTCTGAAAGCAGAAGGCCATATAATTATGGCCTTCTGCTCTCCATATGATTACTGTTGCTTTCCATAATTATATTTCCATATGATATATAATTATGGCTTTTTATTATCCCCCCCGCCACTAGCGGATACGAATCTGCATCTTGCTGAGTGCTGGACAGCATTTTTTTTTTGGTACATGGATAGTTGGATAGTTCATGTGCACTTGTATGTTTACCACGGACACTCCACCGACATTTTTTAATGAGAGAAAATGAGAAAAAAATGTAAAACGCACATAAGAAAAAAGAAAACAATAAGAGAAAAAAGTCAATGTCTCATCAGCAAAGTTCTAGCTCTCCAATATCTTTTCACCTCGGAATCCCCATGCAAGGCGGTCGGTTATCTTGGTATATGATGCCTATCCACGATCTCGTCTTTCTCACACAGCGGGAAATTTGGGTTATCAAAAATGCCACTTTGGTGTATATGGCTCGCCAAGTAGTTATGGTCCACCGCAAATCTAAATTCCACAACAGCCTGTTCCAAAATGTTCCACCAACTCCTCGAGGAGATACGACTGCGGGGGCTACAACAGATCAATCTCCCGTGGTACCCCCTGGTAACTCAGGTGGCAAAAAGATCTACTACTATCGCCATGTAGTTCACCGACATTGCCTTCTGAGAAGATGTATAAAGGAGAAAAACTTCAAAACTCGTATTATGCAACTTAAGTTTCGATTATATACGCTTATACACTTTGTCACGATGCCATCGAATCTTCTAGTTTCTGAAAGTAATGACTGCAGCGGATTTGAACCCAAGTCTTTCTTACACAATGTGGCCTGCAGGCTAATTGGATAAAGCTCTGGCCTTTGGTGCCACAGGCTTCAATTTTGAATACTGCCGGTGGCCTGGATGGTTAGGGGTTCGGAATCCACATTCAACTGTAAATCCTGGTCTAATTAGACTAAAGTGTGCATAAAATGATTTTAGAGCGATAAACCAAAACCAATCTTTGCACAGTACATAAGTACGCTTACCTCGACATCGAAATACAAGTCGTACATGCTTGTGTATATTTGATTAAACTTGCTGAATCCTAATTCATTTCTGGAACTATTTAACACATCTATTTAGTTTGTTAATTAATTATTAGTCCCGTCCTAATAAGAAATACTTAAAGGTAAGCGCATTTGTTCAAACAGCATTAGTCGCAGACACATTATTGGAGTGGAATTCCATTAAAACCGGTGAAACTTCCTTAATTAATGCGGGTATCACATGAAACTTCGTTTATGAATAGCACTCATTCATCCTTTTAACCGGCTCTCATATTTCTAGTGTAATAATAATTTCCAACTGCTTCTCTGGAAAAAGGATAAATAAGACCCAGCAAGACGTCGGATTTATCCCATCAAAGTGATGGGATATTATTAAGGAGGGAATTGCAATGAGTGCTCTCGTACCATTCCCTCTTTGAATCTTCCGAGTTGTGTCTACAAATCGAAATACTTCAGCAGATTTCATGCAAGCAACGTGACGCGTTTGGCAGTGAGTTGTGTGGATTTGGTTTCGGAAGTCAATACGGATATTAAAGTTGGTACTAGTTAAAACTTTCTTTTTTTAGTCGTCATTGCATTTGGTCTGATTTGAAGAGGAAATTATTTGAAAACGGTTGAAGTTGAGCTGTAGATAACACGTTTCTTAAAAACATTCATTTGAATTTTTATATTCTTAATGTTTTGAAAATGTATTTTTGTTCAGGGTTTTAAGATAAACCTATTTAACAGGAAATTTTTAAACCAAAGTTGCCACTATTATTAATTACCAATGGAATATTTATTAAAATAAAATTACAATTAGTGCTTTTATCTTCATTGTAATTCTTGAGCCTAGATTTAAAATTTTTAAGCAGCTTGATGGCTAATTGGCTAATGTTCTGGCCTTTGTTACTACAGGCTTCAGTTTTTAATCCTGCCATTGTCATGGATGCTTAGTGATTCGGAATCCACATTAAACTGAAGGTCCCTGTCTAATTAGACTAAAGTGTGCAAAAAATGATTGTAGTGCTATAAACTAAAACCAATCCTTGCACAACAGTGAAGTACGCTTACCTGGGCATTGAAATACGAGTCGTACATGCTTGTGTATATTTGATTAAACTTATTGAAACCTTATTCATATCTGGAACTATTTAACACATCTATTTAGTTTTTAATTAATTATTAGTCCTGCCCTAATAAGAAAGACTTAAAGGTAAGCGCATTTGTTCAAACAGCATTAGTCGCAGACACATTATTAGAGTGGAATTCCATTAAAACCGGTGAAACTTCCTTAATTAATGCGGGTATCACATGAAACTTAGTTTATGAACAGCACTCATTCACCCTTTTAACAGCCTCTCATATTTCTGGTGTAATAATAATTGCTAACTGCTTCGGTGGAAAGAGGATAAATAAGATCCAGGAAGACGACGGATTTATCCCATCAAAGTGATGGGATATTATTAAGGAGGGAATTGCAATAAGTGCCCTCGTACCATTCGCTCTCTGAATCTTCCGAGTTGTGTCTACAAATCGAAATACTTCAGCAGATTTCATGCAAGCAACGTGACGCGTTGGCAGTGAGTTGTGTGGATTTGGTTTCGGAAGTCAATACGGATATTAAAGTTGGTACTAGTTAAAATTTCTTTTTTAATCGTCATTGCATTTGCTCTGATTTGAAGAGGATTTTATTTGAAAACGGTTGAAGTCGAGGTTGTAGATAACACGTTTTTTAAAAACATTCACTTGAATTTTATGTTATTGCGTTTTGAAAATGAGATATTCTTGAACAGGGTTTTAAGATAAATATATTTAACAGCAAATTTTCAAACTGAAGATGTCATTATTATTAATTACCAATGGAGTATTTATCAAAGAAATAATTGAAATTTGTTCTTTTATGTTCATTGCAATATGTGAGCCTCGCTCTGAAATTTTTAAAGCTGTATCCTTTAATAGGAATTGTCAACAAATTTTATACAAACATTATAGTTTACTGATTATGAGGTTAAATTTGGTTTTTGAATCAGTGAGGAATTTAAAGGGTATAGATTTTTAAAGGATATATGTGTAGATCTCTAATTTAAACTATTGGAATTGTAACTATTTTAATATCAAATTGATTAAATTGGCTAGCGCACTGGCCTTTGGTACCACAAGTTTAAGATTCTAATCCTGGTAGTTGCGTGGATGTTCGTAATCCATATTAAACTGTAGGTCACTGTCTAATTAAACTGTAGGTACCTGTCTAATTAGCCTATAGTGTGCAAAAAATTATTGTAGAGTGATAAACTAAAAAAATACAATAGTTGTACAATAGTTAAATACGATTACCTGGACAATGAAATACGAGTCGTGCATGCATCTTTATAGTTGATAGTTAGTCACCCTTTTAACAGCCTCTCATATTTCCAGTGTAATAATAATTGCTGGAAAGAAGGATAAATAAGACTCAAGAAGACGTCGGATTCATACCATCAGAGTGATAGGATATTATTAAGGAGGGAATTGCAATAAGTACTCTCGTACCATACGCTCGTAGGTCTCTAAATCTTCCGAGTTGTGTCTACAAATCGAAATACTTGAGCAGATTTCATGCAGGCAACGTGACGCGTTTGGCAATGAGTTGTGTGGATTTGGTTGCGGATATTAAAGTTGGTACTAGTTAAAATTTTCTTTTTATTTATCATCGCATTTGCTCTGATTTGAAGAGGAATTTATTTGAAAACGGTTGAGGTTGTAGATAACATGTTTTCTAAAAACATTCACTTGAGTTTTATATTATTATGGTTTTGAAAATAAGATATTCTTGATCATGGTTTGGTCATGGTTGGTCACCAATGGAGTATTTATCAAAGAAATAATTGCAATTAGTGGTCAGTGAGCCTAGCTCTGAAATTTTTCAAGCTGTATCCTTTAATAGAAATTTTCAACAAATTTTATACAAATATTATAATTTACTGATTATGAGTTTTAATTTGGTTTTTAATTAATAAAGAAATTAAAGGGTTATATACTTTTCAATGGACATATGTGCAGATCTGTAATTGAAACTATTGGAATTGTAACTATTATAATATCAAATGGATAAAATTGGCTTGCGCACTGGTCTTTAGTACCACAAGTTTCAGTTTCTAATCCTGGTAGTGGCGTGGATGTTTGGAACACACATTAAACTGTAGGTCCTGGCCTAATTAACCTAAAGTATACAAAAAATTATTGCAGAGTGGTAAGCCAAAACAAACAAAAAGAAAGCAATACTTGCACAATAGTTAAATACGATAACCTGGGCATTGAAATACGAGCCATACATGCTTGTGTATATTTGATTAAATCTACCGAAGCCTAATTCATATCTGGAACTATGTATTTAACACATCTATTTAGTTTGTTAATTAATGATGAGTCCTTCCCTAATAAGAAAGAGTTAAAGGTAAGCGCATTTGTTCAAACAGCATTAGTCGCAGACACATTATTAGAGTGGAATTCCATTAAAACCGGTGAAACTTCCTTAATTAATGCGGGTATCACATGAAACTTAGTTTATGAACAGCACTCATTCACCCATTTAACAGCCTCTCATATTTCTGGTGTAATAATAATTGCTGACTGCTTCGCTGGAAAGAGGATAAATAAGATCCAGGAAGACGTCGGATTCATCCCATCAAAGTGATGGGATATTATTAAGGAGGGAATTGCAATAAGTGCTCTTGTACCATTCGCTCGTAGTTCTCTGAATCTTCCGAGTTGTGTCTACAAAGCGAAATACTTCAGCAGATTTGATGTAAGCAACATGACGCGTTTGGCAGTGAGTTGTGCGGATTTGGTTTCGGAAGTCAATACGGATATTGAAGTTGGCACTAGTTACAATTTTTTTTTTAGTCATCATTGCATTTGTTCTGTTTTGAAGAGGATTTTATTTCAATACGGTTGAAGTTGAGCTGTAGATAACTAGGTGTTTAAAAACATTCACTTGAATTTTTATATTATTATTGTTTTGAAAAACATATTCTTGATCAGGGTTTTAAGATAAATATATTTAACAGGAAAATTTTAAACCAAAGTTGGCACTGTTATCAGTTATCAATGGAATATTTATTAAAAAATAATTGCAATTAGTGTTTTTATCTTCATTTTAATGCTTGAGCCTAGACTTGAAATTTTTAAGCGGCTTGATGGCTAATTGGCTTGAGTTCTGGTCTTTGGTATCAGTTTGGTTTTGAATCAGTGAGGAAATTAAAGGGTGTAGATTTTTAAAGGATATATGTGTAGATCTCTAATTTAAACTATTGGAATTGTAACTATTTTAATATCAAATTGATTAAATTGGCTAGCTCACTTCCCTTTGGTACCACAAGTTTAAGGTTCTAATCCTGGTAGTGGCGTGGATGTTCATAATCCATATTAAAATGTAGGTCCCTGTCTAATTAAACTGCAGGTCCCTGTCTAATTTAACTGCAGGTCCCTGTCTAATTAAACTGCAGGTCCCTGTCTAATTTAACTGCAGGTCCCTGTTTAATTTAACTGCAGGTCCCTGTGTAATTAGCCTAAAGTGTGCAAAAAATGATTGTAGAGTGATAAACTAAAAAAATACAATAGTTGTACAATAGTTAAATACGATTACCTGGACATTGAAATACGAGTCGTGCATGCATCTTTATAGTTGATAGTTAGTCACCCTTTTAACAGCCTCTCGTATTTCCAGTGTAATAATAATTGCTAATTGCTTCGCTGGAAAGAAGGATAAATAGGACTCAGGAAGACGTCGGATTCATCCCATCAAAGTGATAGGATATTATTAAGGAGGGAATTGCAATAAGTGCTCTCTGAATCTTCCGAGTTGTGTCTACAAATCGAAATACTTCAGCAGATTTAATGCAAGCAACGTGACGCTCATCATTGCATTTGCTCTGATTTGAAGAGGATTTTATTTGAAAACGGTTGGGATGTAGATAAGACCATTTTTAAAAATATTCACTTGAATTTTATGTTGTTATTGTTTGGAAAATGAGATATTCTTGATCAGGGTTTAAGTTGAATATATTTAAAAGGAAATTTAAAATTAAAGATGTCACTGTTATTAATTACCGATAGAATATTTATTAGAGAAATAATTGTAATAAATTCTTTTATCTTCATTGCAATATGCGAGTTTAGCTCAGATATGCTTCGAGATACATTTTTTAATTTGAATTTTCATCGAAATTTATACAATTTTTATAATTTGTTGATTATGAATTTTGATTTGGTTTTGAATCAATAAGGAAATTAATGCATTGGATTATTTTAATTGATATATGTGTACATCTTTTATTTAGGAATTCTATAATATTATCAAATGGATTAAATATTATGATTCGTAATACTGATTCGAATTATTATTATTATGATTCATAATACTGATTCGAATTATTATTATTATGATTCGTAATACTGATTCGAATTATTATTATTATGATTCGTAATACTGATTCGAATTATTATTATTATGATTCGTAATACAGTGATTTCTATTACTAGGATTTGTAATACTGATTCGTAATATTTGGTATTAAACTTGAACAAATTCTAATTTTATATAATAGAAAACCAGCCAGAATAGTTATTTTTTGAAATTTTGAATGAAATTAGTTCATTGCTTCGATAAATAACAATTTTCTTAATAGTTTAAAACAATCGAATACTTGGATTGTTTAATTTAAAATAATCCATCTATTCACATATTGTTAAATTGTTCACATACTGTAAAAGCCAATGTTATTATTCACCGATGGAATATTTATTAAAGAAATAATTGCAAAAGCTTTAAGTAATTTGAAATAAATAATTGCTCTAAAGCTTTAAATAATTGCAATTAAATGCTTTTATCTGTATTGTAAAGTTTCAGCCTAGCTCTGAAATTTTCCAAGCTGTATCCCTTAAATTGAATTTTCAAAAGATTTTATGCAAATATTATAATTAGCTGATTATGAATTTTGATTTGATTTTGAGTCAGTAAGGAAATTAAAGGATTAGATTTTTTTTAAAGGATATATGTGTAGGTCTTTTATTTAGGAATTGTAACTATTATAATATTAAGTGGATTAAATATTAAGATTCGTAATACTCATTCCTAATACTGTAATAATATGATTCGTAATATTTAAGATTAAACTTGAATAAATTCTAATTTCAAATAATAATAATAAAAAAAAAATGTCAGATTCCGAATTCAGTAGTAATGCTTGCAATCAGTTATTTTTAAAATTTAAGTGGAATTAGTTCATTGCGTCGCTAAATAACAATATTTTTAATACTTTAAAATCACCGTAAAAAATACAACTATTCACATACTGCGAAATTGTTCGTACAGTGGCGGTTTATAATGTAATATATTTTATTGGGATTTCTGGATGTAATTGTCAGAAGTTTCAAAAACTATTTGACTTTTTAATTTCGAAACGATTATCAAAATACTTATCAATTTTTTTTATTTAAAAATTTAAAAAAAAATTAATACGAATGAGATTTGAGGGGTAAAAAAATATCCGTGAAAGTTGCAATTATTAATTCAGCTGAATTAATAATTTTAATTTCCTTTATTTCTAAAAGGGAACGAATTTTACAATTTCGTAAAGAATGTAAAACATTAAAGGAAGTTTCAGTTTTGGTTGGCAGACCTTACTGTCTACAATACAGTCAATAATTAAAAGATTTAGTTCTTTTCCAAAGCTACTTAATCAAGCACTCAACGTGGCCTGACGGCCAATTGGCTAGCTCTCTGGTCATTGGTACCACAGGCTTCCTGAATGAGTTCGAATCCTGACAGTGGCATGGATATTTATTAGTGGTTTGGAATCCACGTTAAACTGTAAATCCCGGTGTGTTTAGCCTAAAGTGTGCACAAAATGACCGTAGAGCGACAAATTAAATTGAATCAAGCACTCAGCGATCGTTACTCAATTCTTATGATCATGGATCCATTGTTCGTCAATTGAAGAAAAACAACTGAGCATTTTTTTTCTTCTAATGCAGTTCGCAAATAGACCGTGATCTTTCACCTTTAAGGGCTGCACAGATGTTACTCACTTTGCATTACCCAGGGGGCGCGTGTAGCTTGATGGTAAGCCACGGACGCGGAGTAACAATGCCCCTGCAACGCTCTACGATCCTATTAGGACCGGGACCTACGGCTTAAAGTGGATTCCGAACCACTACAACACCCATGGGCAAAGCCGGGATTTGAACCCGATTCCTGTGGTACCGAACGCCAGAGCGTTCGGTCATCAGGCCCCCCCAACTGAGCATTAAAGGCTCGTTCCCACCGAGGCGAGAGACGTGAAGATTCAAAAGGCAAGCGACAAAATTTTTTCGACCCCTTCACAGCGTAACGTCAGAAATAGCATTACGCCTAGTGAAAAACCGCTTCGAGTTGAAAGTTGGGCAACTCCAAGCGGCGGACTGCAAACCGGTTTCAGGCGACCGCGGTGAGGCTAGTGATTGGTCAAATTTTTTCGCTTGCATCTTCTCGCCTTGGTGAGCACGAGCCTTAATGCTTCTAAAATAACAATTCATCTTAAAAATATTGGAGTACACGAAATGCATGCAGAGGACATGGTTTGCATGCCCTAGTTTTTAGAGTAAATTATTTCATGGCGAGAAAAATGGCAATTATCGTAAACTAAGTTTATCGTTTGCAAAAAATATGCATGATGGTTTTGAACTGCAGGAAGGAACTTATTAGAGAGAGCGCGCATGCTCATAGGAAACTGAGCATGCGCGCTAGGGAGAAAAAGCTAACGGACGTCCTACGGTAACTAACGTACGGTATGCAAAAACTCTCTATTTTTTCATGAGATTACGTTCAACCTTTTTGGATATTTGCGAAAGCCAAATATTGAAAAGAATCCAAAGAATCTTCTGCAACAGTGAAGAATGGACGAGGTTCCGTACTTGTTTGGAGTTGTATCAATGCTTCTGGTGTCGGAAATTTGATCATTATTGATTGGGTCATCAATCATAATATGTACATTGACGACATTGAGTGCTGTAAAAATATGGTCTCAATAGTGATTACGTTTTTATACACCATAATAAATCGTGTATTAAAACACAATATAAGGATTCAAAGATATAAAAAATGCTTGATGTTTAAGGCCTCATTTTTATATCATATAAAGATAATGCCTTAAATATCTGGTTTTGGTTATTATGCAGCACAGCAAAATATTTTCAATTTCTTCAAAAACAATCAGATGGGAATTCCAATGAGCATTGAATTAGCAGTTAAATATTTTAGATAATAATGTAAAACTTATCTATTTCTAGCAAAGGTGATCTAAAAATTACTGAAGTAATTGAACTCTATTTCAAATTTAATTTCTTCAAAACTAATTGAATCTCAGAACTAAATAAATCACGAAGACTGCAAGCTATTTTAGCTAAAATAGCTATAAAGCTAAGCAATATACAATTTAGTATGCACTGGCAGATACACGGTGCAAAGATGCTTTGAAAGAAAAAAATAATGATAATTGGTACGGAATTTTTTAAATTTAGTTTTTCTTTTCATATATTGTAACATAAGATTTTAATTATTTAAATATTATTCTCGTTTTATTGCAATTAAAATCTCTCCTAAATGACATTTCCTTCCTTATGATGCTGCTCCTTTTGGATCCTCCTTTTTATCATTTACTATATTGTTGGTAGTGGGCCTGAAGGGCGGAATGGCTAGCGCTCTGTACCACAGAATGACCCATATCCCCCAGCAAAACTCTTAAATTCCATTTAGCACTTGACACCAGGCCCAGATCTAATAATTCTCCCTTCATATTCCATAACCATCTCTCCCCCAGAATTGCTTAACCCTAACCCATTCAAGATGTCCGTGTGGCTGCCACTGCTAAAAGAAGCCAACTGAGAGCGACCTCCCCTAATTAGCCACTCTATCCGGAAATTGCGAAGGGATGGTGTAATCCTGTAGACTTGCGGCTGTGTCATCTGATGTCCGATAGACAGCCACGGTTCCAGTGAGAAGGCGAGGGTGGTGTGATTATTATGAACACGGTGTGCCTGTTCGGGTTAATGTCGTCTTATCTCTAGCGAGTAGATGACTTTCTCTTTCGGGATCGCTGACACTTCGGATAGGAATGTCTGCTGAATTGATTTCGGGGGGGATTCATTACTGATTCACGGACTGATAAATTTGTCACTAAAGCTCCGAAACTGATGATGGGTGCCGCATGCTCTTAAACGTAATACAGTATGAATGAGTGAAATAATTTAAGCAGCAATTTTTAAACAGTTTTGCAATTTGTGTTTGATTCTGTGTTTTTATTGCAATCAAATCATTTAATACATCGGTATAAAAGACTAAAAAAGACTAGGCTGGAATGGCCGAGTGTCTTGAGCTGTGGCTCTTAATGACGTATGTTTCGAGTTTTAATCCCGGAAATGTCATGGATGGTTCTAGTGGTATGGAATCCAATTTAAATCGTAGGCACATTTCTCATATGACTGTAGACAGTCACAGACCCTGTCAGACTTCTTACCTACATCATTCGCAAACTATAAAGCGGCAACTGAGTTCTAGGTACAGTGATGTGCTGCAGTAGTAGTAGCTGAAGCACAACGCTCTACGTCATATTAGATCAGGACCTATGGTTTAAAATGGATTCCGAACCACTACAAGCAACCATATGACACCTCCGGGACTCGACACCGAAACCTGCGTCATCACGCGCCAGAGCACTAGTCACTCATAATGCCTCCAGTATGATAATTATAAGCTTTTATAATGGCCATAAATTTTCATTATTTAAAATCTACATGGAAATGATTAATTATAAATTTTAACCTTCACATAGTAAAAGGGATTTATTAACATTCATTATTTGGTATTCAAATCTCTTCCTTCAAAAACTACCATCATAATTTCCTTCAAACAACTACTCCAAGAAGGGCCTGAATGGCCGAGTGGCTAGCGCTCTGGTGCTCGGTACTACAGGTTTCGGGTTCGAGTCCCGGCGGTGCCATGGATGTTTGCAGGGGTTCGGAATCCACTTTAAACCGTAGGTCCCGGTCCTAATAGGATCGTAGAACTTTGCGAGGGCATTGTTACTCCGCGTCCGTGGCTTATCTTCAAGTTACACGCGCCCCCTGGGTAGTGCTAAGTGAGTAACGTCTGTGCAGCTCTTGCCTTCAGGCATCCAAGACCAAGCTGTCTAATGTTTGTCAGCTGCATTAGAACAAAATATTGTTGGTAGTCGACTATATTAATTGTAAGTTATTTATTACAAAATGTGTTAATTATTTTAACTCTACAGATGTTATTTCTTTGCTAGATAAATAGTTAAATTGATATTTTTAATTCTTAATATAGTAACGATCTATTTGTTTGAATTAAATTAAAATAAATTGCAAAATACTAGATAAATATTCATATGTATAATAGATTGTTTAAATATGTTATTTTATGAATTCAAATTTCAGACATTTGTTAAATACCAATAAAGCTGAGCAAATAGTTTCTACTCACTGTATTTTTAAAAGAAATTGAATAAATCTTAAAAGCAATTATTATTTTTATTCATGAAAAGTATCAAGGCAAGCGTGGAAATATTATCGTTTGCTAAAGGGGGGATGGAGGGAAATTTTATATAATTTCTCTGCTCCAATAGTTTCTGTTCGTGATTGCATGTAATACGAGATCCGATGT
Organism: Caerostris darwini; assembly: GCA_021605075.1. Taxonomy (NCBI): domain Eukaryota; kingdom Metazoa; phylum Arthropoda; class Arachnida; order Araneae; family Araneidae; genus Caerostris; species Caerostris darwini. Next base: position 34,235 of record BPLQ01004973.1, read on the forward strand.
AAATATACAACTATAAATAACGTGTATGCTATTTAAATTGTATATGTAAAGATCAAATTTTCTTGATGAGACTTTTCAGACAGTGTGTTGTTTTTAATAGCAAACTTTAAATTGACTTGATTTGGTGCTTTGAGATGTATGCTCACTGATGCTTCTTTATTTCAATTTATCCAAATGCTTTTCGAAATTCTATAAATAACAGATTTTGACAAAAGTGACAATAAAGTCGTTGTAAAGTACAGTAAAGTATACTCTAAAACTCGAAATTCTTGAATTCATTGCCTATGATAAATTACAAATTCAATTTTAAAAGAAAGGAATCGTTGCATATACTTTTCAACTATCAAAAGGAAATAAATACGATGAGTAAATATGAAAAAGAAAGAAATGGATAAAACTACAGATCAAATAGATCATAATATTTTAACAGTTGAACGATGATTAGAATGTATGAAGTACAACTAGTACCTGAAATAAAAAGTGCATAAAAAATAATAATCCCCAGAAAGAAAAATTGGGATACCCCATAGCTTAAATAGTTATGAGACTTTTCGTAGAAATTAAAATATCATTGCTATCTTATAACATGCATCCTCTGACATATTGTAGAATTTTTTTCACACGGAAAGAGTTTTGGCATTTCATTCCCATGAGATAGTAATGTATGTTATTTGACAAGTATATAATAATTCCATCACTCAAATATTACATGCAATTAGTGTTTTGTGCTAATGAGAACAATCCGTCACTCCAATCTGATAGCAGATATTCGGTATCATGTAAAATGAGACACAGGAAATTGGAGAATGTCTGAGCGACCTTCACAGGTCCAAACAACTGCAGATTGAATATGAACAATACCATGAGTTGTTCCATCGTGATTGGTGATAGACCACGAGGTGAGAAATGAGGGAAGCTGACACCCCCGCAACTTGATACTGAAAGGGAGAGATTTCTGCGATGAGTCAAACGGTATTGTTGTCTTTCTTTTTTCTCTGAAGTGACTGAAACGGCAGTAGTTTCCGCCTGTTTTTCAAAGTAAACCAGTTTTGGTTTCGTTTATCATGCCGTGTGATAATTAAGGTCTGCCTCAGACCAGACAATTAGATTCGACATAGGCTCGAGAACTCTGAAAATCATAGACTTTGGAGTGAAATGTACTTGTGATTTAATAGTGCACTTGGGATCAAATTTTAATTTTTAATTTCTTTCTATAATAAACTTTAATAATAACTTTGTATATAATATATATATATATATATATATATATATATATATATATATATAGGCCTTATGAATAAAGTTTAAAGTGTTCCCATGAACCTGAAAGTGGCCCACGTTACAGTATCAAAAATCCCAGATTAAGAACTTTATATCTAAAAGCGTTTTGTAGTTTGTTTCTTGGTTCTACATATTTTATTAACAAATTTTAAAATTGTTCCTATTTCATAGTTGATTATTATAAATATATCATTAATGACGCAATTCTATGGAAGTGTTCTTATAGTATTTGAATGTATCTCCTTAAATAATTCATTCTCAACTTTAAATTAAAATACTTCAACATAATTTATGCTAACAAGTCTTGAGTTTGATTTTGAAAGTGAGTATAAATATTAAAATGGAATTAATTAAAAATTCCTTTTTAGACAATTTATTCCTGCTTTTTAATTAATTGTTAAGCCATGAAAGTTAATTTTTAATTAAAAAATGATTTTTAAAACTTTATATGAGTTAAACACGGATAACATTATATCTAACAATAGATTATTCGTCGATTAGAATTTTCAATTTGGTGAATATATTTCATGACAAAAACTTTTAAAGTAGTTTAGAGTTTTCTTACTTAAAAATTTAAAAAATTTAAAATTATTAAAATTTAAAATAACAAATTTTTGTACTGGAAAGATGATTATTTTGAGGTCTCTGTTTTCTAATAACCTCTGTTTTTAATTTTAATTTAAACTATAAAACTGTACGTTAAAAACAATAAAAAAAAAATTCTTGTCGGTTTTCTTAATGGATTTACAAATGTTGGACTTACATTTTGAGTTTATTGTATAAATTGAATCTCCGAAGGTAATGAGTTGGGTTCAGAACTGACAATGTCATACAGAAAGCTTCTACGAGGAGTATGGACACGATAAATAAGTAGGCCAGAAAGCCTTTTTATTAATTGTACAAGCGAAGAAAAAATGGTATGAACCACTTGGTTTGATTTGCCGCTCTACGGTCATTTTGTGCACACTTTAGAATAATTAGACCGGGACCTATAGCTTAACATGGATTCTGAACTACTAACAAACATCCATGCCCCCGGAGGATTTGAAACAGAAGCCTGTGGCACCAAAGGCCAGAGCACTAGCTAATTGGTCATCGGGCGGCATGAATCCTTAGATGACATGTTTGATTTTTTTCTCCATATAACGGCCCAATAAAGGTGCAGTGTAGCAATTTTTCTTAAACCCCATTGCACATCCTTGATGACACTGAATCTGCTATAAATTTGCTATTACTGATTTTCATGATGATTTGAATTCTATTTAAACTTGAAGCCATCTTCAAATCTAAATTTCCAGCATTCAAAAACAACAGAAATAATACAATCCCTAAACTGCAAGCATTTTGACATTTTAAAAAATATTTTAATATTCCATTTAGAAAAAACTCCGAATGCAAGAATTTTGATATTGCAAACATTTTTAGCTTATTGAATTTATATTTTAATATCTCTAAACCCAATATACATTTATAGGTTGCTTATTTTATGATAATTACAGGACTTATTTAAAATATATGATATCTTGCAATTTAAAGGTCAAAATGCATTATATTTAACTACGAAGCATTTTGAATCAAAATTCACGGAAAATAAAGAATTGTATTCAGCGTTTAGTTGGAATCTCATAAGGCATTGTGACATTCTAAGATGTCGCCGCTGCAGTGTAGGTAACAGTTTGTGATGAAGAGCTCTTTGGGGTATCATTGCCATTTCCGTGAAAAATAACTGTCGCAATTCATTCGAAAGCAACTCGGAGGCAGCCGAAATCACACCAATGGGAATGCAAAGCGTATTTAGTTTTCTATTTGGCTCAAGTATGAATTATTTTCGAATAAAGTACAGAAAATACGTTTTTTTTTTGTAAGTATTTTTCCAAAAGCATATCTTTTTATTGATTACAGAGTAAAGCTCTTAAATTTGGGAAAGAGCTTAAATGTGTAGATTAACATTATATTCAATAACAATATAAAAATGGGGGAGTGATGACCGGGTGCCTAGCGCATTGGCGCTCGGTACCACAGGTTTCGGGTTCGATTTTCTGGGATGTCATGGATGTTTTTAGTGGTTCGGAATCCACTTTAAACCGTGGGATCGTTTCCTAAATAGAATCGTAGAACATTGTGGGGGTGACGTTACTTCGCGTCCATAGCATATCTTCAAGCTACACGTGTCCCCCTGGGTAGTGCTAAATGAGTAACAGCGGTGCAGCCCTTGTTTATGGAATAAAGAGTAACTGTTTCTATATTGCCAATTGCATTAGAACCACAACATTAAATCCAATTAGTTACATAAATGTTCATATTCATCAGAAAGGTTGTGTGTGTCTAATCTTCAGTGTCCTGCAGGGCGGGATGGACAACTCATGAATAATCTAGTCATGGGTGAAGGGAAAAGAGGGCAGCTTCTGTTGTGATGGAGCACCCATAGGTAGAAGAAGTTAGCTCAGTGTGGCAGAAGAAGGAGGGCAGTGCCTTCCGGGAGGACTTTCAGGGCGAACTACACCGCATTTGTGTATCGAGGGGGAAAACCCGGAAACTCCCATCAGGGTGGTGGACCGATCGTTAATTGGCTAGTCACTCTGGCCGTTGATACCATAGGCTTCAAGTTCAAATTCTGGCGAAATAACCGTAGAGCGACAGACTACACCAAATCCATCAGGTAGTCCAACTAACGGGGCAAGATGCTGAACATCACAAGCCCCATTAAATTCCCTCGTTTTTGAAACAGTATTCCCAAAAATGCCGTCAACACATTGAACCTAAGCTCTTTTGCTTCCCAGCGACGCATGTTGCCATTAAATCCTGAGTCGAGCATCAGAAAGGAATCATATCCATGGGATCTAAAATGATGTCATTTAATAACTGTTAGAATTTCCTAAATATTATTCTTTCTTCTATTGTTTAGAATGAATTTTATATTTAGGAAAGAATTCAATATTGTATTGTAATTATTTGATCAAGCAAAGCAATTTATTAAATTAAAAAAAAAAATTATCATCTAGTAATTTTAATTTCCCACATTGCTTGACTCGTGACTCACTGGTGAGTATTAGGGCTGAGGTTCGCTCCTCTGCTGGCTTTGTTGTAGACATTAGAGAGTTTTTGCATACCGTATTTTGGCCGTCCGTTAGCTTTTTCTCCCTAGCGCGCATGCTCATAGGAAACATTATTACAGATACGGATGCGCAATTTCCTATGAGCATGCGCGCTAGGGAGAAAAAGCTAACGGACGGCCAAAATACGGTATGCAAAAACTCTCTATTGTTTCAAAAAACGAGGATATTCGATGGCGTTTCTCTTGTTCCACATCTTGCTTCGTTAATTAGAATACCTCGTGGGACTTTCTCGGATATTCTCTCATACGATACGTAAATACGGGACAGTACCACTTAAAAGTACTCCCAGAAGACACTGCCCTCATTTTTCAGAGATAAGTAGCCAAGTCAGACTTCTACCTACAGATGATCCATCCCAACAGAAGCTGTCCTCTTTACTTTCATCCATGAATGGACTACTTATGAGGATTTGTCACAACAACAATTTCCCCATTATTAATTTCGTTGTTGGCTTAATTTAAGAACTCGAAATTATCTCAAAATATTTTATATATAATACTTGCAATTATATTTAAAAACATTTCTTATAAAGAGATTCAGAATTCAGCATGAATTTAATTTCTATAAATTTATGTAATTTTCTCTTCGTACAACAATTAAATTTAACTGTTTTTGTAAAATTAAAACAAATTCAATTCTCAATAAGTAAGTTATGCAGTAATATGTAGGGTAAATGTATAGTTTTTAGATATGAACTACTTTTAAAGCAAACAGATAATATTTCACTTCTATAATCCATTTATATAAAATGTTTGTGAGACAGAATCTTACGACTGCAAAAGCATTTTATTTTTTAAAAATAAACCCAGAATTCTCAGTAACAAATATTCTTTTCTCACTTTTGTAGACCGCGATGCAATAACGTTTACTGGTTGGTTATTACATAACACCCTTGAGCGTATTCTACAGAAAATATTTTTTTTTTCATGGAATTTAATAAAATTGGATTTCCTAGAAATGTGAAATTTGTTTTCTCTCTAAATAAACGAGGCAAATTTATTAAATTTAAAAAAAATGTTCTTGCGGTTCTTTTTTTTAAAGCCGGATGTGTTCCAGGAATATTAAAAAAAAATAGTGATACAATGTAAAGGAATTTACAAGCATATTTTTTGAGTATCTTAACTTTTAAAGGTTATCACACACTAGTTTCTAGTGGCCTGAGGGCCAATTGACCACCACTCTGGCCGTTGGTAGTACAGGTTCGAATCCTGAGGTGGCATGGATGTTTGTTCGTGATTCAGAATCAACGTTAAGCTGCAGATCGGGGTCTAATTAGCTTAAAGTGTGCAAAAAATGACCGCAGAACGATAAACCAACTAATTTCTAAAATTAAAAAAACCCAGAAAATCTGTAATTGTGAAATTCTATTTATTGCATTCTAAATTTGTCAAAAACATTAATCAAACAGTGCATAAATTAGACATAAAAGAAAAATAATAAGTTTATTTTTTTTCTGTTTAGAAAAACAAAATGGAAAACATACCACAAATAAAGTATCAGAATTCATTCTGAGATGAGGAAGAAATAATTACCTCTCTCAGTAATCTATTCTTACGCATAAACATGCCCAACTGCGATTTTCTAAGCGCAAAATAATGCCGTTTATTAACGCAGTTGGCAGAAAAACCTATTTATATGTGTAAAGCATTTTGAAGATCTTGATTGTAAGGCATGGGTTAAAAGCAGCAATATACTCCAGAGTGTCTCATACATGCTGGAACGGGATGAAATTTAGAGCATGTTTTGGCCAATTCATGTGCACAATATTCTCCTAATGAAAGTAATTCTCCATCAACCTAACTTTTTGTAATTTAGTATGAAGAAATAGTTACAAACTGTATTTGCATAAGGAGGAATAATTGGATAACAGATGTCTATAACACTGAATAGTAAAGGCGCATCATGATCAGTGCTACTATTATTACTACTGCTACAACTACACTACACCACACCACACCACACCACATCACATCACTGTGTCTAGAGCGGAGTTGCCCCTTTACAGCTCGGGAAGGATATGAGTGAGACGTCGATTGGGTTCTGTGACGCTTTACGGTCCTATGAGACCGGGACCTACGCCTTAATGTGGATTCCGAAGCACTACAAACATCCATGGCAACTACCGACATCGAACCTGAAACCTGTGATACCGAGTGCCAGAGCGCTAGAAACTGGGCCATCAGGTCGCCTCATGGTCAGCGCAGCCATCTACCTTTCTACACACATATACTGGATCTGACTTTCATAGATATGACTGGGTAAAATAGTAGGTTATGACACCAACCATACCAACAATTTTTTACTATCTTTTTTTCAAACAAATCCTTGCTCCATCATAAAGTGATTTCCATTGATTATCTCCATACACGCACAGCAGCGATGTTCTAAACTCAAATTGCTGCTGTTCATTAACGCAGTTGGCAACAAAGCCCATGTCTGTGTACAAAAGCATTTTGAAGGCTCTAAAGGATTACAGGAAATGGGTTAAATGCAACAATATGTATTCCGGAGGGTGTACTTCATACGTGCTTAATCGTGATGAAATCTAGACAATGTTTGAGCCAATCCATATGCACATTGATTTCCTGACGAAAGTAATTCTCCATCAACCTAGATCGTTGTAGTTTAGTATGAAGATATAGATTCCACCAGTATTTGTGTAAGGATGAGTTATAAGATCTTAAAGTTGTCTCTATAACACTGAACAATAACAGTACCTCTTGGTTAGTGCAGCCATATACCTGTCTACACACAAATACTGGATCTGTCTTCCATAGACAGGACTGGGAAAAATAGTGAGTTATGATTCCCTCCATACAAATAATTTCCTTCAGTCTTTTTGCAAACAAAAATCTTCCTTCATCATAAAGTGATTTCCATTGACTAGTCTCTCCAATTGATATGTGTTTGCCAAATCCATACTCACCATAGTCCCCTGACGCAAGTAATTCTCTATCAACCTAGCTCTTTGTAGTTTAGAATGAAGAAATAGTTACCACCTGCATTTGTGTAAAGGGGAATTATAAGATTACAAAATCGTCTCTATAACACTGAACAATATCGGTACCTCTTGGCCAGTGCAGCCAAGTACCTGTCCACGAGCATATACTGGATCTGTCTTTCGTAGATACTATATGATTGAGGAAAACAGTGGGTTATGACACCAGCAACACAAACAAACTTCTTCAGTCTTTTTGAAAACAAAATCTTTCTTCATCATAAAATGATTTCCATTGACTCTGAATCTGCTATATATTTACCATTATGGTTAATGACTTAGAATCAGTGACTTATGTAAAAGTCTCGACGTTAGAAAAAATGATTTTTATTCTTGTGCAATTTTATGAAGCTCAAATTAGAATAATATATTATTTCATTTACAAATATTTATTGCTTTTGTAAAAATTAAAATTTTATTCATCTATTGATTTGTGCTAAACATTTATTGACGAGAAAAAATGATTTTCTGCATTAAATTTAAAATATTTGGATTTAAAAAAATATATTGAAAATTATATATTCCTTTAGAATATATAAATCTCACTGGCATTTTATTTTATGCAACTAAACTGAAATAATCATATTTTTTCTTAAAATGATAATCAAACATTACTAATACTTTTGAATAAATTATTTTGAATGCATACGATTCTATCAAATATAGTAGCTGAGAAAATGATTAATGACGAATTGCATTAAGAAATATAAATATTTAATAGGTTTTTCGTATTAAGAATAAATATTTTAAGAAATATGAACATACTGCAGAATAAATACATATATTTGACTGTATTTAATTTTATTTCTTTTACAATGATATATATTTTAAATGGAAAGTATTTTATGTTAAATGCTTAAAATAAAAAAAAAAAAAGGCCACACAAGAATGATTTAAAACTTCTAAGAAATTCGTAAGTTTTGCAATTTTTTTGCATAGCGACAAAAAAAGACAGAGCTATAAATAATATTTTTTATTTCGTAAAATTTCAAGGGAATTTGTATGTGATATTACCATGTCGAGCAAAAAGTACTTTCATATTAAAGGAACTTAAGAAAGGATACGTAGAATTCAATTGTCAGAATAACTTTTTAGAAATTTATTTCATATTCAGACATATAATCTTTAAAAATTTATGCGATATTTTCATGTTTTCCATTTGAAGATATTTAAAGTGTTTTTGCTGTAGCATATTTTAATATTTCGGATACGTAGAATTCAAATAACAGAATAACTTTTTAGAAATTTATTGCATGTTCAAAGATATAATCTTAAAACTGTATGTGATATATTTATGTTTTCCGTTTGAAGATATTTAAAGTATTTTTATTGTAATAAAGTTTAATATTTCGTATTTAAATATTTCATATTCAAAGTATTTTAGTGACAGGAAGTACTTAAGGAAAAGTATAGAATAAGCAATGAATGTTCGTCTTCCTTAGGTATAAAATATTTTCATTTTTAAGATACTATGCAAAAAAAATTCCTTAAAACTATCTAAGGCATTTAGATATTATTTTAAATAATTTTATTTAAAAATGTAATAGCAATTTTAAATAGCATATGTTTATTTAAAAAAACAAGTTTAAATATTTGTGGAGATTTATAAAATGAGAAATACTAACTTTCCTTTTGCAGAAATGTTATTTATTATTAAATTATTTTTATATAGTGCTGTCAATGAACAGTTATTATAAAGTCTTATTTTTAATTAAATGTCATGAAAAATGTTTTGTGTGTTTGGTGGTAAAAATGATTTTAAAATAAAATTTTATAATAATCAAAATATAAAAGTAATGTTGTAGTGGTATTATGTAATTAAATTTTCATTATTGGTGAGTAAATTTTGTGTAAAGAATAACAGGGTTTTTTTGATAACATCATGAAATTGTATTTAAAAGAGTATTTCGTAAACAATACATTTGAGATTACGAAAAGGGAATTTCTATGAAATATGATCTTAACAATATTTATTAATTATTTATTGAGAGAAAACTCTATTTCGAAATAAGTAAGAACTATGTTCATTAGACTTATTTAAATAAATTTCTATTGGTTTTTTTAGATCGTATGCAGTACATATATTTTTAATGTTAATTAAACTAAAGAATGGTGTTTGGAAATTATTTGTCAGAAATATGTATTTGATATAGAAAACAAAACTGATATGGAATATGTTTAATGGCAATTTTTTACTAAAAAGAAACTAACAATAATATTAATAATTAATAAATCCTTTTCCTGCTACGTAATTGATACCGACAAATCTGCTTTCATTATTCGTGAAACAAAGATCGTAAAATGAATTTACAGAAAATAACGACTACCATTGCAACAGTGTGGCAATAATATAATTATAAATTTGCTTTTACCAAATTTGATACTTTTATGACATTTGTTTTTAGATATAATTAAAGTAAACAAGTACTGAAATAGCAAGTCATATTTGTTAACATCATAAAATTGTATTTGTAATAGAATTTAGTAAACATTACGTTAGAGAATACGAAATGGAATTTCTAAATAATGAAATATGATCTTACAAATATATATTAATTATTTATTGAGAGAAAACTTTATTTCTAAATAAGTAAGAACTATGTTCTTTGGACTTATTTAAGTAATTTCCTATAGTTTTTTTAGATCATATGTAGTGAAGATTTTTAATATTGAACTAAAGAAGGGATTTCACAAATTAATTGTAAGCAAAAACTAAAAACGTATTTGATATAGAAAACAAAACTGGTATTGAATATGTTTAATATTTTTAATGTCAACTAAAATGAAACTAACAATAATATTAACAACTAATAAACCCTTTTACTCTTAAATAATTGACACTGACAAAGCTGCTTTCTTTAGTGGTGAAACAAAGATCTTAAAGGGAATTTATAGAAAATAACTGCTAACATTTCAACAGTGTAGCACTGATATAATTATAAATGTGCTTTTACCAATTTTGCTAGTTTTAAGGCATTTGTTCTTAGATATAATTAAAGCGAACAAGTAGTGAAATAACAAGGTATATTTGTTGACATCATAAAAATTGTATTTATAATAGAATTTAGAAAACAATACGTTAGAGATTACGAAAAAGGAATTTCCATGAAAGATGATCTAAAAATATTTATTAATTATTTCTTTAGAGAAATAAGTAAGATATATCTGCTTTAAACCTTGCTTTAAACATATTTTTGTAGATTATTTAGATCATAGGCAGTAAAGATTTTTAATATTAAACTAAACTAAAGAATGATGCTTACAAATTAATTGTGAAAAATAAATAAAAACGTATTTGATATAGAAAACAAATCTGGTATTGAATATGTTAATATTTTTAATGACAACTAAAAAGAAACCAACAATAATATTAATAACTAATAAATCCTTTTTCTCTTACCTAATTTACACTGACAAATGTGCTTCCATTAGTCGTGAAACAAAGATCTTAAAATGAATTTAAAGAAAATAACGATTAACATACTGCAACAGTGTAGCACTGATATAATTATAAATTTGCTTTTACCAATTTTACTAGCTTTAAGACATTTGTTTTTAGATATAATTAAAGCGAACAAGTAGTGGAATAACAAGATTGTTATTGATTTATTGTTAACATCATAAAGAGTTTGTAATAGAATTTAGTAAACAATACCTTTTCGTTAAATATTACGAAAAGGGTATTTTTATGAAATATGATCTTAGCAATATTTATCAATTATTTCTTTAGAGGAAACTGTATTTCAAAATAAGTAAGAACTATTTGCTTTGAACTTTGTTGTAAATAACTTTTTATAGTTTTTTTTAAGATCATATGCAGTAAAGAATTTTAATATTAATTAAACTAAAGAATGGTGTTCACAAATTAATTGTAAGTAATAAAGGAAAACTTATTTGTCATAGAAAACAAAATTGGTTCTGAATATGTTTAATATTTTTAATGACAACTTTTTAATTAAAAAGAAACCAACAAGGATATTAATAACTAATAAAATATTTTACTGTTTCTCACTGACAAATCTGCTTTTATTATTCGTGAAACAAAGATATTTAAATGATTATGTGTTATTATGTGGTAAATGATTATGTTATTATATGTTATTTTATGTATAACATATTAATAACTGTTAACATGGCAACAGGGTGGCAATAATATAATTATAAATTTGGTTTCACCAATTGAATTTTTTTACCAGTGATATTGTTGAGGGGGCTTTTTAGATATAATTAAAATGTAGTAAGTAGTTAGATGAAAGTTAACAAGCAATAAATTTTGAAATCAGGCTAAATTTTGATGACATATAAAAGTGACTATGAGACTAAATTGTGTGACATTTTCAAGTCCTCGACTTATCTATAAAACATATTCTACCTTAAAATGTCCATAAATATAAAATTTTATAACTAATATCGTAAAAGGATAAACTTAAATAACGTAATCTCTTCGTAATTACCATTGTAGCTATGTATCTTTCTTATAAACACTGTTGATTAATGTAAACCAAAATATTTAAGTTCTGTGTCAAAATTGGAATTTAAACAACATTCATTTGACAATGAGACTAAATTGTGTAACATTTTCAAGTATTTGACAAATCTATAAAGCATATTCTATGATAAAATGTTCATAAAGATAAAATTTCAAACTAATATTATAAAAGCATAAACTTAAAAATCCATAATCGCTTCGTAATTATCATTGTGGCTAGGTATATTTTTATAAACACTGTTGATTAATGCCAACCAAAATATTCAAGGTCTGTATCAATATTGGTATTTAAGCAACATTCATTTAACAATGAGACTAAATTGTGCAACTTTTTCAAGTATTTGACCATCTATAAAAATATTCTATGTTATAAAATTTATCTTTATGGACATTATCGTAAAAGGAAAAACTTTAAAACCCCTAATCGCTTCTTAGTTACCATTGTAGCTATATATATATTATAAACGCCGTTGATTAATGTAAATCATAATATTTAAGTTCTGCGTCAAAAATGGTATTTAAGAAACATTCATTTAACAATGAGACTAAATTGTGTAACATTTTCAAGTATTTGACCCATCTATAAAACATATTCTACGTTAAAATGTCCATAAAGATAAAATTTTATAAGTAATATCATAAAAGCATAAACTTAAAAACTGTAATCTCTTAGTAATTACCATTGTAGCTATGTATCTTTTTTATAAAGACTGTTGATTAATGCAAACCAATATATTTACGTTTCGTGTCAAAATCGGTATTTAAGCAACCTTCCTTTAAATGACCAGATATTTAAAATTCTTTATTGGATTGTGGTTTAACGCCTGAATATAATTATATACTAATTACTATTTAACTCCTTTTATCATCCGTGTAACGGAGACTTCTCGCGCGGTCTTAGTAATTAAGACAAATCACCCTGCCTTCGATCTCGCCAAAAGCACTGACTCAAAGTTTCGCAAAGGATCTCGCGGATACGTCATTAATTTACGCCAAAATGTGAAATAATTATGTCGCCATGATTTGTGGGATATTATGGGTCGAGTGAAAAATGAATTTACGCTGTTGATAATTGGATATGATGTTACATGATATACAATTTTGGAAACGAATTTTTAGAGTTATTTAGTAAATATATCTTTAGCAGCATGCAAATGTAGACGATGTGGTTTAAAAAATTTTGATTTTTAATGATACTTTATATATCTTATTTTAATGTTGTGATATAATGATATAAAATTTTTCGTTTAATAAACACATATTTTACGAAAAAATTATTTAATGAAATTTCTTCAAAAATATTATTTATTTTATTCACATTTTAAATTATAAAGTTTCTACGTATGCGATTTCGATAAAATATGTTCTATTAATATAAAACAACAATTGTAGAATTAGATTTCGAATACTTTAGAAGATATCTCGTAAATGTTTTTTCTTATAATAAGTAATTATGTCACCATTATTTGTGGGTTATTATGGGTTGTAAGAAAAATGAGTTTACGCTTTTGATAATTGGATATTATGATATACAATTAGTATTGTTAGTTGATATACAATACATTATATACAATTTTAGTGTGTCTAGTTGCTGTGATATAATGGTAAAAAAAAATAAAACAAAAAAAATTTATAAACATATTTTTTATAAAAAAAATTATTTAATGAAATTTCTTTAAAAATTTATTTTATAATAAATAATTATGTCGCTATGATTTGTAGAATATTATGGGTTAAATGAAAAATGAATTTACGCTGTTGATAATTGGATAAGATGTTACATGATATACAATTTAGGAGACGAATTTTTTGAGTTATTTAGTGAATAAATCTTTAGCTGCACATAAATGTAGACGATATGATTAAAGAAGTATTGATTTTTAATGATGCTTTATATATATTATTTTGATGTTGTGATGTAATGGTAAAAAAAAAGTAAAACCAAAAAAGTTATAAAAACATTTTTATAAAAAAAAAATTATTTAATGAAATTTCTTCAATATTATTTTTTATTTATATTTTAAATTCATTTATTCTTAAATTATGCAACAACCTCATATGTAGAATTAGATTTCTAATACTTTAAAAGATATGTCATAAATTTTTTTCTTATAATAAATAATTATGTCGCCATGATTTGTGGGATATTATGGGTCGAATGAAGAATGAATTTACGCTGTTGATAATTGGATATGATGTTATATGATATACAATTTAGGAGGCGAATTTTTAGAGTTATTTAGTAAATAAATCTTTAGTAGTATACTTTTAGCACCGTATAAATGTAGATGATGTTATTTAAAAAGTATTGACTTTTAATGATACTTTTTGCATTTTATTTTGATGTCGTAATATGGTAAGAAAAAGTAAAAAAAAATTTAGATATACAATTTAGTACTATTAGTTGATATACAATACATGATATACAATTTAGTATTGTTAGTTGATATACAATACATGATATACAATTTAGTATTGTTAGTTGATATACAATACATGATATACAATTTAGTATTGTTAGTTGATATACAATACATGATATACAATTTAGTATTGCTAGTTGATATACAATACATGATATACAATTCAGTGTTTTTAGTTGTTGCCATATAATAACAAAAATAAGTAAAACCTAAAAGTAATAAACACATATTTTAATTAAAAAAAAATTAAGTAAATAAATGTAGAAGATGTTATTTAAAAAATATTGTTTTTTAATGATACTTTTTGCATTTCATTTTGATGCTGTAATATGGTAACAAAAAGTAAAACCAAAACATTTAAAAATTTAAATAATATGCAGTTTAGTATTGTTAGTTGATAAACAATTTAGTGTGTTTAGTTGTTGTGATACAGTGGTAAAAATAATTAAAACCAAAAAAATTATAAAAATTTTTTAATAAAAATATATTTAATGAAATCTCTTCAAAATTATTATATATTTTATTTATATTTTAAATTCAATTATTCTTAAATTAGAAATTTTCTACGCATGAGGTCTCTATAAAATATATTCTATTAATATAAAACAACAATTATAGAATTAGATTTTTAAATCTAAATTGTTGCTTTACATTAATAGAGCATATTTTATCGAGACCTCATACGTAGAAAATTTATAAATGGTTTTCCTTGAATCTTTTGTAAAGATTCGAAGAAAAATACTATTTATTATACATTTTCTTGCCCTGTTGCACAAATAAAAAACTTCCAGTTCTTAGCTTATTTCATTTTATCCCTTATTTCTCTTTTAATTAAATAGAAATTCCAATTTTTTATGGCAAAGCAAAATATTATAATTCGAAAAATATGTGTTCTTATTTTGGATTTGTTATTATTGTTTTTTATTTCGCTACTCTTTAACTATGACATTAAAAGATTTTTGAAAATAAGAGCAATTTCTTCGACAAACATTTTTTTTACCAATCTTTTGTAAAATAAAATTTCATGTTTAAATTGAATTAAATAAAAAACATATTTTATGTTTACGAATTTTATCACAAAATATCTTTAATGATTAATATTAAAAGTAAACATTTATTATTTGATTCCTGGCACATCTGATTTTTAGTAATATGAAATGGACAATTGTGGTGAACTTTATAATACATCGAAAAATCTTTTGTTGGAGAACTTTATGAATTCTAATTTTACTTTTCTTATAATATATTTCCTCTTAGTAAAATTTATAATGAGGCTCTTTTTAAAAATATATGATCTTTTTTTTAAAAGTAATGTTCGGTTAGTTCTTTCTTAATTAAATAAGAATTCCAAATTTTTTTTATCAATTGCCAAAAAGCAATGACGGTGATTCTAAAATGTTATGTAGCTTAGAATGCAAACATAGTACTTTGGAATTTAAAAAAAATCAAAGGTGGCAATAGAAAATTTTTTTCTAGATAAAAAAAAATAATAAATAAATAAACATATATAATTTAAACTGTAAATTAAGGTCATATCATTTTACATCAAAACTTATTTCGTACAACTGAGAAAAATTTTTGAACCACGAAAACATAATCTTTAAAAGTGCAGAAATAGTGCGAGTAGTTCATTAAATTTGTTCATCGCTTTGGTTTTTAAAAAAATTGTCTTGTTTTTGTGCCAAACAATTATGTACGTTTAATCTTAATTATTCATGATAAAAAGTCATGCGATCTTATACATTTATTTTGATATGTAAAAATTAAGTTATCTAAATTTATTTAAGGTGGCTAAAATATAAAAATCGCTAATGTCTTTAATGCGTGTAAAATACAAATGAGATAATATTTGTGAAATTAATTTGTTAAGTAACAAATGATTAGTTGGATACATTAATTTTTAAAATTAACATTTAATTATATTTCTATCGAAATAATATAGAAATATAATTAAATGCTGATTTTAAATGCTTTCTAATAAATTTCTAAGCAATTTTATATAACTTTGTAATAAATTTCAAAACATTTTTTAAATACCTTCTAATAAATTTCTAAACAATTTTATATATTTACTAATAAATTTCTAAACAATTTTAAATACCTTCTAATAAATTTCTAAACAATTTTAAATACTTTGTAATAAATTTCTAAACAATTTTAAATACTTTCTGATGAATTTCTCCGCAATTATAAATACTTTCTAAATAAAATTATATTTAGATACTTAAAAAGTTTATTTTAGAAAGTTAACCAAAATAAAATTGTTCAAAATTATTGAAAAACACATAGAAAACTACTAAAACTACTAAACTATTAATGACTGCAGCAAAACAATATCTTTAAAATTACAAGATATTTTTAATTTCGTTTTATTTCAAGAAATATCAGAAAAAGTCAATATTTTTAAATAAAACATATTAAGCAACTCAATTTCAATTTGGTATGTAATTTCATCAATTATTTTAACTGAAAAACGTTAAACTATTCACTGCATACTTCTGTAAACAGGAAGATAAATTCAAATCAAAAGTATGCCAGAGGAAAAATTTCAATTTATTTTAATTTGCTGACAATTCATTGCATATAATTGAATAATAATAAACATAAACGAAAAAAAGTACCTATCATTAACTTGAGGCAATTTAGAAAAAAAAAAGGTGTTCAATTATAAGTAGTGAAAAGATGTTTTTTGCCATTTTAACTGCGAAAACAAATATCGAAAAAATTTTCTGCTCATTATTTATTGATCCATTAAATACTCTATCTTAAATAAAAAAAAATCGCAAATGTACTTTGTTTTATTATTAAGAAGTACCTTTAAAATTTAACGTATTTTGAAGTAAATAAAATTATGAAGAAATAAAAAATAAATTTGAATTGCATTATGAATAAATTTTTAAACACGTCTTTTTTTGTGATGAAAAAAAGTAATTTTTTTGTAACAACGTAAATTGGATCAAAACAAATGTCGTACAAATAAATGGAAAACTATCTTCCTATAGATATTTAAATCCTTTAGATTAGATTAAAATGTTTTATTAAACATTATATTTATCGTTATTTTTTATTTGAAAAGCTTATGCAGATTGTGTGTTCAGGATGTTTTTTAAAATTTAATTTATATAATGATAAGTTGTAAACAATTTTCAAAATATTCAGTTTTATAAACAGATTAAAAAAAAGTTTTAATGCATTTTTTGCGAATAACAATTTTACAATTTTACTGAGCTAAATCCAATTATTCTTTTCGTATGAAATGCTTTTTATTTAATTAAATTATTGTTATTTGTTTTCTATTTCTGAATAACTGAAATAATAATTTTGTTGAAACTAACATGTTGAGTTTTAGAAATTATATTCTTTTTTACTGAATCTATAAAGAAAAAACCTCTAAAAGATGCATTTTTATAAAATTAATATTTATTTCAATTTTTAAAAATGTTTTTCATTCTATTGGATTTTAAAGTATCACTGAAGCACTTGAAATGTTTCTGTAAATTTATTTAACTTAATTTCAAAGATTACAAATTATTTCCATGCATTATACAGTTTTCAATGAATAGGTTTTTTTAGAGCTGGAATTTTACTTTTTTTACTTAGGTTTATTATTCTCAAATAAAAAAAATATTAAAAATGAGATTAAATTTTGCAATTTATCCTCATATATGAAAACTTTTAATATCGGTTTTTAAATTGTATGTCCACTTACAGTAACAAAATACATAATTCAAAACTACATCTTTTTTGTAAATTATTTGTATGTTTTGGCAATTGTTTATGATTTTGCTTTTGGCCATGCAGGTTTTCCACTCATAGACATCAGTATTTTGAGAAATATAGAGTTACGAGAAAATTTCGCCAAATCAAAAAATTATTAGGACTTTTAATGCAAATTTCAGCTCTACTTCGTCCATTAAAAAATTCTAATCAACAATATTACTTATAAAGATAATTTTATTGAGCACTATTCTGAAGGTAACAAAATAAATTTCAAAATTGGTTTTGTCTAGTCATTTAATAAAAAGGGTCACAAATTAGAATACCATAAATAGAAACATCAACAGAATCATAGATTTTATTACAGTTGCATTGCTTTAATTGAAGAATTGGTATGCATTTAACTTGCATTGTAATGGATAAAAAAAAATAATAAAATCATTCTATTCAAAATATGTAATTTGACAGAATCACATAAAAACATTGTATAGTACAGTAATATTATTGTTAACATTTGAAAGAATCTTAATATCTTTTCTGAAGAAAATGTTATTGTATATTTTGTTCTTGAACTTGACCGCACTTTAATTTTAAGCAATTAAACATCTTACCAGCTTGCAAAAGAAGTTACCAAACAAGCATAGTTAAGTGCCAAGAAGCGTATGAAAAGACACACACACACACACAAAACTGTGGTATCAATTGTAGATATATGCTTTTAACACGGAGAATTGCCCATGATGTTCGCGCGCATTATTTTTTTCCTGGATTTCAGAATTACGCAGTTTATGACTAGCTTTTTAATCTATGCTTAAAAGATTTTTCAACTCCAATGTAGGTGGAGTGTAGAATGGTAGTTTCATTTTACCTGTTTCAGACTTAAAAACACTAGAAAAATTTTAAGAAAACAACTGATATTTCAAAAATTTAAATATCCGCCCAACATTTTCAGCTTGTTAATAAATATTCTATTTTTAAACCATTTTGGGAATTTGTCAATTCTAACTTTACGTTTCTTAAATTCTTTTATAAGTCTTTTTATTTTATTTCTCTTGTATACTGCAATTTAATTCTTTTATTTCTTTATTGTTTTTTAAAACGTATTATTGATTTGTTACTTATGTCTGTAAGCCTCCTTTTTGGTGCACGAGAATTTCTTATTAACGTTAAGTTAACTATAGTAATATAATGAGATGAAAAAAAGAAAAACTACATCTGAAATTTTCTTATTTCATAAAACAGCTTCAGTAAATTCATTTTTATTTTAAGTTAAATTCATTAATTTCGGATAGAAAATAAATAATGATAATGATTTTTTCTTAAAAAGAGACTTCATTTATTTAAAAAATTGAAATACATTGTAACAGAGAAAGAATTCAGCTGTTTATAGATTCGTGACATTTAAAATTGGCAAAATCACAGCATTATCTTTAAAGATGAATTGATATATAATTAAAAATATTTCTACAAAAATTTTGTCCTGATTTCGATATGTTTACATGAAAAATAATAATAATAACTTTTAGGAAGTTCAACAATTTTTCAATTACATCACTAATTGCATTGCCAAAATTACCAATGATATTGAATTTTCACAAAAATACCAACATTTTTGCTCAAATTATAGCTATCATATTACTAGAAAAGCATTTTTCCTAACTTGGGAAATTCAATAATCAAATTAAGCTGTACTTAACAACTGGTAATTAAATAATTAATTAGCAATCTTTATATATTTACAGGTAGTTACGTGCATGAGACTCAGAACACTTTAATTTCCTCGATAATCGAAAATAATTACTAATTATACTACAACTCGCATCCTTATTTGAGGAATAAAAGTAAGGCAAATATCTAGAAATGCAGAAATGCTTAAAAAGAAAAAGAATTGCAGAGATAATATCGCCAAGTTCACTGCACGAAAGTTCATAAACTTCAAATTACGAAGGGTTTTTTTAGAAAATTGTCATAGTTTATAATATTTGTTTTCCTCTAAATGCCAAATTATTTAATTATTTGTAGAAGATTCAGGAAATCGATTGCCAATTATTTCGTCAAACATCGTCAAGAGAAAATTTTCCGCCAACATTGTGGTAAAATTAATTTTCCACAATGTATAGCTTACATTCAATAAATTTTAACATAATAAAATAATTTCTGGAAGTTCAGGAAATAGATCACCAATTATTTCGTCAAACATCGTCAAGAGAAAATTTTCCGCCAACATTGTGGTAAAATTAATTTTTCACTATGTATAGCGTACATTCAATAAATTTTAACATAATAAAATAATTTCTGGAAGTTCAGGAAATAGATCACCAATTATTTCGTCAAACATCGCCAAGAGAAAATTTCTTGCCAACATTGTAGTAAAATTAATTTTCACTATGTATAGCGTACATTCAATAAATTTTAACATAACAAAATAATTTCTGGAAGTTCAGGAAATAGATCACCAATTATTTCGTCAAACATCGCCAAGAGAAAATTTCTTGCCAACATTGTGGTAAAATTAATTTTTCACTATGTATAGCTTACATTCAA
The DNA here is from genome assembly GCA_021605075.1 of Caerostris darwini. Lineage (NCBI taxonomy): Eukaryota > Metazoa > Arthropoda > Arachnida > Araneae > Araneidae > Caerostris > Caerostris darwini. The sequence goes on from BPLQ01004973.1 coordinate 54,803, forward strand.
TAAATTTTAACATAATAAAATAATTTCTGGAAGTTCAGGAAATAGATCACCAATTATTATTTCGTCAAACATCGCCAAGAGAAAATTTCTTGCCAACATTGTAGTAAAATTAATTTTTCACTATGTATAGCGTACATTCAATAAATTTTAACATAATAAAATAATTTCTGGAAGTTCAGGAAATAGATCACCAATTATTTCGTCAAACATCGCCAAGAGAAAATTTCTTGCCAACATTGTGGTAAAATTAATTTTCCACAATGCATAGCGTACAGTCGATATATTTTAACAAATACATATTAATATAATTTCTATAAGAATTAGGAAATCGATCCCCAATTATTTCTTCAAACGTCGCCCAGAGAAAATTTATCGCCAACAACCAAAATTAATCATGTAAATGCATTGCTTAACGTCAAGCGTTGCAAAAACATTTCCATAATCCAACCAAGATTGTGCAATCTTTATTTCGTGGAAAAACCATAGAAATATTAATGTAATAAGATCCCTTTTCATTCATTCCTTCTATTTTTATTTACTTTTCAAAATGAGCAAATAAATATACATACTATTAAGGAGCAACAAGTCATTGTAAAGGTTAAGCATATTTCATTCATGTAAACAAATGGTTTAACGCCAAGCGTTGCAAAAACATTTCCATAATCCAACAAAGATTGTGCACCTTTCATTTCGTGAAAAAACTTCATAGAAAAATGAATGAAATAAGATATCAAAAAAACATTTCCATAATCCAACAACGATTGCGGAACTTTTATTTCGTGGAAAAACGTCGTAGAAATATTAACGGAATAAAATTTATTCATGCCTCCTATTTATATGCAATTTTTCAAAATGAGTAAATAAATGTATATACTATTAAGTAGAAACAAGTCATTGCAAAAATTACTCACATTTCATTCATGCAAACACATGGTTTAACGCCCAGCGTTGCAAAAAACATTTCCATAATCCAACAAAGATTGTAGCACGACTTCCGCCAAATGCTCAACCCTTCAGCTTACACAAACTCTGCATGTAAAGCAACTGGTAATCGGTCAAATAAATTCCACGCTCCAACCTTCTTATCATACAACGAAGAAGGCAGGGGGGACCATTTCTATTCTTATTCAGAACTTGACACATTTTGAATATTTTGGTGGAGGAAAGATATTTATTTCGCACTTCCCTTTTCAACCCTGACTTCGAACTCCGACTCAATATTCCCCGACTCCCCTTTTTTTTCGTGTTGCCAACACTTACTCATACTTTCAAATAAATATCGGGTGACTTACGAAATAGCTTTGCATTCTCAAACACCATGCGAACACCGCGTTTTATTTTTAGAATAAATGTTTCTCAGAGTGAGGGGGGATGTGTGCTGGGAAGATATCGAAAGTGATGGGGAGTAGCTCACTTTGTTGGAACATGGTTGGGAAAATCCTTTGCATTGTGTGAGAGGAGGTTTTTTCGTGTATCTGGTTCTATGGGGATGGGAAATCGAACGGTAAAAAACTCTTCCCCAGGTTCAATAACAGACAGCTGAACTTAAGAGACGAATAAATATACTGTAACAATATTTTAGAAGTATCCTCATTGGATGTTGTTTTTTAATATTTTAAAAGCAATATTAATAAATCATAGTTGAATATCAATATCCACATGTGGATTTTAAAGTTTAAATCTAAACTTTTCTATTTTAAAATTTTATAGTTCTTTTCTGGTTGAATGGATGAAAGTAGATACCTAATTATGAATAAATGATTAATTTTAAGATTAAGAATGAAGTACCACAAAAATATGAAAATTTCTGCTAATGCCGTTAAAAAATACCGAAAATGTGGCAACTACCCCGATGTAGAGTTTACTCCTCATCATATCTTTGATTACTCAACTGTTATAGCAGCCATGTATTGTCTGGACCATCCCTAAGAGACGAATAAATATACTGTAACAACATTTTAGAAGCATCCTCATTCAATGTTGTTATTTTTTAATATTTTAAAAGCAATTTTAACGAATCATAGTTTAAAATACACATGTGGACATACATATTTAAATTTAAATCTAAATTCTACAATTTTAAAATTTTATAGTTCTTTGCTTATTGAATGGGAGAAAGTAGATATTTAATCGGAAATGAATGATTAATTTCATGATGGAGAGCTTAATCTAAGGTTTAGAAGTTTAATGAGTTTAATCTAAGGTTTTAGGAGTTATTTTTATTACTTTCCTTACTCTGTAATGTAACAGTATAGGAAAAATTGCACTATGGCGAAGAATCTGGAAGAAGTCTGGATCAGACTACCATTCCTATTTTCCTTGCCGATGCAAGTGTCTTTTCAAAATCTAAACTTATAATTCTTTCTAAGATTGAAACTAAATACCAAATTACAGAATGTTGACAGAAAAAAACAGCTACTACACTCACAAGATTAAGAATGGAGCACCACAAAATTATGAAAATTTCTGCTGATGGCTTTAAAAAATACCGAAAATGTGACAACTGCCCTGATGTCGAGTTTACTCCTAATTCTGTCTTTGATTGCTCAGTTTCTGCAGCCGCCATGCGTTGTCTGGACCATCCCTCGGAAGAGCATTTATACTCAGCTGACAATCAACATAGCCAATGTTATTCGACAGCATCACGATATTTGATTTTCTTGTACTCTTCGGAATGTGACAACAACATGATTAATTTTTTTTGTAGAAAAAGGCACAGTTGAAGTTAAGAATCTGAAAAAATAAACCCCTTTCAATTGGAGAATTACATGACTACTAAGAATTTTAATATAGAAAAAATTTAATTAAAATTTTTTATGAAATTATGCAGCAAAGATAAATAGGAGGGAAAAGAATAGTATACAATATAGAAAGAATAAGCAGTATTTTAAACATATGCAATGCAGTTACCTTTTAATAAAAATATTATGACAATATTATTCAGTCTTCTTTTTCATTGGCTCAACAGCTCTATGGTGGTCCAAGACCGTCTACCTACTGGCAGATTTCGAGACAGGAGATGGTTTCTTTTTACAGGGAAGGGCTCAGCCTTACGCCCAACAGCCATATTAGACCGGATCTACAGTTTAAAATGGGTTCCGAACAAGTACAAACATCCATGGCGAACCTGAAACCGGGGGCACAGAGAGCTAGTCACTTGGCCATCAGGCCCACAGATCTGCTACAACATCGCTAGTTTTATTCTGGTGATTTATTTGGTGACATTTGATATAGTGGTGTGAGATTTCAAGAAAGTTTTCAAATTGCTAGATAATTAGCTCTTTTTAAACTATTTGATAAATCCATTGCAATAATATTATACAAAAATCTTTTCAATAGTCTGTTTATTTCATCATTGTGACAAGATTTAAAATTTAGTGTTGAATGTTTTATCTAAATTACCTTCTATTTAGTATTAAAAATATAAATTAAACGAAAGTTCAAGAACAATTAACTATCTTTGTAGTATTGTCGGTTGCTGGTGCATCTGCATCTGGATCTGGGTGTGGTTTGGTTGAGACTTGAGACATCGATTTGAGAAACACAGAGCTTCATTTATGCGCTCCTAAAACACCACATACACATACAACAACAAAACATTTAAAGAGATCTAATTAAAGATTCATGGAGGGATTCCACTTCTAAACCAAAAAAAAAGATATGTCCTCTCAGCATGATTGTAAACTAAACGTCTCTGTGACAACGCCGGTTGCACTGTACTTCCTCTCGGGTGAGAGTCTCGAGGCCTACTAACCATTTCTCCTGAATGCCACGAGGGGCGCTCTTGCGGTGAGTAGGAGGGAGAATGGTTACATCTTTTTATATTTAAATTTGTTTAATACCCTACTATTTAAATAAGGACATTAAAAAAAGCTGCCGAGGGAGAGAATTGTTTCATTGAGTTGACTAAATTATTGTTGTTGTTCTAATTCATCTGGCAATACAGATACAGTTAATCTTTATGCCATAACAAGGGCTGCATCGCTGTTACTCATTTATCAATACCCAATAGCTTTGAAGATATGCTACGGACGCGAGTAACACTACCCCCTCAACCCTCTAAGATCATATTAGGTCGAGACTTACGATTTAAAGTGGATTCCGAGCCGCTACAAACATTCCTGGAACCCGGGACTCTAACCGTAACCTGTGGTACCGAGCACCAGAACGCTAGCCACTCGGCCAATCAGGCCCGTCGACTAAATTAGTGTTTTGCCTATTTTTACTTCGTGTAGCATCCAGTTTCCTTTAGAAAACCCCCTAAAAATTGTTGTGTTTCACTTTTATTTCTTGAGTGTAACTCAGACCACCATCAAGTTGCTCCCTGGGTAACGCTAAATCCGCTGTAAATTCGCGCTATAATTATAATGAATGATGACAAATTAAGTTCCCAGCATTAGGAAAAAGTTTGTAATTATAAAATTCTTTTCTCCTGCATCATTTTTATGCGTACCGAAAGGGATTATATTTAAGACAGAAAGAAGATTAATTTGCAGTCACATTGCTAAATAGATATCTGACCTTTTAAAAAAAAATTTTTTGTTGCCTCTTGATGGTATTTATTTTAGGCGAGAAATACCCGGAACTGAAGGGAAAAAAAAAGAGAAATGAAAGGGAAAAAAAATTAAATTCCTCCACTTCTCTGGCACCACATTAATTTTTCCCTTTATGAAATGAAAACTTCCTTCTCATTTTATAAGAATAATACGCCTATCTGGAACATTCTTGGGAAAATTAAAGTTCTTTTTTCCTCTATTTCCTTATTATTTTATTTTTTTATGAAAAACTGCTTTTAGTTTATAATAAATATTGTTGTGATTTTGTTTTTCTAAATTTTAGCTTTTTTAATAATCACTTAAAAAAACAAATATGCGTCTAGACAATTTTTTTAAAAAGTGTTGAATTTATAAAAATAATTATTTTTAGTGTGTTAATGTTAAAGTTATTTTTGGTGTTTTTCATTTTGTTTTTAAAATCATAATTTCTTTTATTTAAAATCGTTATTATGATTTTAGATTAATTGTCAGCAATTTTAGGATATTTTTTTTAATGTTGTAGCTTTTAATTTCAGTATTTTGTGACTATAACTAACAAATACTATTGTGATTTACGACACATATCATTGTGATTTATGACACATATTATTGCGATTTTGTTTTAATTTTTATCTTTTTAATAATCACTAAAAAATAAATATGCGTCTAGAATAATTTCCACAAGAAAAAGTACTAGTACTTTAAAAGTATTAGTACTTTAAATAATTTCAGTATTTTGTCGATTCAGTAATGTTTTTAATTTCAGTATTTTGTCAATATAACTAACAAATATTATTGTGATTTTTTTTTTTTAATTTTATCTTTTTAATAATCACTAAAAACAAATTAGAAAACAGCGTTGAAAAAAAAAATATAAATAAGTGTTGAATTTATAAAAATAACTATTTTCAGTATTTTAAAATTAAAGTTATTTTTGGCGTTTTTTACTTTCAAAATATTAATTTCATTTATTTAAAATAATTATCATGATTTTAGATTAATTGTCAGTGATTTTAAGTTATTTTTTTATTGTTACAGTTTTTAATTTCAATATTTTGAGAATATAACTAACAAATATTATTGTAATTTATAATAAATGTTATTGTGATTTGGTTTAATTTTTTTTTAATAATCACTGAAAAACAAATATGCTTCTAGAAAAATTCAATATAGTGTTGAATTCACAAAAATAACTATTTTTAGTGTTTTAAAGTTAAAGTTAGTTTTTGAGGGTTTTCATTTTACTTTTTAAATCTTAATTTCATTTATTTAAAATCATTATTAGGGTTTTAAATTAATTCTCAATGATTTTAGGATATTTTTTTAATCTTACAGTTTTAAATTTCAGTATTTCGTGAATATAACTCCACATTAAATTTGGATGTAAAATTCCTTTTGAAACAAAACAAAAAAAAAAAAAAAAAAACATTTTGAAATAAAAAACATTTTATCTATGACTATATTAAAATTATAATAAATATGGAGGTTTCTATTATAGAAATAAAAATACACAATAGAAATAGTAAAATGAAATATTTCCTCAGGAAAACATTTAAATAAAATATTTTCTTATGCAAACATTAAAATTCGATGAAAAAAAAAAAAATCGATGCAAAAACATTGAACACATAATAGAATAAAGAATAATGTATGGAATCAAATATATAATTTCAAATATAGAGTTTACATCAAATATTGAATTTACAAAAATAGGTTTTATAATGTTCTTTTTTAATATTTCAGTTTTTGTTTAATTTTATTTTTGTAATGAAAATGAACAAACAGGCTTTTCAAAAAACTATAAGAGTTTCTATTAAAATTAAGGTAAATAAAATTCCCCTTGTTGTGTGCAGCTGAATTGTAACTGTGTCTGGTTGGGTTGAGACTTGAGACACAGGTTTGAGAACTTACAATTTTATTTACACATGCACAAATATCACACACGTACAAATAAAGACAGACAATATTTAACACATTTAAAGACATATTGTTATAGATTCGTGGTAGGATTAACCTTCTAAGCCGAAAACCCGATGTTTAGGTAAGCGCGGTATACGTTAAATATATTTCCCCTCCGGTTGAGAGTCCGTAGGCTAACTGATAGTTTTTTGGTTCGTAGCTCTAGGTCATTTTGTGCACACTTTGGACTAACCAGACCGGGACCTACAGTTTAACAGGGATTCCGAACCATTAACAAAAATTCACATTACCGCCAGGAATCGAATCTGAAGCCTTCAGTGCCGACAGCCAGAGCTCTAGCCAATTGGCCCTCAGGCCGCCAGCCAACTAATACGTAGGGTTGAGTTAAATATATTTCCTTTCGGATGGGACTGTCAACAAAAACTTTCCTCAGCGGAAGCACTGTACTTCCTCTCGGGCCGAGAGTCTCGAGGCCAAGTGACCTGAACGCCTGTCGCCCAGGTATTGTTTAAAATGTTAAAGCCCATTTTAGTAAACCTTATGTTTTTATCGATGAGAAATTTGATATTTAATGTTAAATATCATTCATATTATCATATTATTTATTTTGTATATATTATTTATATGGTCATATTATTATGTATCATATTATTTATGTTATTAATAGAATACAATATAAGTAATATGATACATAATAATATGACCATATAATAACTAATTGACCATAACTAATTGAATTTTCTTATACGGGTTCACTCAAAAAAAAGTGAACCCGTATAAGAAAATTCAGTTAGTTTAATACATAATTACTAAATTTTACTGTCTAAAAAAAGTAACTAATTGTAGTCTATAATCTGATATCTTTCTAAGCTGTCAAAAAAGTGAAAACGAAGTTGATAAAATAATAATAATACTTTGGATAAGAATTGGAAGAATAAAAGGGAAAATAAAAATGTTTCTTTCGTAAATTCAGCTATTCTCAAAATCATCTATTACAATTCATGAAGTATACAATTTATCAGATGTTTTTAAAAAATCTATTTTGAAACCTGTTTCTTAAACAGTATATAAACCCTTAAAAAGAAAATAATAACAAATGTTATAATTTTAAGTAAGCTCTAAAATGATGTTATGTTTACATGTTTTTTTTTAGATGTGATACAAGTTCATTTTAAAAGAATTTAAAGCGATTACATTTTTAATCAGGATAATGTCTTTAATAGGATTAAGTAAAACATTATGTAATTTATCGAAGGAACAATAAATTATTTTCTAAAGCAATTTTTAAATTCTGACATTTTTTATAAATGGCTATAAAATATAATTTTTGAATGGATAAATATATCATTATCAAATTGAATTATCTTGAATAGAATCAGGCAACAAATGTATTGCAGAGAAAGTTTAAGGAAATAAGCATTTATAAAAATTAACACGTTTTATTTCACTTTAATTTAATCAAAATAATGATTATTTGAAAGGAAAAACAATTAGGTTTATTATTTTTAAAGTCATAATTTATGATAGCATGCTTACTGGCATAAAATTCCTTCTATTTAATACCAAAACTAGACCTGAATAAACATGATGTTGTTATTTAAAATGCTTGAAATGAAACATAAATTTCCTGTTATTACATTCCCAAAAATGCAATTAGTTAGTTTTTAGTTCAATCAAAATAAAGATGCTTGTACATTTAAAATAAACATTTAGATGAAATTAATATCATATCTAATTATCATTTCATTCAATTTAGTTTGAATTTTTCTCCTTTTTGTTTCAGGAGATTTTTGAATAAATTGTACGTTCAAATATTTTAAGAGATCTAGTTATAATTTTTAAAAACAACTAAATCACAAATTTAATTTAAATTAAAAATTAAATTTTAATTTTAATTTAATTTAGTTTAATTTTAAATTAATTAAAGTAACTAATTATTTGTTATTAATTTAATTATTAATTAATTATTAATAGTTTTAATTAATTCAAATTTTAATTAAATGTAAATTAAATGTAAATTACGTTTAATTTAATTTAAATTAAACAAAATTAAATTTAAATTTAAAGTATATTTTAATTAAAATTAAATTTAAATTAAATTGCATTAAATTAAATTTAATTTAAGTTTAATTTTTTTAACAATTAAACAATTAACAATTTTTTTAAACAATTATTTTTCATTCTTTTTTTAAACACATCATAATTCTTCCTATCACAAGCCCTCAAGAGTTTTTGGAAATAGATGCAACCCGAAAAATAATTATATTCCACATTTAATTAACAATCCAGTTCATTATTTATGAATTACAATGGTTGGAAAATAAAATGTACACTACATTAAACACCCCATGTTATTTTACATAAACCACTGCTCCTATTCACAATTATAATTAAAGTTAAAATTCATTTCCTTCTTAATAACTTATCGCTGATAATTTCCATTACTGTTATTCATACTTTCTGAACTAATTTTCTTTCATATGCAAATAGGAATCCCATTGAAATATTTTAAAATTTGCAACAGAATTCGAAAAAGTTTAACTTATTTTAATCTCAGTGTTTCACTTTTCAAAATACAGAAATGAATTTTTATAAAAATTAAGACTTTTAAGCGTTAATGGATTTTTGCTTATTGATATTTTATAGTGACATTGTTATTTCACTCCATCAGCAAAGATGGTAAATATATTTTTATTTTTGTTTAATGGAAATTACTGTAATATTAATAAGTCAGATGTAATTGCAATGTTTTTGGCAAAAAACGTTTATTTATTTCAATTTTTTTTGTCTAAACATATATTATTTTTCTACTGTCTGTGACATATTGTTTTAAAAACTTCATTATTGTTGTTACAGATTTTACTATGGAGAAAAAAATATCTATGTATTATTTTAACTAGAAATAACTTTGTAATATATAATAAGAAATATAAATTTTATAAAATTATACTTATGAATCCAAATTATATAAAGAATAGGATTATGTATTTGAGTGTTTTTACATGTCCTTATATGACGATTTAAAAGCTTCTGAATTCAAATGCTAATTATCAAGTTATGATTTATGCATCAAATAATGGCTTTCATTTATTAAAAAAAAAGGATTTATTCGTCATCACAATCATTCATATTTCTTCTAAAGGTTTATTCATACGTTACCTTGGATTTTTAATTTTAAAAAATGAATAATAATAATATCTTCAAAATGAAAAAAAAGCAGCATATTTTTACTGAAATATAAATTCTTTCAAAGCTCCCAAATATTTATTTATCCAATAATTGAGATCTAAAAATGCGTGTATATATCAAAAGAAACACATCCGTCCAAGAATTAATCTTTCTCAAATAAGTTAGTAGCAGTATTAAAATAAAATAATACATTTTATATAAAAGAAATAAAAAAATAATAATAATAAAGAGTTTCTTTTTAGTAATCAAATTTATGTTCGAAGCATAAAGAGAATCATCATAAACTATATTTCTAAGTTTCAGTATAAGATTAAATAAATAAATGCACATTCACAATTGTTTTTATGTATATTTCGTAACCAAAAGGTTTTGGGGAAGGAATTATTCATCCTTTTAAATTTGAATTCAAATTTATGTTAATAAATCCTTAAGTAATATTTAAGAAATTCAAATAAATGTGAGATATCTCAACACATAAAATATTATCTAAAATAAATGATACTGTTTTTCATTTCTTCAATTCAAATTTTAGTATTTTCTAGTAACAACATTCTGGGTTGAAATGCATGGTTGTATTAAATTTCCTGGAAAATACTGTTTTCTTAACAATATTAGTTGCTTGGTATCATTAAATGTTTACCTACCTAACCTAATGTTGACTACTTACGCAAAACATATGTTATTGAGGATTGTGACAACTTAAGCAAAATATATGTAGTTATTCTATGATTAGATAAATATATTTTATTCGTTTTAAAGTATCAAATCGTGAATTAGACTGCTTGATGCAAGTTTTGGGGTTTTTAACCTTCATTCAATATGTAAATGAGAGAATTTTACCTCCGAATTTATCTTCTCTAATAGAAAAAAAATGCATAATTAATCGCATTTTTTGGAATGTTGTTGTTGTTGTTCTAATGCAGTTGGAAATACAGAGCCAGTTAATTTTTATGCAATGAGCAAGGACTGTACCGCTGTTACTCATTTAGCACTACCCAGGGGGCACATGTAGCTTGAAGATATGCAATGGAGGCGAGCAATATTACCACCACAGCCCTCTACGATCCTATTATAATCAGGACCTACTGTTTAAAGTGGATTCCACTACAAACATCTATGGCACCTCCGGGATTCGAACCCAAAACTTGTGGTACCGAATGCGCTAGACACTCGGCCACCAGACCCCTTTGGAATGTAATATCAGTAGATATATGTTTCATTTGAAGCAATTTAAATAACAATATAATGTTTGTTCAGCTTCACTTTTAGTATTCATTAATGATGAATATCTTTTTGATTCTCTAATTTATAATGATTCTCTTTATCACTAGAACATAAATTTGATTATTAAAAAAGAAACTATTTATTCTTTTTCCCCTCTATTGATGAGGATTAAGAACAAGACATAATACGGACCTGGCATGGAACATCTGGCATCAGATTACATCAAACGTGATTTTTTTAATTAAAAATTTCTTTATTATAATTTGATAATAATTATTAATCAAATATTTAATGAATAAATTTTAATGAATTAAATCATAAGTATTTATTCATTAAATATTTGTTTTCTTTTAAACTAAATTACCCACTTAATTTATGTTATAATAAATTGTTTTAAATTGTTAAGTCCCAATATTCTTATAATAAAGTTGAGCTTAATTTTCAAACGTTTGAAGAGGATTAATTACCATACTCAACCAAAAGACCAACTGACGCTTAATAAATTTACAGGAAAAAAAAGAAATATTTTTTGATTAATCATGCAAAATGCTTTCCACGCAATTTTAACTAATGATTAATGAATCAGGAATTAACCGACCTCAAGAAGGAAATCGAATCATATCCGCCTTTGATGGATACGAAAACCCAATCATGCGAAGACAGTCTACAGACCCTCTACACACCGCAGTTAATTAATTCGATAAATCATTCACTGTATTACTTCCCCGCCACAAACCATTATAAGTTCTAAAATTCTAAATGCAGCTGAGCTGAGATAAAGCTCACCTTTACCAGCCAGATGTGGCGCCTTAAAATTAAATCAGCTGAAGATCGTGGTGGCCCCCATTACAGCTCAGTTAGTGGCCTCAGCGCCAGAAGCTGGCAAAATAGCTTTTGCATTAATGAAAGGGCGATGAGTCGAAGTAGCTTTAGGGGCGTCATTTTGATTTATGTGATCCCGAACTCCCGGATTCCCGTTTTCCCGACGCCCCCTTTGGCCCTTATCCCCCGCGAACAGGCCTCGTCGTTAAGGTCTGGCGGTAGATCGAATTTTAAAGGGCTTGTTAGAAGGAAGAGAGAGAGTTGAGTATCTGTTGATATCCCTCAGTGGACTGAGATTCGATTTGTAAGTGATAATCGAAGTAGCCAAGGATTGGATCTTGCATGTTGAGGTAATTTGAAGAGGATTGCGCAAAATGGTGACAGCATAAAGTTCTGTGGCTTTCCCTGATAAGATTGTTAATTTCTAAATTCTTTTAATTTAATTGCTTAATAATATAAAGAAATTCTCTGGAAGAAACCAGATTGTATTGATTAAGTAATTTAATTTAACGATTGACTGCATAAGTCATAGTAATTCATTAATTTGTTAGCCAAATTATGTTGGATAATTTGTAAGTTATAATTTAATGATTTCGTAAGTCACATTTTAATTAAGCTATGATTCACGAGTCCCAAGTAGTAAATAATTTATAGTTGGGTATGGATCTGGCATGTTGAGGTAATTTTAAGAAGCTAGGATAAAATAGATATCAGATAAGGTTTTGAGATCTCTACTTGTACGTTAGTTAATAATCCAGAATGCGTTTTTAAACAATTAATTTGCAAGAATGGAATTCTCTGGAAGAAACCAGGTTGCAATGATTAATAATTTCATTTAATTATTAATTGCCACGATGTTTAAGTCGTAGTAATTCATTGATTTGCTATCCAACTTATGATTAAGTTATAATTTGTTACTCATAATTTAGTGATTTGCAAGCCTCAATTTAATTAAGTTATAATTATAAATCATAGGTAGTGAATGATTTATGGTTGGATACTGATCGGGCATGTTTAGGTAATTTGAAGAGGATTGCGCAAAATGGTGACAGTATAAAGTTTTGTGGCTTTCCCTGATAAGATTGTTAATTTTTAAAATGTATTTTTAAACAATTAAATTGCAAGAAAGAAATTCTCTGGAAGAAACCAGATTGTGATGATCACATAATTTAATTTAATTATTGGCTGTAACGATGTGTGTCATAGTAATTCACTGATTTGTTAGCCAAATTTTGATTAAGTTATAATTTGTAAGTCATAATAATTTAATGATTTGTAAGCAACATTTTAATTAAGTAGTAAATGATTTATAGTTGAGTAAGGATCTGGCATGTTGATGGAATTTTAGCAAGAGGTGATAGGATAGGATAGAATAGAGATCAGATACGGTTTTGTGATCTCTATTTGTAAGATAGTTAATAATCCAAAATGAATTTTAAGAAATTAAATTGAAAGTAAGGAATTCTATGGAAGAAACCAGATTGCAATGAATAAATAAGTTAATTTAATTATTGATTGCAACGATATGCAAATCATAGTAATTCATTGATTTCTTGTCCAAATTATGATTAAGTTATAATTTATAAGTCGTAATTTAATGATTTGTAAGCCACATTTTAATTAAAGTATGATTCATAAGTAGTAAATGATTTGTGGTTGAGTATGAACTGGCATGCTGATGTAATTTTAAGAAGATAGGATTGAATTGAGATCAGATAAAGTTCTCTGGTTTTCACTTGTAAGATGGTTAAATATCCAGAATGGGTTTTAAGAAATTAAATTGGAAAAGGAAGTGATTAAGCTATAATTTGTAAGTCATAATAATTTAATGATTTGTAAGTCACATTTTAATTAATCTATAATTCATAAGTCACAAGTAGTAAAGAATTTATAGTTGAGTACAGATCTGGCATACTGGTGTAATTGAATGAAGATAAGACAGAACAGAGATCAGATACGATTTTGTGATCTTCACTTGTAAGATAATTAATAATCCAGAATGCGTTTTTAAACAATTAAATTGCAAGAAATGAAATCTCGGGAAGAAACCAGATTGCAATGATTAAGTAATTTAATTTAATTATTGATTGCACCGATATGTAAATCATAGTGATTCACTGATTGATTGGCCAAATTATGATTGAGTTATAATTTGTATATAATAATAATCTAATGATTGATAAGCCACATTTTAATTAAGTAGTAAATGATTTATGGTTGAGTAATTTTGTGAAGATAGGATAGAATAGAGATCAGATAAGGTTTTGGGATCCTTCATTTGCAAGATAGCTAATAATCCAGAATGGGTTTTAAGAAGTTAAATTGGAAAAGAAGCTAATTAAGTTATAATTTGTTAACTATAAAACAGTAATATTTGCTTAAGTTTAAATTATTAAGTTATAATTTGTAACTCATAATAATTTAAAGATTTGTAAGCCACATTTTAATTAAGGTGTGATTCATAAGTCATAGATAGTAAATATTTTATGGGAGTACAGATTAGGCATGCATATGTAAATTTAGATGGACATCAGATAAGGTTTTGTGATGTTCACTTGTAAGGTGACCAACGGCCGTACAATGCTGAATATACCGGTTCTCGTTAGATCACCGAAGTTAAGCATCATTGGGCGCGGTCAGTACTTGGGTGGGTGACCACCTGGGAACACTGCGTGCCGTTGGCAAATTTGGGACCTGAATGGCCGAGCGTCTAGCGCTCTGGCGCTCGGTGCCACAGGTTTCGGGTTCGAATCCCGGCGGTGCCATGGATGTTTGTAGTGGTTCGGAATCCACTTTAAGCCGTAGGTCCCTGTCTTCTATGACTGTAAGAGCGTCACGGAGCAAAAGTCAGGCTTCTACCTACGGGTGCTCCATCACAACAGAAGCTGCTTCCTTCCCCTTCAATCATGAGTCCATATGGGCTTGTGGGCTTGGCCAGCCAAGTGGGATAAGAAACAACAACAACAACAACACTTAGTAAGGTGGTTAATAATCCTGAATGGGTTTTAAGGAATTAAGTTGCGAAAGGAAATTCAAAAATAAATTATCATAGTTAATCCTGAAATTTTTTTTGTTTGCTTGAACTAACTTTGCATAATAACTAAAGAAAGTTTTAATGACTCTATAGTTATTATGTTTCATGGTTTGTTATTACCCGGTCTTTACCGTGTTATTACACAGTCTGGATTTTTAAAGAACTGGAAATCGATTTGCAGTTGAAAATCGAAATAATGTTTTGTCGCTGAGCACGGTTTTGCAGTTTTGATTTGAAAAATTGATTTTTTTTGCGATTTGATAAAAAAAAAAAAAGGTGTAATTATAACTGAAATAAGTTCTGCACCTTTCTGTGTGAAAATAAATAATTTTGATAAAAGGAAAAAAAAATTCAAAATATTGTAATGCCAATTAAAGTATGTAAAAGTATGGCCAATGGAAGTATGTAAACAAATGATAATTACTTTTTTTAAAAAAATTAACTTTACATAGTACTCTGATTATAGTTTGAATTAACTTTACACTCAAAGATTGGAACCATCAAGGGTTATTATTGTAGATATCTTTCCATGGACGAGGATCAAAACTATCAAGGTTTATTATTATAGATATCCTTCAATGGACGAGGATCAAAACTATCAGGGATTGTTATTGTAGATATTTTTCCATGGACGAGGATCAAAACTATCAAGGGTTATTATTATAGATATCTTTCAATGGACGAGGATCAAAACTATCAAGGATTGTTATTGTAGATATCTTTCCATGGACGAGGATCAAAACTATCAAGGGTTATTATTATAGATATCTTTCCATGGACGAGGATCAAAACTATCAAGGATTGTTATTGTAGATATCTTTCAATGGACGAGGATCAAAACTATCAATGATATTATTATAGATATCTTTCAATGGACGAGGATCAAAACTATCAAGGATTGTTATTGTAGATATCTTTCAATGGACCAGGAGCAAAACTATGAAGGGTTATTATTATAGATATCTTTCAATGGACGAGGATCAAAACTATCAAGGATTGTTATTGTAGATATCTTTCCATGGACGAGGATCAAAACTATCAAGTGTTATTATTATAGATATCTTTCAATGGACGAGGATCAAAACTATCAATGATATTATTGTAGATATCTTTCAATAGACGAGGATCAAAACTATCAATGATATTATTGTAGATATCTTTCAATAGACAAGGATTAACATGATAATTTAGAAGCTATTTTGAAATAGATATAAAATCGTGACTTTTTGGTTTGATAAATTAAACTTGGGATATAAAATTATTTTTAGCAACTAAATGGGCAATAGAAAAACAATGCTATTTAATAAACTTTCCAGGTTTTTAATTAAATTTCGGAATTTCATAATATTCTAAAAGAGTTTTGTGATAAGAAAATTAAGAAAATATTATTTTTTATATATTTGTTGATATTGCTCATTGTTTAATTTATTAATGTTAATCAAAGAGCAGAGAATGTAATTTATTGAGGCTGAGTTGGATGGGTTTTGAAAAGGTTATAAAAGATTATTTACATAAGATTTTATAGTTAATTTTGAGGATCGATAAATAATTACGAAAATATTTTAGGGAGATAAGAAAAAAAAAGTTATTTAAAAATATTTTTTTTAACGTTAAAAATGTTAAATATAAATATAGTTAGTAAAATGTTAAAATTCTTATTTTTTAAAAAATAAGATTTTTAACATTTTTCCGTAAAAATAAAAAAAATGTATATTTTCTTTTGTTAGGATTGTTGAATTTTTTTAACATTCAGTTAAAAGTATAAGACATAAAATCAAATCCGTCAAATAAAATATTTTCGTAAAATTTTTCAATGATTCGATATTCAATTTGTAAATGATGATCGCATTAGCCGAGGATTCATAATTGTATATGGATCTTTAATGTTAAGGGGATGAGATAGGATAAGGCTTTGTATTTTTGTCTGATAATATAATTATTTTCTAGAATGTGATATTAAGCAATTAAATTGTAACAGGATGCCTTAAAAAACTTCATAGTTATCTTTGTATAACTGTTTTCTTGAGTTAATATTGCAAAAAAAAAAAAAAAAAAAAAAAAATTCTCTGAGGAGTTTAGAAACATAATAATTATTGAATCTTTGCTAACTTTTATGTGAATTAAAACTTGATTTGCAATTGGTAAAAGAACTTGTTGAGAGTTCGACATTTGGAATAACCTTGCATATTGAGGTAATTTGAGAGATTGATGGTCATGAGACAAGATTTTTAGCTCATGGTAATTTCTAGAATATTAAAAAAATAATAATAATTAAATTGCTAACAATATCGTGAACAGACCTTATATTTTCTTACTTGCATTAAAATTAAATTATAACTTTGCATTAAAATTATAAATTTTAATTATAATTAATAAAATTATAATTATAGGCTAAGGTTTCACATAAGAGCATTATCAAAGACATTATTATTGAATATGACTTGATTAGAGGGCCTGAATGGCCGAGTGGCTAGCGTTCTGGCGCTCGGTACCACATGCTTCGAGTTCAAGTCCCGGAGGTGCCATGTTCGGGAATACCACTCGGAAAAGAATCCACTTTAAAAATCGGAATCCACTTTAAAAAGTAGGTCCCGGTCTAATAGGATCGTAGAGCGTTGCGGCGGCGGTGTTACTCCGCGTCCGTGGCTTATCTTCAAGTTACACACGCCCCCTGGGTAATGCTAAGTGAGTACGTCTGTGCAGCACTTGCGTTAAGGCATCCAAAGACCAAGCTGTTTGTGTTTGCCAGCTGCATTAGAAAAAAAAAAGAATGACTTGATTAGAATTTAAGTTATTAGTGGCAATCGCGAAATGAAAGCAACATAAGCGACATTTTTTTTATAAAAAACTAATTATAAAATAATCACTGTATAAGATAATTCGAAGGATTACTTTGATGTGTAACAGAATTTTCATTAAAATCATTTAAATGGTAATGGAAATTTATGGGGGATTTTTTCTAACGAGATATAGGAGATATGATATTTATTTATGAAATATGCAATTAAAACAGAAATTAATAATTCAGTTATTTTATTTAAAAATAATAATGTAATCTCTCAATATTAATAAATAAAAATATGCCAGATTTGTAATTTTAACTGATTATCTTTAGTAAATGTCCACTGATTGAATATTAAATCCATTAATTTTTTTAATGATTTAATCTTAAATCAATTAATGATTTCAATTAATTAATTTACATTTTTATTATTAATTTTTTACCAATCATTTAATTTAAAATAATTAATAGATAAAAAATATTTTTAAATTGAAACATAATGATATTATCAAGCAAGCGAGCAAGATAGAAATATTTTTGTCCAATAAAAATAAATTAAAAACTACAGCTGAAGTATATTTTGTTAAAAAAAAATCTAATACATTAATGCATCATAGCTGACTTAAAGCAAAGAATTATGAAGATAAATAACTCATGCCTTTTAAATTATATGTTACATAATTCAATACCAGTTCTTAACTATTACCAGACAATAAACTTCATTTAAAAAATACATTATTAATCATACATGACAAATGATTACTCCACAATATTAAATATACAGAAATGATTTACTATGTAGAATATTAAGTAAGCGATAAAATTCCCTACATTAAAAGACGTCAGGATGTATGTTATCTCAACTATATATATATAAAAAAGAGATTAACGTAAAAAAGAGATTGCGTGCTTAAAATGTCTATGTTCCATATAACTTTAAAACTTACGCTTAAGAAACTTAATATTTTTTTCTCAAAATACGTTATTCTTCATCTTATGTATGAAAAACTAACATAAAACATGAAAAAAGAATTTTTAAGTACAGTTTTCAAAAAAGAAAACGGTAATTTTGTAGTGTAAAATTTCGCGTTGAACTTTTAGTTTAATAATAGTGGGGTTTAATATTATTAAATTTCCGAAAAATTCCTTAATATTTAAAAAAAAAAGAAGTTAATGCAATTAAATTAATGTGTATTTCATTGAATGCAATTAAGGAATGCTTTTAAAACTGTGTTTAGAAATTTTCTATATTAAAATGGTTTTTTTGAGGCTTGCAATTTTTTAAATGTTTTCTTTTTTTTTTTCCTTTAAAGTATTAAATTTTAAGCATATATAAAACAGTTGGACTTGACTATAATGAATTAGAAGTAAGTAGAAAAAGCTGTTTTTTTTATTAAAAAAATTCAAATGTCATTTGTGTTGAAATTTTAAACCTATATCTTATCTTGAATTAGACTATTTAATGATTTTATTATTTATAACTAATGTTGATTTTTTTATAGTATACAAATGATTAATGTACATAAATAATAAATCTACAGTATTATTTGTTTCTAATGTTGTAACCATGCTTCCTCCTACCCACTGGCAAGAGTGCTTTCTGTGGTATTCAGGAGGAATGGTCAGTTGACCTACAGACTCTCACTCGGAGAGGAAGTATATTTCGCGCACCTTACGTGTATTCGTACTTCCATTTTTGGATTTTCGGCTTATCTGTCTTTAAATGTGTTAAATATTGTATATCTCTAATTGTACATGTGTGGTGTTTGTGAATAAAACTGTGAGTTCTCCAACCTGTGTCTCAAGTATATGAACCCAACTACACCCAGTTAAAACCTGGTTGTCCAGCTTTCCACTACAATGCTATATTTTTATTTCACGATACAAATGTAACATTTTGGCACTTTGAAAGAAAGGCATTTTCTTAAAAAATTTCGCCTATCATGAATTGATTTATCTTTATGCTTTTAAAGATATTTTATATTTTAAATTTATTGTTATATTGAAATTGTCTTTGTTCATTGGTGATATTAAAATGACATCATGTTAAAATGTCATTTAGAATGGATTATATAGGCATTCTATAGTCTAAACTGATTATATTTTGAACATGCTCTTTTAGTTTTTTTCCTACAGTTTTATTTTTTATTTTTTAAATTAAACGAAGAAAAAGAAAACACATTATTTCTCTAAAGATGAGCGAAGCGGTCTCATATTGGTTAATTCTTAGTAAAATCGGCTTAATTTGCAACATTAATTCACTGCTAATGACATTTATTTAACAATTGTTACCTTTGTCTAACAATTTCTTTGACATCATTGACTAAAACTTACTCGTTCAAAACTGTTATTTTGTCTAAAGCATTACAGCAAATATTATATAATGTTAATCCATGGGCGTCTGAATTGCCTCCGAAATAAATTCTGTTCGATATTAATGTTCTTTGACGTTTGGGAAATAGTGTCTAGACAGTGGTGTAATTATAATTAGTTTTGTTCTCTTTCGACGTAAAATATTTTTTTTAATGCCTTATTGTAAATAATTTAGCCATAAATGAAATTTATTAGCATATTGTTAAATAACTCCATACCGCATTTAGTTATTATTATCTTTAAAAAATTTTAAAGATAGAATCTGTTTCATGAATGAAGTGATACAACATTTAAGCGTTAAGAAATATTAGATGCAATTACAACGTTTGAATTGATTAAAATTAGTAATACTAAAGATTTTTTTTTTCAAATTTTATTAATTTTTTTAGCATAGAATATGTTTTATTAGTTATCTAGCATATCTGCATTAGTACAAATTTTTCATATTTCGCTTTTCTTTTTGTGGAATTAATTTAAATATTTAAGTTGTAAGAATAATGAAAGCAGACATTTCGATGTATATTGTATTGCATGTAAACTGACACATTAATTATAATTTGTTATTATTTTCATATCATTTGCTTAGCTAAAAATATCATTTTATAAAGCACAAAATATATTTTGTTTTATGTATGAAATTTTTTTTAAATTGTGTGTTCAAATAACGTTATTATGTAAAGTATTTTTGCATATCAAGTGCTCATATTTTCTTAGACATAGTATGTTTTCCTGATGGCCAATTAGCTAGCGCTCTGGCCTTTGGTACCACAGACTTCAGGTTCGCATCCTGTTGGGGGCATGGATGTTTTTTAGTGGTTCGGAATCCACGTTAAATTGTAGGTCCCGATATAATTAGTCCAAAGTGTGCAAAAAAAATAACCGTAGAGTGACAAACCAGGCATAATATGAATCACAGAAAAAGCATTGCAGTATTTAAAACAAATGTCTTATTATTAAAGGGTATTGTACTAAAAATAGGTAGTATTCATGTTAAAATAGAAGGAAAGTAATTTTTATATTAACGCATATTTGTTTTTATTTTTCTGACTACAAATAAACATAAAAGAAAATGAATTTTTTCTAAATTTTTATGATTTGTTTCCGAATAAATAAGGACTAAAAAATTAACGTTGAGGAAATCTAATACTGATGCCACTTTGTCAAACTTCCACTCAAGTTTCAAAAGACGTATAACGGTTTTTATTTAAACAAATATTTCCAAGACAAAAATATTTTTTATATTTTTTATTCAAGGGCAAAAAAAAAAAAAAGGGCCTTGTGCTCTTTATAATTTAAAAATTTTGTGATTGTTATAGAGTTTTAATAAATTCTACAAATTAAATTCCAGAATTAATTATAAGAAAAGGAAAAGACCACAGTTTCAACCTGTTATTTTATATTGCCATCTTTTCTTTTAGCAAATTTAAGAAACTTTGGACGATTTCGACTTTTATAATTTCATTAAATTATTAAACTGTTTCATTAATACTTCTGTTAAAAAAGTAGAGAATATAGATATTAATTTTAGATATTAGATATTAATTTTATCTAATATTACTGTAAAAGCATTTAAAGGAAAGCAAACAATTATATATTTGATGTATAGGGTTGGATCTACTTTTAGATTTATCTTTTATTTATTTTATCTTTTAAGAAAAATTGCTTCACAGAATTTGGGGGTTTTCCAACCAAATTTGGCTGCATAATCTGATTAATTTAGATAACTGCCTCTCTAACTTTCTTTATATTATCTCTTTTGTAAACATTATCTATAAATTATCTTACGCCTTCTAGAATATGAAGCCCTGCCACCAACAAGAAATTTGGCACATCCTGACCAATTTACAAACTGCAACGTGATCAATAAAGATAATTACATAAAACTGCCTAAACAAAAACAAACCGCTGCACTTGACACAGAAGAGATTTAATGATAATTAATGATGCCCGTTCTACCGTGGATTATTATATTTGTGAAAATGACTTTCTCACTTACTGAGGGTGGCGAGCCCAATAGGAAAAAGAAAACCAAACGATAATAATTTTCCTCCCCAAGAAAATGTCTGGACAGTTGTTTACGCACCCCTTCCATGTTCAACCCCTTCTTAAAATATCACATTATCTCAGTCCCTCCATTTGTTGATCAAAGTATTAACCTACCGAGCACACAGTTCTTCATCCAAGTAATTACCCCGTAATTACCCGCCCCAAATGCTCTGAGTGGATAGTCCCCTCCCACTTTTACCATCCTTTCTAGGTGGTGGTGAGGGGGGGTGGAAAGTTCTTTCTACATCCTTTTCCAAACGATCAACCCTTCGAGTTTTATTACCGCTGGAAAAATGATTAAAATTAAAATACCTTTCGCCATGCTACCTTGTCGAAACACTGGTGCTGCCAAATTTCTTTATCAATTTTCTATCCCCCCCTCTACCCCCCTACCGCCCTGTCCTCTCATGCTTGTGTCAGTGGGTACTTCAAATTAGATTTACAATGCTTGGACTTGTAGTTTTACACGACATCCACTAGAGGGCGTTGTCGTAACTCATTTAGTAGTAATTCGGACTAGCGATACTGCTACTCGCTCTCGCGACTGCTACTGCAACTCGTTTGTGTAGGAAGCTACACGCTCGTAAATTGAGTGAAAGGGAAGGAGTGTAGGGCAAGGGGGTGGGGGTAGGGCGGAGAGATTTCTGATGCCTGGTATTTCTCTCGGCATACTTTTCACTCGATCAGGCTTAGTTTTGCTTCTCCTTTTATCAGTCTTGCGTTGTACGTGCTGGAGAAAATAACTTTCTGATCGTCTTTTGCCAGCTTTTTTTATTTATTTATTTATTTATTTTTTTTTTGTAACCATATTCGGGACGATGCTTAAGGGAAATTTTGTTTAGGTTTCGCCCAAAAAGCATTTTGCTATTTCCGGATAGAACTATTTGCTGATGTTACCTTTCTTTACAAAAAAAAAAAAAAACCACAAAAATTAGATTTTTTGGAGCAGAAATTTTCTGTTAACTTTTAGGAAATATAATATAATATAATTCAGTTAATTATTATTCTGGCTTTGATTGTAAGTTCGAAAATTTAGTTTTTCTGATAATAATAGAATTACAAAGTAACAAGAGATAAATTTACATCTTTTTCTACAAAAGTTTTTTTTTTACATCTATAGAATATGCATAATATATTAACTTAATTTAGTAGTATTATTTAAAAAGGAATTTGAAATTTGTGTTTTATTTGTAACATTATAATAACATGAATTAATGTTTTTTCAAGTAGATCTTCCTATATTCAAAACAAGATAAGATTTAGGAATAAAAAATTTAATAATATGATCTTTTATTTAATTTATTATAGAATTATTAATAAATAAAGAATGAATCATTTAATCCTCATTATAGAGTTAATCATTCAATATCATTCCATTAGAACTTTCATCATACGTTATAGATGAAAATATATTTTATGATCCACCTATGTAACTCAAATTATCTTGTGGTAAGGATATTTAAAACATTTTGTAATATATATATATTCTTTATTTAAAGTAAAGACCTTTATTTAAGCATATTCGTATACAGGATATAAAAGAGAGTAATTGAAATTAAAATTTAACATAGTGCGGAACCAAGTGCATCAATTACAGAAAAAGTAAAGTTTGATGAAATGATAATTAGACATTAATGTCCAGGGTTCCTATAATAACTTATTTGTTCAAGAAAATTTTTTTCTTTTTAATTTCAAAATTTTTATTTGCAGGAAACACTTTACTTTTTAATAAATTCAGATTTCCAAAATTATTATTATTGCTTTTTAAGATCTTTATATTAAAAAGTAAATGTTTTTGAAAGAATAATGTAACTTGCTACCCAAAGGATGAACTATCTGAATTAACGAATACACCTTAAAAAGGATGAACTATCTGAATTATTGTGTACACACACACACTAAAAAAGAAAGATGTCTGTTACTGTACAATGCTGTATGCACTATGTCAATCTTAGTAAAAGCGCTTAGTATTTATCGCACTATGCCAACTAATAACATTAAGTAGTTCAGTTTCGAAAATGATTTAAAAATGCAATGCAATAAAGTATTGATTAAATAAAGCTTTTTCTGCTTAATGCTACTTAAAAAAGCACTTTCTACTTAATACTACGTAATAAAGCATTTTCTACTTAATTCAAAAAAGGAATAAAAAAACACCCTTAAATTATTAAAATTAGATCTTTTTAATGCTTTTGTTTACACATCAAATAAAAGCATTGTGTAAAGTACCAGAGATTACTACTATTATAGGCATTTAATTGTAATAGCTTTAATGATACCTGATACTATTTAAACTTCTCTATTATTCCCTAATAACTATTACATCTAAGAGACCTCTTCGTTTTATTTCTTAATAACAAAGTTTATTCTAACATAAAATATCTGTTTAGTCAAATTATAAACAAAATTGTAATAAAAATTTGTATTTTTAATAATTATGTTCTATA
The DNA here is from genome assembly GCA_021605075.1 of Caerostris darwini. NCBI lineage: Eukaryota > Metazoa > Arthropoda > Arachnida > Araneae > Araneidae > Caerostris > Caerostris darwini. Next base: position 79,175 of record BPLQ01004973.1, read on the forward strand.
GAAACTACCGAAAAGAAAATTCTTGCTTGGGAATATTTTTTATTTCTTATCTATGCATGAGAAATTTAAATATTACAGCAAAATAATATAAAACTCTGCCAAATATATTTTTTTCATTTTGTTTCCCATTATTTAATGCATTTTATAATGAATGCGAAAATCAGTTTAATAATTTAAAATAACATAATTTATTCGTAAGAATAAAAGTAATGTTAAAGATACATTTATACTCAGGTAAAATAAAATTTCTTTTTTTCATTATTGAAATGAATACATTAAACGCAGAATATAAATAAATTATTGTTTTTTTTTATAGTGATGTCTTAGACCGGAGAGTATTCCATTTATTTATAATGATATAAAAAACCTTAATTGATTAAAATAAACAAAAAAAGTTTTAAGAAAAACAATAAAAAGGAATAGGTGAACAAAGGATACAAATGCTTAAAATTCATTAAAAAAATATTAATAATTAGAAATAAATCCAAATTTTGGTTCAAATTTATTATTTTTGAAATTAATTAAAAGTTTTAAATGATATTTTACTTCATAAATTCAATTTAAAAATTTCATTAAAATTAGAAACATACTAGAGTTAAATATAGAAAGCAGATTTTTTGAAGTGATTCAAACAAAATAGTACAAACGGAAAAATTTAAATTAATAATATAAATTGAAATGACAAAATTTAAAAATTAGGAAATTATAATAAATTGTTTTATTAACAATTTAACATTTAAAATTATTACGCCCTTAAAAGTTGGCTGAATATTTATTACAATAAATATTTAAATCAATAAATTTTAACTTAAATCTTGTTTTCTTTCAGATACCTTTTAGAAAGATATTTTCTAACAAGTATTTAAATATTTATTTAAAACGCTTGTTGATAAATATCTCCAACAGATCAGTCTATCTTTAAAAAAATATTGTAAAGAGTTACCTGGGATTGAAGTAAACTTTCGTTAAACAATTCAATTGGATTTTCAACATAAAAGGAAAAATATAAAGAAGAAAAGTAAATAAAAGCTAAAAAATAAATAAAAAAAAAAATTAAAAATATAACAAATTTATTGGAGAGCTTGGTTTTCTAACCCCCAAAATTGATGTAAGGGGAGAAAGAAAAAAAAAAGTTTTATTTTTCTAAGAAACTTTCTTCCACATCTAAAGTTGTAAGAAAAACTATCAATATTTCGCTCACGTTTCGTTGGACGGGGTAAAAAATCGATTTTATAAAAGTTAAAGCGGGGGTTCTATATATATATATGAAATAAAAAAGATAAATCCACACTGACGTTGTTGACGCAGAGCTGCGAAACTCCAAGCGTCCTAAGGCAACCGATCATCTTGTTTAAAATTAATGAAAAGAAACTGTTTCAGCGACAGAAATGAGAATGTTAAACAAATAAAAACATATAGGTTGGATATCTAACTGGACCAGAAACCATTTTTCAGCCTGGCGAAAATTCATCAATAGGGTAGAAGTAATAGAGCGAGAACCTTTCTGAAGAGTTTGCTCTGCTAAAGAGAAGTGGGAACGGATTTTTAGCATGTTTTTCTTTTTTGGGATGAAATAATTTAGTCTGAGCAAACACTTCAAAAGATTTCTTTCGGCAAACACTGAAATTTGGGTAAACGATTCGTTTATTTGGTAAAAAATAGAGTTGAGAAAATTTTTCCACGTCTGCTATTGGTTACATTTTTGCTGGTCTTTAGTAAAAATGTAACGAGGGAAATAGAGTAGTGACTAATTTGGAACACCCAAATGGATAGTTTGGCAATTTTATTTTAATGAATGGAAGTATAAGAATAAAAGTAATAATATTGCTTGAAATATAATTTAGTAAGCGATGAGTTTTCAATTTTATCAAACAACTCTTCTATATTGCATACTGAATTTTTATGAAATCAAATCTGAAATTAAACCTGTAGTTTTTGTTGTAGAGTGTTCTGAATACGATGTCGAGATCAAATGTCGTGAAAAACTATCAAAATTTCATTCACGTTACGTTGGACGGGGGACAAAATCAATTTTATAAACGTGAGGTTTATACATAACTAGTATGATTAAATAATATAATTTAACTAATAATTAATATAATGTAGTAGTAAGTGATGAATTTTCAATTTTATCAAACAACTCTTCTATATTGTATAATGGATTTTTATGAAATTAATCTAAAATTAATAATATAAATTTAAATGACAAAATTTAAAAAGCGGAAAATTGTAATAAATTATTTTATTAAGATTTTAATATTTAGCATTATTACGTCCCTAAAAATTAGCTGAATGCAATAAATATTTAAATGGATAGTTTGACTTAAAATATTGTTTTTTCTTTCAGATAACTTTTAGAAAGAAGTTTTTTATTGTTATTTTGTTGTTGCTTATTGTTAAATTGTTTATTTTAAAGGCATGGTTTTTTGTTGTATGAGAAGCACGTTTTTTTTTTTCAAAATATCTCAACCTGATGAGTTTATCTTTAAAAAAGTTTTAAAGAGTTACCTGGGATTAAAGTATAATTTCGTTAAACAATACAATTTGATCTTGAACATAAAAGAAAAAATAAATAAATAAAACCAAAAAACCAAAAAAATAATATTAAATAAAATTTAAAGATGTAACACGATTTTGTTTTAGATCTGGTTTTCTAATCACCAAAATTGATGTAAGTTGCGAAAAGGGGAAAAAAAGTTTTATTTTTTAAGAAACTTTCTTCCACATCTAAAGTTGTAAGAAAAACTATCAATATTTCACTCACGTTTCGTTGGACGGGGAAAAATCGATTTTATAAAAGTTAAAAACAGGGTTATATATATATATATATATATATATATATATATAATGTGAAAAAAAAAGATAAATCAACACCAACGTTGTTGACGCAGAGCTGCGAAACTCGAAGCGTCCTAAGGCAACCGATCATCTTGTTTAAAACTAACGAAAAGAAACTGTTTCAGCAACAAAAATGAAAACACATAAATTGGATATTTAACTGGACCAGAAACCATTTTTCAAATAGGCGAAAAAGCTTCAATAGGGTTAAAGTAATAGAGCGAGAAACTTTCTGAAGAGTTTGCTCTTCAAAAGATTTTTAGTATGTTTTTCTTTTTTTGGGGGTGAAATAATTTAGTCTGAGCAAACACTTCGAAAGATTTCCTTCGGCAAACACTGAAATTTGGGTAAACGATTCGTTTACTTTGAAAAATACGGTTGGGAAAAATTGTGCCATGTTTGTTATTGGTTACATTTTTGTTGGTCTTTAGTAAAAACGTAACCAGGGGACATAGATTGAGACAGAGTAGTGACTAATTTGAAATATTGAAACTAATAATTTTGCAATTTTATTTTAATGAATGGAAATATAAAAATAAAAGCAATAATATTTTTTTGAAATATAATTTAGTAAGCGATGAGTTTTCTATTTTATCAAACAACTCTTCTATATTGCATAATGAATGTTTATGAAGTTTAATCTAAAATTAATAATATAAATTGAAATGACAAATTTTAAAAAGCGGAAAATTGTGATAAATTATTTTATTAACATTTTAATATTTAGCATTATTACCCCCTAAAAACTGCCTGAATATTTATTAAAATAAATATTTAAGTCGATAGTTTGACTTAAAATCCTTTTTTGTTTTCAGAATAATAAAAAAAGAAATTTTTTTACAAGTGTTTAATATGTTTATTTAAGAAACATTTTTTTTGTTATATTAGAAGCAATTGTTTTTGTTGATAAATATCGTGAACTGATGAGTTTCTTAAAAACATTGCCAAAGAGTTACCTGCGATTGTAGTAAACTTTAGTTAAACACTTAATTGGATTTTCAACATAAAGCGAAAAATATAAAGAAAATAAAAATAAATAAAATCTAAAAATTTAAAATTTAAAGATGTAACACGAATTTATTGGAGAGCTTGGTTTTCTAAACCCGTAATTGATGTAAGGGGAGAAAAGGGAAGGAAGTAAACAAAAAAAAGTTTTATTTTTCTAAGAAACTTTCTTCCACATCTAAAGTTGTAAGAAAAACTATCAATATTTCGCTCACGTTTCGTTGGACGGGGTAAAAAAATCGATTTTATAAAAGTTAAAGTGGGGGTTCTATATATATATATATATATATGAACTAAAAAAGATAAATCAACACTACCGTCGTTGACGCAGAGCTGCGAAACTGCAAGCGTCCTACGGCAACCGATCATCTTGTTTAAAACTAACGAAAAGAAACTGTTTCAGCGACAGAAATGAGAATGTTAAACAAATAAAAACATATAGGTTGGATATCTAACTAGACCAGAAACCATTTTTCATCTGGGAGAAGATGCTTCAATAGAGTAGAAGTAATGGAGCGGGAACCTTTCTGAAGAGTTTGCTCTTCTAAAGAGAAGTGGGAACGGATTTTTAGCATGTTTTTCTTTTTTTGGGGGTGAAATAATTTAGTCTGAGCAAACACTTCAAAAGATTTCTTTCGGCAAACACTGAAATCTGGGTAAACGATTCGTTTATTTGGTAAAAATAGAGTTGAGAAAATTTTTCCATGTTTGCTATTGGTTACATTTTTACTGGTCTTTAGTAAAAATGTAACGAGGGAAATAGAGTAGTGACTAATTTGGAATACCCAAATGAATAGTTTGGCAATTTTATTTTAATGAATGGAAGTATAAGAATAAAAGTAATAATATTGCTTGAAATATAATTTAGTAAGCCATGAGTTTTCAATTTTATCAAACAACTCTTCTATATTGCATACTGAATTTTTATGAAATCAAATCTGAAGTTAAACCTGTAGTTTTTGTTGTAGAGTGTTCTGAATACGATGTCGAGATCAAATGTCGTGAAAAACTATCAAAATTTCATTCACGTTACGTTGGACGGGGGACAAAATCAATTTTATAAACGTGAGGTTTATACATAACTAGTATGATTAAATAATATAATTTAACTAATAATTAATATAATGTAGTAAGTGATGAATTTTCAATTTTATCAAACAACTCTTCTATATTGTATAATGGATTTTTATGAAATTAATCTAAAATTAATAATATAAATTTAAATGACAAAATTTAAAAAGCGGAAAATTGTAATAAATTATTTTATTAAGATTTTAATATTTAGCATTATTACGTCCCTAAAAATTAGCTGAATGCAATAAATATTTAAATGGATAGTTCGACTTAAAATATTGTTTTTTCTTTCAGATAACTTTTAGAAAGAAGTTTTTTATTGTTATTTTGTTGTTGCTTATTGTTAAATTGTTTATTTTAAAGGCATGGTTTTTTGTTGTATGAGAAGCACGTTTTCTTTTTTCAAAATATCTCAACCTGATGAGTTTATCTTTAAAAAAGTTTTAAAGAGTTACCTGGGATTAAAGTATAATTTCGTTAAACAATACAATTTGATCTTGAACATAAAAGAAAAAATAAATAAATAAAACCAAAAAACCAAAAAAATAATATTAAATAAAATTTAAAGATGTAACACGATTTTGTTTTAGATCTGGTTTTCTAATCACCAAAATTGATGTAAGTTGCGAAAAGGGGAAAAAAAGTTTTATTTTTTAAGAAACTTTCTTCCACATCTAAAGTTGTAAGAAAAACTATCAATATTTCGCTCACGTTTCGTTGGACGGGGTAAAAAAATCGATTTTATAAAAGTTAAAGTGGGGGTTCTATATATATATATATATATGAACTAAAAAAGATAAATCAACACTACCGTCGTTGACGCAGAGCTGCGAAACTGCAAGCGTCCTACGGCAACCGATCATCTTGTTTAAAACTAACGAAAAGAAACTGTTTCAGCGACAGAAATGAGAATGTTAAACAAATAAAAACATATAGGTTGGATATCTAACTGGACCAGAAACCATTTTTCAACTGGGCGAAAATGCTTCCATAGTGTTAAAAGTAACAGAGCGAGAACCGTTCTGAAGAGTTTGCTCTTATGGAGAGGAGGGGGAACGGATTTTTAGTGTGTTTTTCTCTTTTTTGGGGTGGAATAATTTAGTGTGAGCAAACACTTCGAAAGATTTCTTTCGGCGAACACTGAAATTTAGGTAAAAGATTCGTTTATTTGGTTAAAAATAGAGTTGGGAAAATTTGTCTCCGTGTTTGCTATTGGTTACATTTTTGCTGGTCTTTAGTAAAAATGTAACCAGGGAAATAGAGTAGTGACTAATTTGAAATACCCAAATGAGTAGTTTTGAGATTTTATTTGAATGAATGAAAGTATAAACATAAAAGTAATAATATTCTTTGAAATATAATTTATTAAGCGATGAGTTTTCAATTTTATCAAATAGCTCTTCTAAATTGCTGGATGGACATTCATGATAAATAATATGAATTGAAATGACAAAATTTAGAATAGTAACTGCAATAAATTATTTTGCCTGCTTGTAACATTATTAATTCTGTAAAACTCAGCTGAATATTTAAAGAAATATAGATTTAAATCGAAAGACAATACTTTTTGTTTTCAGATACTTCTTAGAAAAAAATTTTTTACAAGTGTTTAACATGATGTTATTTAAGAAACATGTTTTTAGTTGTTTGAGAAGTTGTTTTTTTTTTGTTGATAAATATCTCTCGCAGATGAGTTTATCTTTAAAACATTCCCAAAGAGTTACCAGCGATTGAGGTAAACTTTTGTTAAACAATCCAATTGGATTTTCAACATAAAAGGAAAAATATAAAGAAAAAAAAATAAATAAAACCTAAAAAAATAAAATTTAAAAATGTAACGCGAATTTATTGAGAGCTTGGTTTTCTAACCCCCCCAAAATTTATGTAAAGGGGCGAAAAGGGAAGAAAGTAAAAAAAAATAGTTTTACTCTTCTAAGAAACTTCCTGCCACATCTAAGGTTGTAAGAAAAACTATCAATATTTTGCTCACGTTTCATTGGACGGGGAAAAAAATCGATTTTATAAAAGTTAAAGTGAGGGTTACATATATATATATATATATATATATATATATATATATATATATATATATATATATGAAATAAAAAATATAAATCAACTCTAATGTTGTTGACGTAGAGCTGCGAAATTCTAAGCGTCCTAAGGCAACCGATCGTCTTGTTTAAAACTAACGAAATGAAACTGTTTCAGCGACGGAAATGAGAATGTTAAACAACTAAAAACATTAGGTTGGATATCTATCTGGACCAGAAACCATTTTTCAACTGAGCGAAAATGCTTCAATAGGGTAAAAGTAATAGAGCGAGAACCTTTCTGAAGAGTTTGCACTTCTGGAGAAAAGCGGGAACGGATTTTTAGCATGTTTTTCTTTTTTTGGGGGTGAAATAATTTAGTCTGTGCAAACACTTCAAAAGATTTCTTTCGGCGAACACAGAAATTTGGGTAAACGATTCGTTTATTTAGTAAAAATAGAGTTGGGAAAATTTGTCTCTATATTTGCTATTGGTTACATTTTTGCCTGTCTTTAGTAAAAATGTAACAATAGGACGTTCATAGAGATAGAAATAGTGTAGTGACTAATTTGAAATACCCAAATGAATAGTTTGCAATTTTATTTTAAAGAATGGAAATATAAAAATAAAAATTAAAATTTTTCTTGAAATATAATTTAGTAAGTGATGAGTTTTCAATTTTATCAAACAAAACTCCTAAATTATATGATGGATTTTTATGAAATTTAATCTAAAATTAATAATATAAATTGAAATTACAAAATTTAAAAAGCGAAAAAATGTAATAAATTATTTTATTAACATTTTAATATTTAGCATTATTACGCCCCTAAAAATTGTCTGAATATTTATCACAATAAATATTTAAATCAATGGTTTGACTGAAAATCTTTTTTTTTCAGATACATTTTAGAAAGAAATTTTTTAACAAATATTAAATTGTTTATTTAAAAGTCATGTTTTTTGTTGTTTGAGAAGTACGTTTTTTTGTTGTATCTCGAACAGATGAGTTTATCTTAAAAAAATATTGTAAAGGGTTACCTGGGATTGAAGTAAACTTTCGTTAAACAATTAAATTGGATTTTCAACATAAAAGGAAAAATATAAAGAAAAAAAAAAATAAAACCTAAAAAAAATAAAAGTTAAAGATGTAACGCGAATTTATTGGAGAGCTTGGTGTTCTAACACCCAAAATTGATGTAAAGGGGCGAAAAGGGAAGGAAGTAAAAAAAATAGTTTTACTTTTTTAAGAAACTTTCTTCCGCATCTCAAGTTGTAAGGAAAACTATCAATATTTTGCTCACGTTTCGTTGAACGGGGAAAAAAATCGATTTTATAAAAGTTAAAGTGAGGGTTACACACACACACACATACACACACACATATATACATACACACATACACATATGAAACAAAAACATAAATCAACTCACACACACACACACACACACACACACACGAAACACACGTCCTGAAATAAAAATATAAATCATCTAACATTGTTTAAAACTGCGAAAAAAGAAAAGAAACTGTTTAAAACAAAAGAAAAGAAACTGTTTCAGCGACAGAAATGAGAATGTTAAACAAATAAAAACACATAGGTTGGATATCTAACTGGACCAGAAACCATTTTTCAGCCTGGCGAAAATGCTTCAATAGTGTAGAAGTAATAGAGCGGGAACCTTTCTGAAGAGTTTGCTCTTCTAAAGAGAAGTGGAAACGGATTTTTAGCATGTTTTTCTTTTTTTGGGGTGAAATAATTTAGTCTGAGCAAACACTTCAAAAGATTTCTTTCGGCAAACACTGAAATTTGGGTAAACGATTCGTTTATTTGGTAAAAATAGAGTTGAGAAACTTTTTCCATGTTTGCTATTGGTTACGTTTTTGCTGGTCTTTAGTAAAAATGTAACGAGGGAAATAGAGTAGTGACCAATTCGGGATATCCAAATGAATAGTTTTGCAATTTTATTTTAATGAATGGAAGTATAAGAATAAAAGTAATAATATTTCTTGAAATATAATTTAGTAAGCGATGAGTTTTCAATTTTATCAAACAACTCTTCTATATTGATAATGGATTTTTATGAAATTTAATCTAAAATTAATAATATAAATTTAAATGACAAAATTTAAAAGCGGAATATTGTAATAAATTTTTTTATTAAGATTTTAATATTTGGCATTATTACGTCCCTAAAAATTGGCTGAATACAATAAATATTTAAATCGATAGTTTGACTTAAAATCTTGTTTTTTCTTTCAGATAACTTTTAGAAAGAAATTTTTATTGTTATTTTGTTGTTGCTTATTAATTGTTAAATTGTTTATTTTAATGGCATGTTTTTTGTTGTATGAGAAGAACGTTTTCTTTTTTTGTTTCTAAATATCTGAACCTGTTGAGTTTATTTTTAAAAAAGTTCTAAAGAGTTACCTGGGATTAAAGTAAATTTTCGTTAAACAATACAATTGGATCTTGAACATAAAAGAAAAAATAAATAAATAAAACCAAAAAACCAAAGAAATTATATTAAATAAAATTTAAAGATGTAACACGATTTCGCTTTAGAGCTGGTTTTCTATTCCCCAAAATTGATGTAAGTTGCTAAAAGGGGAAAAAAGTTTTATTTTTTAAGAAACTTTCTTTCACATCTAAAGTTGTAAGAAAGACTATCAATATTTCACTCCCGTTTCATTGGACGGGGAAAAAATCAATTTTATAAAAGTTAAAGTGAGGGTTATATTATATATATATATATATATATATATAAAATAAAAAAAGATAAATCAACACTAGCGTTGTTGACGCAGAGCTGCGAAACTCCAAGCGTCCTAAGGCAACCGATCATCTCGTTTAAAACTAACAAAAAGAAATTGTTTCAGCGACAGAAATGAGAATGTTAAACAAATAAAAACATATAGGTTGGATATCTAACTGGACCAGAAACCATTTATTAATTTGGCGGAAATGCTTCAATAGGGTAAAAGTAATAGAGCGAGAACCGTTCTGAAGAGTTTGCTCTTCAAAAGATTTTTAGTGAGTTTCCTTTTTTGGGGGTGAAATAATATAGTCTGAGCAAACACTTCAAAAAATTTCCTTCGGCAAACAATGAAATCTGGGTAAACGATTCGTTTACTTTGCAAAAATATCGTTGGGAAAAATTGTGTTATGTTTGGTATTGGTTACATTTTTGTTGGTCTTTAGTAAAAATGTAACCAGGGGACATAGATAGAGACAGAGTAGTGACTAATTAGAAATATCCAAACTAATAATTTTGCAATTTTATTTTAATGAATGGAAATATAAAAATAAAAGCAATAATATTTCTTAAGATATAATTTAGTAAGTGATGAGTTTTCAATTTTATCAAACAAAACTCCTAAATTGCATGATGGAGTTTTATGAAATTTAATCTAAAATTAATAATATAAATTGAAATGACCAAATTTAAAACGTGGAAAACCGTAATAAATTATTTTATTAACATTTTAATATTTAGCATTATTACGCCTCTAAAAATTGGATAGATATTTATTACAATAAATATTTAAATTAATAATTTGACTTAAAACCTTGTTTTTTTTTCAGATACATTTTAGAAAGAAATTGTTTGACAAGTAACTAAAAACAAGTATTTAATTGCTTATTTAAAAAACATGTTTTTTTTGTTTAAGAGTTATCTGCGATTTAAGTAAACTTTCGTTAAGCACTTCAATTGGATTTTTAATATAAAAGGAAAAATATATATATAAAAAAATTAATAAAAGCTAAAAAAAAAATGTAAAGATGTAACACGAATTTATTGGAGAGCTTGGTTTTTAAACCCCCAAAATTGATGTAAGGGGAGAATAAAAAAAGGTTTTTTTTTACGAAACTTTCTTCCACATCTAAAGTTGTAAGAAAAACTATCAATATTTCACTCATGTTTCGTTGGACGGGGAAAAAAATCGATTGTATAAAAGTTAAAGTGAGGGTTCTATATATACATATATATATACATTTATATGTTTGTGTGTGTGTCAAATAAAAAAAGATAAATCAACACTAACGTTGTTGACGTAGGGCTGCGAAACTCCTGCGTCCTAAGGCAAGCGATCACCTTGTTTAAAACTAACGAAAAGAAACTGTTTCAGCGACAGAAATGAGAATGTTAAACAAATAAAAACATATAGGTTGGATATCTAACTGGACCAGAAACCATTTTTCAACTGGGCGAAAATGCTTCAATAGGGTAAAAGTAATAGAGTGGGAACCTTTCTGAAGAGTTTGCTCTTGTATTTCTTTTTTTTTTTTGGGGGGTTAAATAATTTAATCTGTGCAAATACTTGAAAGGATTTCTTTCGGCAAACACTGAAATTTGGGTAAACGATTCGTTTACTTGGTAACAATAGAGTTGGGAAAATATGCCCATGTTTGCTATTGGTTACATTTTTGCTGGTCTTAGTAAAAATGTAACCAGGGGAATAGAGCTGTGACTAATGAGAAATATCCAAACGAATATATTTGCAATTTTATTTTAATCAATGGAAGGGTAAAACTAAAAGTAATGATATTTTTAAAATATAATTTATTAAGCGATATGTTTTCAATTTTATCAAACAACTCACCTATATTGCATGATGAATTTTTAATGAAATTTAATCTAAAATTAAACTGTTGTTGTTGTTGTAGAGTGTTTCGACTATGATGTTCGACGATGATGACTATTGATGATGAAACTGTCAATATTTCGCTCACGTTTCGTTGGAAGGTCAAAAAGAAAATCGGTTTTATATAAGTGAGGGTTATATATATATATATATATGAAATAAAAAAAGATAAATCAACACTAACGTTGTTGACGCAGAGCTGCGAAACTCGAAACGTCCTAAGGCAACCTCCTTTACGTCCAAATAAATTTGTAAAAAATTATTTTGGCAACATTTAACATTGTTAATCCTCTAAAAATTGGCTGAATATTTATCTCAATATATATTTAAATCGAAAGTTTGACTTAAAATCCTTTTCTTTTAAATGCTTTTTAAAAAATAAATTTTTCACGTGTGTTTAATATGATGTTTAATTAAGAAACATGGTTTTTGTTGCTATTTTGATGATAAATATGAGCACAGATGTGCTTATCGTAAAAAAATATTGTAAAGAGGTTACCCGTGATTGAAGTAAACATTCGTCAAACAATTCAATTGGATTTTCAACATAAAAGGACAATATAAAGAAAAAGTAAATAAATAAAACCTAAAAAAAAAAAAAAAAAATGTAAAGATGTAACACGAATTTATTGGAGAGCTTGGTTTCTTGGTTTTGGAGCAAATTGATGTAAGGGGCGAAAAGGGGAGGAAGTAAACAAAAGTTTTCATTTTTCTAAGAAAATTTCTTCCACATCTAAAGTTGTAGGAAAAACTATCAATATTTCGCTCACGTTTCGTTGGACGGGGAAAAAAATCGATTTTATAAAAGTTAAAGTGAGGGATGTATATATATATATATATACATACGAAATAAAAAAAGATAAATCAACACAAACATTGTTGATGCCGAGCTGCGAAACTCCAGCGTCCTAAGGCGACCGATCATCCTGCTTAAAACTAACGAAAAGAAACTGTTTCAGCGACAGAAATGAGAATGTTAAACAAATAAAAACATATAGGTTGGATATCTAACTGGACCAGAAACCATTTTTCAACTGGGCAAAGATGCTTCAATAGGGTAGAAGTAGTAGAGCGAGAACCTTTCTGAAGAGTTTGCTCTTCAAAAGATTTTTAGTGTGTTTTTCTTTTTTGGGGGATGAAATAATTTACTGAGACCAAACATTTCAAAAGATTTCTTTCGGCAAACACTGAAATTTGGGTAAACGATTCGTTTACTTGGTAAAAATAGAGGTGGGAAAATTTGTGCCATAATTGCTATTGGTTAGATTTTTGCTGGTCTTTAGTAAAAATGTAACCAAGGGACATAGATAGAGATAAAATGGTGACTAATTTGAAATATCCAAACTAATAATTTTGCAATTTTATTTTAATGAATGGAAGTATAAGAATAAAAGTAATAATATTTCTTGAAATATAATATAAGAGATGAATTTTAAATTGTGTCAAACAACTCATAAATTGCATGTAGGATTTTTATGAAGTTCAATCTAAAATTAAACCTTTTGTTGTTGCAGAGTGTTCTGACTAAGATGTCGAGATCAAATGTCGAGAAAAAGTAGGAATATTAAGCTCATTTCGTTGGACGGGGAAAAAATTGATTTTATAAAAGAGAAAGTTATATATTATATATATATATATATTCATATATTATATATACGTGAAATAATAAAGATAAATCAACACTACACTTGTTGAGTAGAGCTCCGAAACCTTAAAAATTAGAAAATTGTGATAAATTATTTTGGCATTATTTGAAGTTATTACGCCATTAAGAATCGGCTGAATATTTATCGGAATATATATTTAAATCAAAAGTTTGACTGAAGATCCTTTTTTTTTTTCAGATACTTTTTAGAAAGAAATTTTTTTACAAGTGTTTAATATGATATTTATTTAAGAAACATGCTTTTTGTCGTTATTTTGATGAAAAATATCTCTCACAGATTTTATTTTAAAAAAAAAGTGCTAAAGATTTACCTGGGATTGAAGTAAACATTCGTTAAACAATTCAATGTGATTTTCAACATAAAAGAAAAAAGAAAAAATACTAAATAAAACCTAAAAAATAAAATTTAAAGATGTAACACGAATTTTATTGGAGAGCTTGGTTTTCTAACCCCTAAAATTGATGTAAGGGGAGAAAGAGTAGTTTTATTTTTCTAAGAAACTTTCTTCCACATCTAAAGTTGTAAAAAAAACTATCAATATTTCGCTCACGTTTCGTTGGACGGGGAAAAAAATCGATTTTATAAAAGTTAAAGTGGGGGTTCTATATATATATATATATATATATATATATATGAAATAAAATACGATAAATCAACACTGACGTTGTTGACGCAGAGCTGCGAAACTCCAGCGTCCTAAGGCGACCGATCATCTTGTTTAAAACTAACGAAAAGAAACTGTTTCAGCGACAGAAATGAGAATGTTAAACAAATAAAAACATATCTAACTGGACCAGAAACCATTTTTCAACCGGGCGAAAATGCTTCAATAGGGTAAAAGTAATAGAGCGAGAACCCCTTTTGAAAAGTTTGCTATTCTGGAAAGGAGGGGGAACGGATTTTTAGTGTGTTTTTCTTTTTTTGGGGGTGAAATAATTTAGTCTGAGCAAACACTTCAAAAGATTTCTTTCGGCAAACACTGAAATCTGGGTAAACGATTCGTTTATTTGGTAAAAATAGAGTTGAGAAAATTTTTCCATGTTTGCTATTGGTTACATTTTTACTGGTCTTTAGTAAAAATGTAACGAGGGAAATAGAGTAGCGACTAATTTGGAATACCCAAATGAATAGTTTGGCAATTTTATTTTAATGAATGGAAGAATAAGAATAATAGTAATAATATTGCTTGAAATATAATTTAGTAAGCTATGAGTTTTCAATTTTATCGAACAACTCTTCTATATTGCATACTGAATTTTTATGAAATCAAATCTGAAATTAAACCTGTAGTTTTTGTTGTAGAGTGTTCTGAATACGATGTCGAGATCAAATGTCGTGAAAAACTATCAAAATTTCATTCACGTTACGTTGGACGGGGGACAAAATCAATTTTATAAACGTGAGGTTTATACATAACTAGTATGATTAAATAATATAATTTAACTAATAATTAATATAATGTAGTAAGTGATGAATTTTCAATTTTATCAAACAACTCTTCTATATTGTATAATGGATTTTTATGAAATTAATCTAAAATTAATAATATAAATTTAAATGACAAAATTTAAAAAGCGGAAAATTGTAATAAATTATTTTATTAAGATTTTAATATTTAGCATTATTACGTCCCTAAAAATTAGCTGAATGCAATAAATATTTAAATGGATAGTTTGACTTAAAATATTGTTTTTTCTTTCAGATAACTTTTAGAAAGAAGTTTTTTATTGTTATTTTGTTGTTGCTTATTGTTAAATTGTTTATTTTAAAAGAATTTTTTTTGTTGTATGAGAAGAACGTTTTTTTTTTTTTTTTTTCTAAATATCTCAACCTGATGAGTTTAGCTTTAAAAAAGTTCTGAAGAGTTACCTGGGATTAAAGTAAAATTTCGTTAAACAATACAATTGGATCTTGAACATAAAAGAAAAAATAAATAAATAAAACCAAAAAACCAAAAAAATATTAAATAAAATTTTAAGATGTAACACGAATTTGTTTTAGAGCTGGTTTTCTAATCCCCAAAATTGATGTAAGTTGCGAAAAGGGGAAAAAAAGTTTTATTTTTTAAGAAACTTTCTTCCACATCTAAAGTTGTAAGAAAAACTATCAATATTTCACTCACGTTTCGTTGGATGGGGAAAAAAATCGATTTTATAAAAGTTAAAGTGAGGGTTATATATATATATATATATATATATATATATATATATATATGAAATAATAAAAGATAAATCAACACTAACGTTGTTGACGCAGAGCTGCGAAACTCCAAGCGTCCTAAGGCGACCAATCACCTTGTTTAAAACTAACGAAAAGAAACTGTTTCAGCGACAGAAATGAGAATGTTAAACAAATAAAAACATATAGGTTGGATATCTAACTGGACCAGAAACCATTTTTCAACTGGGCGAAAATGCTTCCATAGTGTTAAAAGTAACAGAGCGAGAACCGTTCTGAAGAGTTTGCTCTTATGGAGAGGAGGGGGAACGGATTTTTAGTGTGTTTTTCTCTTTTTTGGGGTGGAATAATTTAGTTTGAGCAAACACTTCGAAAGATTTCTTTCGGCAAACACTGAAATTTAGGTAAAAGATTCGTTTATTTGGTTAAAAATAGAGTTGGGAAAATTTGTCTCCGTGTTTGCTATTGGTTACATTTTTGCTGGTCTTTAGTAAAAATGTAACCAGGGAAATAGAGTAGTGACTAATTTGAAATACCCAAATGAGTAGTTTTGAGACTTTATTTGAATGAATGAAAGTATAAACATAAAAGTAATAATATTCTTTGAAATATAACTTATTAAGCGATGAGTTTTCAAATTTATCAAATAGCTCTTCTAAATTGATGGATGGACATTCATGATAAATAATATAAATTGAAATGACAAAATTTAGAATAGTAACTGCAATAAATTATTTTGCCTGCTTGTAACATTATTAATTCTGTAAAACTCAGCTGAATATTTAAAGAAATATAGATTGAAATCGAAAGACAATACTTTTTGTTTTCAGATACATTTTAGAAAAAAATATTTTTACAAGTGTTTAACATGATGTTATTTAAGAAACATGTTTTTTGCTGTTTGAAATGTAGGTATTTTTGGTTGATAAATAATTCTCGCAGATGAGTTTATCTTAAAAACATTGCCGAAGTGTTACTTGCGATTGAAGTAAACATTTGTAAACAATTAAATTGGATTTTCAACATAAAAGGAAAAATATAAAGAAAAAAAAATAAAACCTAAAAAAAATAAAAGTTAAAGATGTAACGTGAATTTATTGGAGAGCTTGGTTTTCTAACACCCAAAATTGATGTAAAGGGGCGAAAAGGGAAGGAAGTAAAAAAAATAGTTTTACTTTTCTAAGAAACTTTCTTCCGCATCTAAAGTTGTAAGGAAAACTATCAATATTTTGCTCACGTTTCGTTGAACGGGGAAAAAAATCGATTTTATAAAAGTTAAAGTGAGGGTTACACATATATATATATATATATATATATATATGAAATAAAAAATATAAATCAACTCTAACATTGTTGATGCAGAGCTGCGAAACTCCAAGCGTCCTAAGGCAACCGATCATCTCGTTTAAAACAAAAGAAAAGAAACTGTTTCAGCGACAGAAATGAGAATGTTAAACAAATAAAAACACATAGGTTGGATATCTAACTGGACCAGAAACCATTTTTCAGCCTGGCGAAAATGCTTCAATAGTGTAGAAGTAATAGAGCGGGAACCTTTCTGAAGAGTTTGCTCTTCTAAAGAGAAGTGGGAACGGATTTTTAGCATGTTTTTCTTTTTTTGGGGGTGAAATAATTTAGTCTGAGCAAACACTTCAAAAGATTTCTTTCGGCAAACACTGAAATCTGGGTAAACGATTCGTTTATTTGGTAAAAATAGAGTTGAGAAAATTTTTCCATGTTTGCTATTGGTTACATTTTTACTGGTCTTTAGTAAAAATGTAACGAGGGAAATAGAGTAGCGACTAATTTGGAATACCCAAATGAATAGTTTGGCAATTTTATTTTAATGAATGGAAGAATAAGAATAATAGTAATAATATTGCTTGAAATATAATTTAGTAAGCTATGAGTTTTCAATTTTATCGAACAACTCTTCTATATTGCATACTGAATTTTTATGAAATCAAATCTGAAATTAAACCTGTAGTTTTTGTTGTAGAGTGTTCTGAATACGATGTCGAGATCAAATGTCGTGAAAAACTATCAAAATTTCATTCACGTTACGTTGGACGGGGGACAAAATCAATTTTATAAACGTGAGGTTTATACATAACTAGTATGATTAAATAATATAATTTAACTAATAATTAATATAATGTAGTAAGTGATGAATTTTCAATTTTATCAAACAACTCTTCTATATTGTATAATGGATTTTTATGAAATTAATCTAAAATTAATAATATAAATTTAAATGACAAAATTTAAAAAGCGGAAAATTGTAATAAATTATTTTATTAAGATTTTAATATTTAGCATTATTACGTCCCTAAAAATTAGCTGAATGCAATAAATATTTAAATGGATAGTTTGACTTAAAATATTGTTTTTTCTTTCAGATAACTTTTAGAAAGAAGTTTTTTATTGTTATTTTGTTGTTGCTTACTGTTAAATTGTTTATTTTAAAAGCATTTTTTTTGTTGTATGAGAAGAACGTTTTTTTTTTTTTCTAAATATCTCAACCTGATGAGTTTAGCTTTAAAAAAGTTCTGAAGAGTTACCTGGGATTAAAGGAAAATTTCGTTAAACAATACAATTGGATCTTGAACATAAAAAAAAAAATAAATAAATAAAACCAAAAACCAAAAATATTAAATAAAATTTTAAGATGTAACACGAATTTGTTTTAGAGCTGGTTTTCTAATCCCCAAAATTGATGTAAGTTGCGAAAAGGGGAAAAAAAGTTTTATTTTTTAAGAAACTTTCTTCCACATCTAAAGTTGTAAGAAAAACTATCAATATTTCACTCACGTTTCGTTGGATGGGGAAAAAAAATCGATTTTATAAAAGTTAAAGTGAGGGTTATATATATATATATATATATATATATATATATATGAAATAATAAAAGATAAATCAACACTAACGTTGTTGACGCAGAGCTGCGAAACTCAAGCGTCCTAAGGCGACCAATCACCTTGTTTAAAACTAACGAAAAGAAACTGTTTCAGCGACAGAAATGAGAATGTTAAACAAATAAAAACATATAGGTTGGATATCTAACTGGACCAGAAACCATTTTTCAACTGGGCGAAAATGCTTCCATAGTGTTAAAAGTAACAGAGCGAGAACCGTTCTGAAGAGTTTGCTCTTATGGAGAGGAGGGGGAACGGATTTTTAGTGTGTTTTTCTCTTTTTTGGGGTGGAATAATTTAGTTTGAGCAAACACTTCGAAAGATTTCTTTCGGCAAACACTGAAATTTAGGTAAAAGATTCGTTTATTTGGTTAAAAATAGAGTTGGGAAAATTTGTCTCCGTGTTTGCTATTGGTTACATTTTTGCTGGTCTTTAGTAAAAATGTAACCAGGGAAATAGAGTAGTGACTAATTTGAAATACCCAAATGAGTAGTTTTGAGATTTTATTTGAATGAATGAAAGTATAAACATAAAAGTAATAATATTCTTTGAAATATAACTTATTAAGCGATGAGTTTTCAAATTTATCAAATAGCTCTTCTAAAATGCTGGATGGACATTCATGATAAATAATATAAATTGAAATGACAAAATTTAGAATAGTAACTGCAATAAATTATTTTGCCTGCTTGTAACATTATTAATTCTGTAAAACTCAGCTGAATATTTAAAGAAATATAGATTGAAATCGAAAGACAATACTTTTTGTTTTCAGATACATTTTAGAAAAAAATATTTTTACAAGTGTTTAACATGATGTTATTTAAGAAACATGTTTTTTGCTGTTTGAAATGTAGGTATTTTTGGTTGATAAATAATTCTCGCAGATGAGTTTATCTTAAAAACATTGCCGAAGTGTTACTTGCGATTGAAGTAAACATTCGTTAAACAATTAAATTGGATTTTCAACATAAAAGGAAAAATATAAAAAAAAAATAAAACCTAAAAAAAAAATAAAAGTTAAAGATGTAACGTGAATTTATTGGAGAGCTTGGTTTTCTAACACCCAAAATTGATGTAAAGGGGCGAAAAGGGAAGGAAGTAAAAAAAATAGTTTTACTTTTCTAAGAAACTTTCTTCCGCATCTAAAGTTGTAAGGAAAACTATCAATATTTTGCTCACGTTTCGTTGAACGGGGAAAAAAATCGATTTTATAAAAGTTAAAGTGAGGGTTACACATATATATATATATATATATATATATATGAAATAAAAATATAAATCAACTCTAACATTGTTGATGCAGAGCTGCGAAACTCAAGCGTCCTAAGGCAACCGATCATCTCGTTTAAAACAAAAGAAAAGAAACTGTTTCAGCGACAGAAATGAGAATGTTAAACAAATAAAAACACATAGGTTGGATATCTAACTGGACCAGAAACCATTTTTCAACTGGGCGAAGATGCTTCAATAGGGTAGAAGTAGTAGAGCGAGAACCTTTCTGAAGGGTTTGCTCTTCAAAAGATTTTTAGTGTGTTTTTCTTTTTTGGGGGGTGAAATAATTTAGTGAGAGTAAACATTTCAAAAGATTTCTTTCGGCAAACACTGAAATTTGGGTAAACGATTCGTTTACTTGGTAAAAATAGAGGTGGGAAAATTTGTGCCATAATTGCTATTGGTTAGATTTTTGCTGGTCTTTAGTAAAAATGTAACCAAGGGACATAGATAGAGATAAAATGGTGACTAATTTGAAATATCCAAACTAATAATTTTGCAATTTTATTTTAATGAATGGAAGTATAAGAATAAAAGTAATAATATTTCTTGAAATATAATATAAGAGATGAGTTTTAAATTGTGTCAAACAACTCATAAATTGCATGTAGGATTTTTATGAAGTTCAATCTAAAATTAAACGTGTTGTTGTTGTAGAGTGTTCTGACTAAGATGTCGAGATCAAATGTCGAGAAAAAGTAGGAATATTAAGCTCATTTCGTTGGACGGGGAAAAAATTGATTTTATAAAAGAGAAAGTTATATATTATATATATATATATATATTCATATATTATATATACGTGAAATAATAAAGATAAATCAACACTACACTTGTTGAGTAGAGCTCCGAAACCTTAAAAATTAGAAAATTGTGACAAATTATTTTGGCATTATTTGAAGTTATTACGCCATTAAGAATCGGCTGAATATTTATCGGAATATATATTTAAATCAAAAGTTTGACTGAAAATCCTTTTTTTTTTTCAGATACTTTTTAGAAAGAAATTTTTACAAGTGTTTAATATGATATTTTTTAAGAAACATGCTTTTTGTCGTTATTTTGATGAAAAATATCTCTCACAGATTTTATTTTAAAAAAAAAGTGCTAAAGATTTACCTGGGATTGAAGTAAACATTCGTTAAACAATTCAATGTGATTTTCAACATGAAAGAAAAAAGAAAAAATAATCAATAAAACCTAAAAAATAAAATTTAAAGATGTAATACGAATTTTATTGGAGAGCTTGGTTTTCTAACCCCTAAAATTGATGTAAGGGGAGAAAGAGTAGTTTTATTTTTCTAAGAAACTTTCTTCCACATCTAAAGTTGTAAAAAAACTATCAATATTTCGCTCACGTTTCGTTGGACGGGAAAAAAATCGATTTTATAAAAGTTAAAGTGGGGGTTCTATATATATATATATATATATATATGAAATAATGAAATAAAATACGATAAATCAACACTGACGTTGTTGACGCAGAGCTGCGAAACTCCAGCGTCCTAAGGCGACCGATCATCTTGTTTAAAACTAACGAAAAGAAACTGTTTCAGCGACAGAAATGAGAATGTTAAACAAATAAAAACATATCTAACTGGACCAGAAACCATTTTTCAACCGGGCGAAAATGCTTCAATAGGGTAAAAGTAATAGAGCGAGAACCCCTTTTGAAAAGTTTGCTATTCTGGAAAGGAGGGGGAACGGATTTTTAGTGTGTTTTTCTCTTTTTTGGGGTGGAATAATTTAATCTGAGCAAACACTTCAAAAGATTTCTTTCGGCAAACACTGAAATTTGGGTAAACGATTTGTTTATTTGGTAAAAATAGCGTTGGGAAAATTTGTCTCCATGTTTGCTATTGGTTACATTTTTGCTGGTCTTTAGTAAAAATGTAGCCAGAGAAATAGAGTAGTGACTAATTTGAAATACCCAAATGAGTAGTTTTGAGATTTTATTTGAATGAATGGAAGTATAAGCATAAAAGAAATAATATTCTTTGAAATATAATTTATTAAGCGATGAGTTTTCAATTTTATCAAATAACTCTTCTAAATTGCAGGATGGACTTTCATGATAAATAATATAAATTGAAACGACAAAAGTTAAAATTTAGAATAGTAACTGCAATAAATTATTTTGGCTGGCTTGTAACATTATTAATTCTGTAAAAATTAGCTGAATATTTAAAGAAATATAGATTTAAATCGAAAGACGATACTTTTTGTTTTCAGATACTTTTTAGAAAATTTTTTTTTGCAAGTGTTTAACATGTTATTTAAGAAACATGTTTTTTGCTGTTTGAAAAGTAGGTTTTTTTTGTTGATAAATATCTCTCGCAGATGAGTTTATTTTAAAAACATTGCCAAACAGTTACCTGTGATTGAAGTAAACTTTAGTTAAACAATTCAATTGGATTTTCAACATAAAAGGAAAAATATAAAGAAAAAAAAATTAAAAATAAATAAATAAAATTTAAAGATGTAACACGAATGTATTGGAGAGCTTTATTTTCTAACCCCCAAAATTGATGGCGAAAAGGGGAGAAAGTAAAAAAAAAGTTGTACTTTTTTAAGAAACTTTCTTCCGCATCTAAAGTTGTAAGAAAAACTATCAATATTTTGCTCACGTTTCGTTGGACGGGGAAAAAAATCGATTTTATCAAAGTTGAAGTGAGGGTTACATATATATATATATATATATATATTAATTCAATAAAAAATATAAATCAACTCTAACGTTGTTCACGTAGAGCTGCGAAATTCCATGCGTCCTAAGGCATCCGATCATCTTATTTAAAACTAACAAAAAGAAACTATTTCAGCGACAGAAATGAGAATGCTAAACAAATAAAAGCATTAGGTAGAATATCTAACTGGACCAGAAACCATTTTTCAACTGGGCGAAAATGCTTCAATAGTGTAAAAGTAATAGAGCGAGAACCTTTTGGTAGTGTTTGCTCTTCTGGAGAAAAGCGGGAACGGATTTTTAGCATGTTTTTCTTTTTTTGGGGCTGAAATAATTTAGTCTGTGCAAGCACTTCAAAAGATTTCTTTCGGCAAACACGGAAATTTGGGTAAACGATTCGTTTATTTAGTAAAAATATAGTAGGGAAAATTTGTCTCTATATTTGCTATTGGTTACATTTTTGCCTTTCTTTAGTAAAAATGTAACCATAGGACGTTGATAGAGATAGAAATAGAGTAGTGACTAATTTGAAATACCCAAATGAATAGTTTGAAATTTTATTTTAAAGAATGGAAATATAAGAATAAAAATTAAAATTTTTCTTGAAATATAATTTAGTAAGTGATGAGTTTTCAATTTTATCAAACAAAACTGCTAAATTACATGATGGATTTTTATGAAATTTAATCTAAAATTAATAATATAAATTGAAATTACAAAATTTAAAAAGCGAAAAAATGTAATAAATTATTTTATTAACATTTTAATATTTAGCATTATTACGCCCCTAAAAATTGTCTGAATATTTATCACAATAAATATTTAAATCAATGGTTTGACTGAAAATCTTTTTTTTTCAGATACATTTTAGAAAGAAATTTTTTAACAAGTATTAAATTGTTTATTTAAAAGTCATGTTTTTTGTTGTTTGAGAAGTACGTTTTTTTGTTGTATCTCGAACAGATGAGTTTATCTTAAAAAAATATTGTAAAGAGTTACCTGGGATTGAAGTAAACTTTCGTTAAACAATTCAATTGGATTTTCAACATAAGAGGAATAATATGAAGAAAATAAAAATAAATAAAAATTTAAAGATGTAACACGAATTTATTGGAGAGCTTGGTTTTCTAACCCCCAAAATTGATGTAAGGGGCGAAAAGGGAAGGAAGTAAAAAAAAAAAGTTTTATTTTTCTATGAAACTTTCTTCCACATCTAAAGTTGTAAGAAAAACTATCAATATTTCGCTCACGTTTCGTTGGACCGGGAAAAAAATCGATTTTATAAAAGTTAAAGTGAGGGGTTATATATATATATATATATATATATATATATACACATACATGAAATAAAAAAAAGATAAATCAACACTAGCGTTGTTGACGCAAGTGCTGTGAAACTCCAGCGTCCTAAGGCAACCGATCATCTTGTTTAAAACTAACGAAAAGAAACTGTTTCAGCGACAGAAATGAGAATGTTAAACAAATAAAAACATATAGGTTGCATATCTAACTGGACCAGAAACCATTTTTCAACTAGGCGAAAATGCTTCAATAGTGTTAAAAGTAACAGAGCGAGAACCTTTCTGAAGAGTTTGCTCTTCTGGAGAGGAGGGGAAACGGATTTTTAGTGTGCTTTCCTTTTTTTGGAGTTAAAATAGTTTGGTCTGAGCAAACACTTCAAAAGATTTCTTTCTTCAAACACTGCAATTTGGGTAAACGATTCATTTATTTGGTAAAAATAGAGTTGAGAAAATTTGTCTCCATGTTTGCTATTGGTTACATTTTTGCTGGTCTTTAGTTAAAATGTAACCAGGCGACATAGGTAGTGATAGACTAGTGACTAACTTAAAATACCGAAACGAATAATTTTGCAATTTTCTTTTAATGAATGGAAGTATAAAGCTAAAAGTAATAATATTTCTTGAAATATGATTTAGTAATCGTTAAGTTTTCACGTTTGTCAAACAACCCTTCTATATTGCATGATGGATTTTTGCGAAATTTAATATAAAATTAAATCAAACTCTGTAGAGTGATCTGATTATGATGTCGAGATAGTTTAATACATAGATATTTCTGAATTAAAAATGGGTTTTTGTTAAGAAAAGCATTGAGTGAAGTGTGAATCTTGAATCTAGCATTCAGCAGGTTTTTGTTTATTTTGACATATGGCGTACTGGAAAATGCCAAAATATCGAGATCATTTATAAGTTTTAAATTGGATTTTTATTATGACTTGAAAATGCAAATACCAGTTATAAATGATATTTCTTGATATGCCAAAAATTTGTTAACATTATAATGAATTTCCTCTTTATTTTTTTATTTTAAATCTATGCATGCGAAATTTAAATATTATAGCAAATTAAAATAAAGCGAATGAATAATGATATAAAATACATTTTTTGCATTTTGTTATCCATTATTTAATACATTTTCTAATGAAGGCAAAAACCAGTATAATAATTTAAAATAGCGCAATTTATTCATAACAATGAAAGATATATTAAATTAGATACATTTACAATCAGGTAAATTACATTTTTCATCATTGAAATGAATCCATTAAAAACACAAAATTTAAATAAATCTATGGATTTTTTATAAGAATGTCTTAGACTGGAGAATATTTTATTTATTTACAATGGTATAAAAATCTTATTTAATTATTTAATTACAACAAAAAAATGTATAAGAATTTCAATAAAAAGAAATAATTTAATGGAGTATACAGTGGTTTAATATTCATTTTGAAACTACGAATGTATCATTAATAATTAGAAATAAATCCAGTTTTGGTTCCCATTATTATTGTTGCCATTAATTAAAAATTTTAAATGTATTTTACTTCATAAATTTACAAATTTAACAATTTACATTACAAATTAGAAACATATTGGAGTTAAATTTAGAAAGCAAGATTTTTCAAGTGTTTTAAGCAAAATAATACAACAATTTGATGAATAATGCAAATTGAACTGACAAAATTTAAAAATTAGAAAATTGCAATAAATTATTTTGGCAACATTTGACATTAATAATCCTCTAAAAATGGGCTGAATATTTATCGCAAGATATATTTAAATCATAAGTTTGACTTCAAACCCTTTAATTTTCAGATACTGATTAGAAAGAAATTTTTTACTAGCGTTAAATATGATATTTATTTAAGAAACACATTTTTTGTTGTTTCAGAAACAATTTTCTTTGTTGATAAATATCATGAACTGATGAGTTGTTAATCTTAAAAATGTACCAAAGAGTTACCTGCGATTGAAGTAAACTTTCGTTAAACAATTCAATTGGATTTTCAACATAAAAAGAAAAATATAAAGAAAAAAATAATAAATAAAAGGTAACAGAATAAAATTTACAGATGTAACACGAATTTATTGGAGAGCTTGGTTTTCTATCCCCCAAAAATGATGTAAAGAGGAGAAAGTAAAAAAAAAAGTTTTATTTTTCTAAGAAACTTTCTTCCACATCTAAAGTTGTAAGAAAATCTATCAATATTTCGCTCACGTTTCGTTGGATGGGGAAAAAAATCGATTTTATAAAAGTTAAAGACAGGGTTACATATATATATGAAATAAAAAAAGATAAATCAACACTACCGTCGTTGACGCAGAGCTGCGAAACTCCAGCTTCCTAAGGCAACCGATCATCTTGTTTAAAACTAACGAAAAGAAATTGTTTCAGCGACAGAAATGAGAATGTTAAACAAATAAAAACACATAGGTTGGGTATCTAACTGGACCAGAAACCATTTTTCAACTGGGCGAAAATGCTTCAATAGGGTAAAAGTAATAGAGCGGGAACCTTTCTGAAGAGTTTGCTCTTCTGGAGAGGAGGGGGAACGGATTTTTAGTATGTTTTTCTTTTTTGGGGATGAAGTAGTTTAGTCTGAGCAAACACTTCAAAAGATTTCTTTCGACAAACACTGAAATTTGGGTAAACGATTCATTTATTTGGTAAAAATAGAGTTGGGAAAATTTGTCTCCATGTTTGATATTGGTTACATTTTTTACTGGTATTTTGTAAAAATATAACTATGGGACATATAACGATAGAGAGTGACTTATTTGAAATACCCAAATGAATAGATTTGCAATTTTATTTTAATGAATGGAAATATAAGGATAAAATAATAATATTTCTTGAAATATAATTTAGTAAGCGATGAGTTCTCGATTTTATTAAACAACTCTTCTATATTGCATGACAAAGTTTTATGAAATTTAATCTAAAATTATTAATATAAATTGAAATGACAAAATTTAAAAATCGGAAAATTATAATAAAATATTTTATTAACATTTTAATATTTAAGTGTCTAAAAATTGGCTGAATATTTATTACAAGAAATATTTAAATCTATAGTTTTACTTAAAATCTCGTTTTTTTTTTCAGATACCTTTTAGAATGAAATTTTTTATCAAGTATTTAATGGTTTATTTAATAAGCATGTTTTTTGTTGTTTGAAAAGTACTTTTTTTATGTTGATAAATATCTCGAACTGATGAGTTTATCTTTTAGAAAATATGCCAAAACGGTTACTTACGATTAAAGTAAATATTCGTTAAACAATTCAATAGCTTCAAAAATTAAATTTAAGGATTTACATTGCAGAATAGAAATATATCAGAATTAAATTCAGAAAGCGGATTTGAAAAGTATTCTAAACAAAATAATACAAACAGAAAAATTTGATAAATAATATAAATCGAAATGACAAAATTAAAAAATTATAAAATTATAATAAGTTATTTTGGCAGCATTTAACATTACTAATCCTCTAAAAATTGGCTGGAATATGATATTTATGTTAGATAATATTATAATATGATATGAAGTGTTTAATATAATAGTCTAAGAAACTTTCTTCCACATCTAAAGTTGTAAGGAAAACTATCAATATTTCGCTCACGTTTCGTTGGACGGGGAAAAAAATCGATTTTATAAAAGTTAAAGACAGGGTTACATATATATATATGAAATAAAAAAATATAAATCAACACTACCGTTGTTGACGCAGAGCTGCGAAACTCAGCGTCCTAAGGCAACCGATTATCTTGTTTAAAACTAACGAAAAGAAACTGTTTCAGCGACAGAAATGAGAATGTTAAACAAATAAAAACATATGGGTTGGCTATCTAACTAGACCAGAAACCATTTTTAAACTGGGCGAAAATGTTTCCATAGGGTAAAAGTAATAGAGCGAAGACCTTTCTGAAGAGTTTGCACTTTTTTTGAGGTAAAATAATTTAGTCTGAGCAAACACTTCAAAAGATTTCTTTCTGCAAACACCGAAATTTGGGTGAACGATTCGTTTATTTGATAAAAATAGAGTTGGGAAAATTTGTCCATGTTTGCTATTGGTTACATTTTTGCGCGTCTTTTTCGTAAAAATGTAACCAGGGAAATAGAATAGTGACTAATTTGAAATATCCAAACGAACGAATAATTTTGAAATTTCGTTTAATGAATGGAAGAATAAGAATAAAATTAATATTTCCTGAAATATAATTTAAGAGATAAGTTTTAAATTTTATCAAATAGCACTTCTAAATTGCAGGACGGATTTTTATGAAATTTAATATAAAATTAAACCAAACTCTGTAGAGTGATCTGAATAGAATGTCGAGATAATTTAATCCATAGATATTTAGGAATTAAAAATTAGGTTTTGGTAAAAAAAAGCATTGAGTGACTTGAAAAGGCAATGATATTGCTTGATATGTTAAAAATTTGTTAACATTATATTAAATTTTTCCTCTATGTTGAAATAAATTTTAATAAATTATTTTGGCAACATTTAACATTGTTAATCCTCTAAGAATCTGCAGAATATTTATCGCAATATAGATTTAAATCGAAAGTTTGACTTAAAATCCTTTTTTTTTTTTTTCAAATATTTTTTAGAAATTTTTTTTTACAAGGGTTTATTATGATATTTACTTAAGAAACATGCTTCTTGTTGTTTTCTAGTTGATAAATGTCTCTAGCAGATGAGTTTATCTTAAAAAGGTGTTAATCTGAGATGGAAGTAAACTTTCTTTAAACAATTCAATTGAATTTTCAAAATAAAATGAAAAATATAAAGAAAAAAAAAAAAATAAAACCTAAAAAAATATAATTTAAAAATGTAACACGAATTTATTGGAGAGCTTGGTTTTCTAACCCCCAAAATTGTTGTAAGGGGCGAAGAGGGGACAAAGAAAAAAAAAAAGGTTTTATTTTTCTAAGAAACTTTCTTCCACATCTAAAGTTGTAGGAAAAACTTCAAGTATTTCGCTCACATTTCGTTGGAAGAGGTAAAAAAAAATCGATTTTATAAAAGTTAAAGTGAGAGTTATATATATGAAATAAAAAAGATAAATCAACACCAAAGTTGTTGACGCAGAGCTGCGAAACTCGAAGCGTCCTAAGGCAACCAATCATCTTGTTTAACGAAAAAACTGTTTAACGAAAAGAATGTTAAACAAATAAAACATATGTTGGATATTTCAGCGATCAGAAATGAGAATGTTAAACAAATAAAAACCATTTTTATAGCTTCAATAGGGAGTATCTAAGTATGTAAGTATGTATCAAAGATATAAGTATGTATAAAAGTATGTATCAAATAAATACATATAGTTGGACCAGAAACCATTTTTCAACTGGGCAAAAATGCTTCAATAGGGTTAAAAGTAATAGAGCGTGAACCTTTCTGAAGAGTTTGCTTTTTTTTTGTGGGGTGAAATAATTTAGTCTGAGCAAATACTTCAAAAGATTTCTTTCTTGGAAACACTGAAATTTGTGTAAGCGATTCGTTTATTTGGTAAAAATAGAGTTGGGAAAATTTATCTCCATGTTTGCTATTGGTTACATTTTTGCTGGTCTTTAGCAAAAATGTAACCAGTTGACATAGAGATAGAGTAGTGTTTAATTTGAAATACCCAAACGAATAGTTTTGCAATTTAATTTTAATGAACTGTAGTATAAGAATAAAAATAATAATATTTCTTGAGATATAATTTAGTAAGCGATGAGTTTTAAATTTTATCAAAAAAACTCTTCTAAATTGCATGATAGATCTTTATGAAATTTAGTATAAAATTGAACGAAAAGCTGTAGAGTGACCTGACTATTTTTCAAGATAATTTAATGCATAGATATATATGAATTAAAAATTAGGTTTTGTTAAGAAAAGCATTTAGTGAAGTTTCAAGCTTGAATCTAGAATTGAGCTGATTTTGGTTCAATTTATTATTTGTCATACTGTAGGGTGATATGGAATTCTGAAATTGAATTTTTTTTGATTTGACAATTGCAAATGCTAGTTATAAATTTTATTGCTTAATATGTTAAAAATTTGTTGACATTATATTGAATTTCTATATGTTAAAATTCGAATTGCCGTTTACATTCTTTAGATTTGTATTAAATAGTTATTTGCGTTTTGTTGAAGAACTCAACTCTCTTTTTATAAATTAAATATGAAGTCTTAATCGAGATTTGACTGCTTATTTTAGAAATTTTTCTGTATATAGAATATAAACATCTATTTTCAAAATAAATATTTTTCTTCAAAATAGATGTTTAAATGAAGATAAATATTTTTTAAAGAAAAATATTTTGAAGATATTTTTAAAGATAAATATTTTGAAGTTATATATTTCTTAAGATAAATATTTTGAATGTAAATAATTTTAAAGATAAATGTTTTGAAGGCAAATATTTTTATACATAGATATTTTGAAGGCAAATATTTTGAAAGATAAATATTTTGTTAAGGTAAATATTTTTAAAGATAAATAATTCGAAGATAAATATTCTTCGCATATTTTAATATCATTACATAAAAATATTACTCCTTGTTATACATTAAAATACATTTTAAATGACTTGATATTTATGCTAAAAAGATTATCAAGACATTTAATTTATTTAGACCCCTACATGTCGAAAATAAATTGTGTTGTTAGATAGTAAAGCGTATTTTTAATAAACTAAAATTTCATACAATTAAACTGCAGAAAATTATTTTTAATTCTATTTTAATTCGTCAACAATAAATATATTGTTAATTTCAAAGAGACAAAATATAAATATATTGTTAGTTTCAAGAGGATATGATATATAAAGGATTCAACACCAGTGCTGTCCAATATATCATTTAGTTTCTATTACTAATAGAAAATAGTTATACTGATTTTGCTGAATACCAGTCGTACTGAATCCAATACATTTAGAAACATTCAACAACAGTTCAAAGTTAACTATGCAAAAGCATAAGGGGAATGGAGGACTGATGACACTGAACAGACTATCCAGAAACACCATTAATAATCATACCCATACTACTTGATATCTATTCATTTAGAAATGGACAGCTGTAAATAGTTTCATGAAATCAAAACTCTCTTTTTCTAAGCAAATAGTGCTGCATAATTAATTTTAACACCAAAGTGTAACCTAATCAAATAGAACGTATACATAGCATTGAATATATATCATTGACAAATGATAATGTATTTGTTATGAATATACGATACAAGAAAAGTTTAGTAGGAAATCAATTTATTTCAATATACGATGTCAGTTTAATTTTTGTAATTATAGTATTTATTAGGAAAGAAATATACGATGTTGTAGAAATATGATTAGTTATAGTTCTTTTACATGCTGTGCCAATTTTTTTTTATCATTTGGTGATGAATAAAAAAATCTTTCAATTAGTTAATTTTTTTTTCTTGATTACTACATAATTTCAATTTTTCACCAGAAAATATTCGCTTTTTTCAATCTTAACATGATTTATATATACATATTTTAATAAGATAATACGATTTTCCAATACAAACAGTAAATGATTTATAATATGATACTTTTTTATTAAATAATAATTAAAAAAGTAAAAAGCAATATGTTTTTGTTCCAAATTTTTTTTTTCCTTCTATGCTCTGCCCGTTAGTCGACAGGCAGCCCAATATAGAAAAGAACGACAAAAACAATCAAGGCATTAACATCAACACAAAAAGGGGTACAGTTAAGAATAGTAAGGCATATAATGAGATGCTGTCCAGTCATGGTCAGATATTTGTAACAGCCAGTCCTATTCTTTACAGGGGACTCTGTAAATAGTCATGGTCCCTAACTAATCTAAAGCAGGCCAATCTGACAGCTCTAGGCAGGGAATTGTGATTTCTTGTTGTCTTATTCAATAGGGAATTCTACATTTTTTCAAAATCCTACTCTCTATACAAGGTGTAACGATTGGATTTAATAGAGAATGATATATATCATTTTATATGACGCAAAGGCCTGCTGGGCATCTCAGCCTGCTCATTTCCATATATACAGCAAAGGCTTGGAATCCACTGAAGAGCAGTGAATTCCCCGGTGTTCAACAGCCTATCTATCTTTACTGTGTAGTTTCCAGAAATCTCACATTCACAGTGATTGGCAGTTGTTAAGATCTTAATTGCCGGCCTGGAATCAACTAAAAAGAAGATATTTCCTTTTTTACACTAATTTAAGCATGTTTCCTTTTTTGCACTTTTTCTATGTTGTCTAAGGCCAAAGAAATAGCGGCTATTTCACCATCAAAGTTGTCAAAGTGTCTTACAATGGCATAAGATAATGTAAAGTCAATAGAATAAACTCCAGCTCCTGCATTTCTTATGACCACTTCAGTCAAACCATCAGTATACACATGGAGCCAAGAATCATCATGGAAACGTTCATGTATAGTAGCCAATGCAGTATATTTCAATTCGAAGAAAAAAATAAAATTCCTTGCTAACATCAGAGACAAGGTTCAAATATCCTTCAGCAAATTAAAAAAAAAATTCAGCGGACACCAATTATCTGGAAAGGGAAAACGGGCTGAAAAAGGAAAATTTTGGGTATCATGTAAATCTTTTATACATTTATTTGCTCCGAATAAAATTAATGCTTTTTCGTACATTTTATCGTCATATAAATGTAGAAACGTCACTTTTATATTTTCTTATTCAACAAAATGTAAATAAAAATAAAAACAAAACTGTGTTTCATTCATGGAATTCTTACTATTTGAAATTTAATTAAAAAGACAAACAAACTCTTTTAAATTAAATTAATTATTAATTTCTATTATGCTTAACATATTTTCTTTAAATACTGTTATTAACCATAATTTTGTTAAATGTTCAAAGATAGTGACGCAACTACATATTATAGTTTAAGTAGTTATATTTATAACATCTAATGAATTCAAATGATAAAATACAGTACATACAACATATTAGCTCTTAAAAATATTAAATGATATATTTATGAACGATATATAAAAATATTTATGAATATCATGATTCTAACTCTTAAACATTTGAAATAAAATATGTTCCTTTACTTATTTCCTTCTCATTATTCCAAAACATATTTAAAGGTAAATATTCAATCTTTTGAAACTGAATAGGTAATAGTAAAAATATTTCGATGGTTGAGAAATGTATTAGTAAACTAATAAGAACTTTTGCTGTATAATTAGTTTTACATAATAAGTGAATAAATAAGCAGGAGGAATCATGCAATGAGCTCAGTAATTAGTTTTCAAATGGTTTAAAGGAAATTTTCCATCTTTAGTTCAAAAGGGTTTCACGGTTGGTTTAAGTAAAGGTGTTTCTCTAAAAAATACATTGGCATATTATTTCTCTAAAATAAGCATTGAAATAGTATTTCTCTAAATGAGTTTTTGTATAGTATATTTATAAATTATCTGAAATCATTAAATTTTAAAAATGCTTGTGTTGCTTAATTTGATAGAATTCAATATTTTTATTTTTAAACTTTTTTTTTATTTTGAATGGTTAAATATTTATTTAAAAAATCATAAATATTATTAATCGTAAACTCTAAATCTGTTTAAAATTGTCTATTTCTAATACATGTAAATTGTTAATCTGCAATTTAATTGAATGTTGTTGAATTCTTTGAGTTCTTTAAAACGTATTTTGTTAAAACGCATTTTTACTGTGTATATTTTACGAGGTATAGTAAATAATGGTTTATGAAGACGAATTCCTTTTCACTGCATTGAGCTACATCACCTGTTTCCAAATTTATTTGAAAAACAAAAATCATTGTCATAGCATTGTTTCTAAAAATAAAGTTCTGAAATTACAATAACAGGATTGTTGCTCTCATATTGCTTGTAAAATTATGTATTTGAATGTTTTAATTTGATCTGTAACCATGCTTACTTAAGTACTATCTTAAACACTATCAAGAGCGCACCCTTTGGCTTTTAGGAAAAATTGTCAGTTCGCCTACAGACTCTCACTTGGAGAGGAAGTATATTTCGCGCATCCTGCCCGTAACTAAGTATCAGGTTTTCGGCTTAGAAGTGGAATTCTTCCACGAATCTATAATTATATGCCTTTAAATGTATTAAATATTGTTTGTCTCTAATTGAATGTGTGTTTAAATAAAGCTGCGAGTTTTCCAACCTGGACCTTAAGTATCTTAACCCAACCACAGCCAGTTACAATCCAGTTGCACAACCTTCACACTACAGATCTAAAAAAGGATTCGCCAGATAAATGACAGACGACAAATGAAATAAAAATTAATTTATTAAAAATCAAATAATAACTTTCAAATAACAATCGTTATAAAATTATTTATAATGATGAACTGTCTTATTTTTCCCTGCTAAAATTGATCCACTTAGTTCTACAAATACAATGGATGGCAAAAGAATTTGGTCAATTTGCATATTCGCTTGAGTTTACTTCAATATTTCATATTGTTTCATATTTTTGTGGTACATAAATATTATTATTTTTTTAGGTTTTGTTTCTTACATTTAAGTGAAGTCAAAATTTTCTACCAGGATATCATGAACACGCAGTAAAAAGCAAGACTAAAATAAATAAAATTGAGGAAGAAAGAGTTAGAAATAAAAAAATAAAAGCATAATGATTTTTAATTAGTACTGCTTAAAACTTATGTGTTTATTTAAATAGAATTGCAAATTTAAATTCCTTTACAATCTATATAACCACATAAAAAACTCGAAATATTTAAGTTATTTTTAAAATTTCTGGTGTATATAATTTCCTTTCCTAAAGAATCTTAAAGTGGTATTCAGCCACAAAACACATTTGAGAACTAGAAAAACATAATTAAATATCACACTTTGTCGAAACTGGAACCGTAATCATAATCCCCTGCTGTCTGAAAATTTACTGCCGGAGCTAATGTCTACTGAGATGCATTTTCCAAACTTAATTAGTCAGACATGCGACTTGATTAATTAAACAGCTCAGACTTTTTAAAACTCTATTCGCAAGAAAATATGTATATCTTACGAAAAGGCTCTTTATATTTAGCATTCAGAAATTTTTTCTCAAAGTAAAATTAAAGGTACATTTTTATTTGAGAAGCTAGGTGATAGTAGCTTTTAAACATTAATCTTAATAGTATAATAGTAAATTAATTATTTTTTTTTTTTTGCTACTAAGGTAATAAAGAGCTTAGCGTAAGGTTTCAGAAGTTATTTTTTTTATTACTTTCTTAACTTTATAATATAAAAATATAGGGAAAACTGCAGATTCCTTGATGAAGAATCCCAGAAGTCTGGATCAGTCTGCCATTCCTACTTCCCTTGGAACATGCCTTGGTGAAATTTAACTTATAATTTCTTCTAAAACTAAAACTAAATACCAATTTACAGAACGAAATATCGAGAGCAAAAAAAAAAAAAAAAAGCTACTACTTTCACAAGATTAAAGACGAAGCACCACAAAAATATGAAACTTTGTATTTAAATTAAAATTAAAATTATTAACCAAAAAATAGTTTCAAAATTTTTAGAAGCTATTTTTATTACTTTCTTAACTCTGTAATACGACAGTAAGGAAAACTGCAGATTCTTTGCCGAAAAATGCCAGAAGTCTGGATAAGACTGCCATTCCTTTCCCTTGCAGATGCGAATGCTGCCTTGGCAAAATCTAAACTTATAATTTCTTCTAAGTTTCAACTAAATGTCAAATTACATAGCTAAATGTCTACAAATGAACAGCTACTACTTTTACAAGATTAAAGATGAAGAACCACAAAAGTATGAAAATTTCTGCTGGTGGCTTTAAAAAATGTGAAAAATGTGGCAACTGCCTTGATGTCGAACTTAATTCTCGTCATATCTTTGATTGCCCACCTGTTACAACATGTATTGTCTGGATCATCCCTCGGAAGAGGATTTATACTCCGAGCTGGCAATCCACATAGCAAATATTATTAGGGAGCACCACGATATTTGATTTTATTGTACTCTTCAGGGGATACGACAACAACAACAACTTATTACAATTATGCAATTATTATTAAAAAATTTTCGAAGAAGAATTTAAATCCATCCTCTTAAAACTATAAATTAGTAAGATATCTTCATTTATAAAGTTCAATTCAGAAGTAGTGTTTCATGCGAGCTTAGCTTTTAGGGAATCACAAGTGATTCTTTGATGCATTTCTACTGACAAATGTTTTACAAATTTTCGAATTTTAATTTATTTTTCTAACACCCATTTTTAAAATTATTTTACTTCCCATTTTTATTTAAAAAAATTTACTTCAAATTTATTTTTCATTTTATAATATCTATTTTTTCTCAAATAAAAAGCAAGGAGTCCTTACTTTATGAAAAATCGAATGTTTATACACTAACAAACATTCTTTAGACATTCAAAAGATATACAATACATATAATTACTTTGTGAAGTAAGTATACATATTGCATATGTATACAGTTAGATATGCAATATTACCGTAAAGATATAGATAGAGTATGTATGTACTTACTTACTGAAGTAAGTATAAGAGCAAATTTCATTCAAAAGATATGTAATGTGAAATACATTCAAAAGATATCAATACATATACTTACTTACTGAAATAAGTACACATATTGCTGTAAGATATTAGGATATAAGGAGTAAGATAATAGGATAGCTTTATTATTATATATACATTAAAATACGCAATATGTATATCGCATATCTTACTGTACAGATATGTATACTTACTTACTGAAGTAAATATACATACTGCATATGCTATATTTATATTGCATAATATTGCATATCTTAGTGTGTATATATGCAATATAAATAGATATGCAGTGTTACTGTAAAGATATACAATATGTACACTTACTTACTGAAGTAAGTATATGTATTTCATATCTTTTGAATTGGGAAGAATGTTTTAAATTAAGTTTTTTTAAACATTTTTTTTAATAAAACAGAAAAGATATGGATTTCTTTTTAAATTCCAAATGCACATATTTTTACTTCGCGAAGTTCATAATTGTATCCAAGTGCAAAGTGTCTCCCAGAAAGAGAAACACATAATTAAATATCGCACTTTGCGCAAAACTGGGGACCATAACCATAATCCCCCTACTCCGTGGAGATTTAGTGCCGGAGCTAAAACCTACTGATTACTTCATGCATTTTCCACACTTAATTAGCCAGACATGTTGCTGATTAATTAAACAGTCTAGCCCTGGATCCAAGAAAATAGATTACGTACGAAAACGATGGTTTCGCTTCGTAATCAGTGATTTTTTTTTTCTTCCAACTAAGAAAAAAACTACGATTAAAAGTATATTTTTAATTGAAAAGCTAGGTGATAATAGCTTTTAAAAATGAATTTTAGCAGTATGATGGAAAATTAAGCAGTTTCTTTTGCTACTAAGAAAATTAAGGGCTTAACCTACATTTTTAGAAGCGTGGTTTTTTTTCCCTTCTCGTCTTTGCTTAGTAAACGCTATAATGAGATAGTATATGGCAGGCTTTAAATTTTTCCTTGTAGTTCTTGGGCATTAAAGAATAATTTATTGGAGAAAAATTTAAATCTGAGGTAATCTCTTTTTATGTTTGTAAGTTTGAAATGTGCAGTAATTGGTTCTAAAACTGAGTAAATGAGGCAATTTAGTTTATTGAAAATTCAATTTCGGCGACGATGTTGACATGTGAGCTTAGTTGGAAATGTTTTAGTTTGTAGGGAATTAATATAAATTTGGTGACGTTTCTTTTCATTGGAGAGCTATGTTAGGGGTTTTTTAAATTTAAATTTTTTCATTCAATTGAACTTTTGTTTTTTTTTTTATTTAACATTTATTTAATTTATTTTTTATGTGTAAACAGGATATGTGTATTATGGGTATTATCAAAATGGCAATCATATGCAAAACAAATGAGCATTAATTGATTATGATCTATGATGTAATTACTAAAATTATGTGGCTATATTAGTACTTATGATTCCACAAATGGTTAAAGTAAATAATTTGCATAACAGGATATGTATATTATGGTTATTATCAAAATGGCAATCATATGCAAAACAAATAAGAATTAATTGATTATGATCTATGATACAATATTATTACTAAAAGTATGTGGTTATTCGTACTTATAATTCCATAAATAATTAAAATTTGAATTAAAGTAAATAATCTGTATAACAGTATATATGCATTATGGTTATTATCAAAATGGCAATCGTATGCAAAACACTTAAAAATTAAGTGATTATGATCTATGATACAATATTATTACTAAAATTATGGGCTATATTAGTACTTATGACTCCAGAAATAAGTAATGTACATAATTTTCTAACTTTATTATACTCGTAAAATGAACAGATCAAAAAGATTTATATGAAACATTATGTGTGATTACTGCAAAATTATGTTTTGTACTTAAGCCATATAACTGTGACGCATTGTGTTTGCGTTGTAAGTAGCACTACTTGTTATTGATTTTGCATTGTAAATAACTGAATGTTTATCCTACTAGTTGAGAGCATGTTTTTGTAATTATATGACCAACATGATAGAGCAAATACGTTACTTTTGAAAATTTTCTGAATTCTAATTTTTAATCTTCAATGATCCTTTCATCAATAAAATGTATCAATCTTTAATGATATTTACTAAACCCAGACAATGCGGGTCATATCTACAATTTGTTATGAGTTCATAAGCTTTTTTTAAATATACTTTACTAATTCTATACTTGGTTACATAGATGAATTTTTTAATCAAGCCATATGACTGAGTACTAATTCTCATTAATTTTGCTTTGTTAATAACTGAATGTTTAACCTACTAGTTAAGAACATGTGTTCGTAAATATATGACCCACATAATATAGCAAATCCTTTTCTTTTGAAATTTTTCTGAATTCTCATTTTCAATCTTCAATGGGTCTTTTCATCAATATGATATATCAGTTTTAAATATGTTTCTAATTCTACATTAGGTGCATAAATGAAAGACTCTAAATAAAAAGAAACATCTTTACATGTCTTACGACACATGTTGAAGAAGAATTTAGTTTTTCAATACATTGTTTTCAGAATAGGATATAATGCATGGAATTATGAAAAAAAAAAAAAAATTCAACAATCTAATAAAATATTCTCTTTCAAATATCACTTTATATTATACATTTATTCCGTTCGTTATTTGATTTTATAATATAATTATTAAGCAAATATTATATATATACATATATATATATCAAAATCCGTCATATTTTGCAATAAATTATATAGACGTAAAGCATATCAAACCAGTACATAAAAAAATCCACTCTATGCATTTTCAACATCAATAATGCAAACCTTTTATCAATTTTGAATTCTTCAGTATTTTAAGTAAGTTTACGTTAAAGGAGTTAAAAGGTATCTTTTCTGAGAAATTTAATTTGAAAACATTTTTAAAATTTACGAGAAAATATTTCTCAATATTTCGGGGTTTTTTTTTTAAGGATCATGGAAGAGTGTTTGAATTCGTTTGAATATTTGCCAAGCATTTCTCGCGATATTTGATATAATTTATTTTGAAAGAACTTCAGATAAGTTTTAAATTCAATGTAATGCTTTTAACTCATCAACTCTTCAAACGATTTCTCTCAAGTTTCAGAAATTTTAATATTTTAGCTATAAATTCACTAAAATAATACTTTTTTGATTTCGTAATCTAATTGAAACTGAAGAATATAGAATTTTTAAGATTAATTTATAAGAAAAGTGTGATTTGGCATTACTTTAAAAATGGGATTAAAAATATTTATGAGTTCTCTTTTCTTCTTCAATTAATATTTTCAGTCAATAAAGCCAATACTATAGTGTTTGGAATTATAAATCTTACTTTTTTTTGCTGCGTGGTATTATGAATCACAATTGTTCCAGAATAATAATAATATGTGTTCTGTAAAGCTTCCCTTAATCTAATAACTGCTTTAAAGATATAATATGATTCCTGAAAATATTCGTTTTCTAATGCTGATGAAGTGGGTGTTTTCAATGTTTTCAAATGTATAATAGTTGTTGTTCAACCCATTCACTGAAACGGCCACGCTATCTGGAAGGCCTGGCAAGGAAAATAAGCATCAATCTCAGAGTTTGTTTCTGTGTTTGCTTCTTTTTAGAGTATTTACAACTTTTAAACATTTTTGTAACTTGCTTATTGTGCATTAGATTATTTTAACAATATACAATTCCAAAGATTGAGTTACTGCATAAATGGATACTGGTTTTGGACGATAAAAATGAAGACAGATATGTGAAAGAGGAATTTCGACTGCATGTCACTTTTCACTGGAGGGGGTTGAAAAACATTTTGGCCGTGGAAATGGTCTCTGGCAAGAAAGCCTAAGAACATTGCCCTGAAACATTCTGGCAAGAAAGCCTAAGAACGCCACCTGCATTTTGTGTCCAATCACGAGCCGTATTAGAAAATTAGATTCGACGAGGTATTAGGTAGTGGTTTTTTTGGAGAAAAACGTTTTGGTTTATATTAAAGTTAAATTAATTAAAATCTCTTCAAATAGTAGACGTAGCTTTGTTGACAACCAGTTGGTTGTGAAAGTCTCCTGACATGAAACAGAAATTTGAGCCAATCACCTTAGAAAGAACTTCAAGAAAGACATTGCGGCTTAATGAACTCTAGCATTTGGTACCACATGTTTCAAGTTTGAATAATGGAGGTGGCATGGAAGTTTGTTAGTGGTTCGGAATCCACGTTAAATTAGTCTAGTTAGCCTAAAGTGGGCACAAAATGACTGTAGAGCGACAAAACAAACTAAATCAAACCAGAAAGACATTTAATCATTTTTCTATTGCAGATAGCTTCCCTATTGCATTATAAATAATGCTAAATTTGCTAAAAACATTTCAAAATTTATTTTAAATGATATTAAAAAAGTAATTTAAATTGGAAACGTGTATCCATTGTATATGATTGTGCTTTTTAATGATTTGGTGTAACTATTTTAACTCTCAACTTTCATGAGAAAATTAAATTTAACATTGTTGTTAATCAAAACATTATTAATATATATATCATAAGTTAAATACATTAATTACATCAAGAAAAAGAGAGAACTATAATCAGTTTGAAATAATTGTTGATATATGGAAAATTCAAAGTAATTTCTTAAAAAAATAAAAAGTTACATACGTTAAATAATACGTACTTCTTTTGTATTTAATTTTCAGGATATATTTATTGAAAGAACTTCTGAATAACACATGTATTAGAAGATGGTGTGATATGTTATCATAATGAAACTAACATCAAATTTATTTATTACAAAATGTTATAATTTTTTGTTGTTATATTAATTTAACAAATAAATATTTTGATTGATAAATATTTTAAGTGAACTTTTATTTTTACTTTTTTTAAAGTATAGAAAAGTTGTTAGAAATAAATCTTAGAAAACATTTATTAATCTTAATTTGACATAACATAATTTTTCTAACCAATGCAGGGTATTTAAATAAATAGTATAAATTTATTGCGAACTATTATCAATTTCAAACAGCAACATGAAATAATAATTTTAGCATCTATCAAAATAAATTTAAATATCGAAGGATATTTCAAAGTTAATCCGGTGAATTCTATTATAAGTTTCCAGCAAAGGTTTTAAAGTTTGCAGTGTGTGAGAAAGGAGGACGGGTCGTTGAACTTCAGCTTTCTCAATATCCACCCTACAGCAAGTACTTAATCTTAAGCCTCTGACAGAGGAATTCCATTTCCTGCTTTAGGGAATCTTGGATGCACAATATCCATGGTACTTTCTGTAATGATCACTCAGATGGATTTGGAAATTTATAATTAAATCTAAAGCATATTTTGCCTGCGATCTCTAGTTATTTTTCACATACTGAAATCATCAAATAAATTTTAAAAATTATTATAAATAATGTAGTGAAAAATTCTGATATTTTTAGATATGTGTTTGCTTTCAATATTGTGAACTAATAAATTAATTTGCTTAAACTCTTCAAGGTTTTTAATTTTTGCATCAATTCAGTGTCCCTAAAGTTTTTTAAAATATTAATATAATTACATATCACTATAACACTGTTGTAACATGTTATAATAACTTTAAGTTATAAAACAGTTAAAAACTTTAAGCAATATTAAAAGGTGTTTTAACCCATTAAACAACTCAATAAGATACAGATGGTGTCACTGTAATAAGCTAAAATGTTTCCAGTGATCCACTAACGTTTTCAGAAATTGTTACTACTCTAATCATCAATGCCACGACACTGTGTGGGTAGTCTGGCAGAGAAAATAAATTTACATTATGGTTTTACTTTCGTTTCTATTCTATTTTTCTTCTGAATATCAGAGTAGATACAATTTGTAAATATCTTTATAATCTATAATTTTATTAATTTTTATACAATGGATTTTGTTTTTGAAATATTGAGATCAGAGGGATGATTCCCTAGAAGAGACAGCGGCAAACCCATGTACACCCTAACCTTTAGGATCAAGTGTGTGAAAGACCAATTTCGACCCCATACCGTTTTCCAATCCATTCTACGCACTTCACATTTTCAGTTATATAACTGTGCTTCCTCCTATATACTGGCAAAAGCGTCCCCCTTCCCCTGTAGAGTTCAACAGAAATGGTCAGCCGACCTCGAGACTCTCACCTGAGAGGAAGTACAGATCTACCACTGAGAAACGTTCAGTTTATAGTCTTTCCTATCGAGAGGAAATATATTTAACTCATTCTGGTACATTAGTTGGTGTTTAGACTCTCATACTACTCTACTCATACTTGTTGGTTTACAGACCCGGAGTTTAAACATATTACGCACCCTGAGCGTAGCCGAGGTCGGGTTTTTGTCTTAGAAGAGGAGTCCTTCCACGAATTTATAATTACTTGCCTTTAAATGTGTTAAATATAGTATGTCTCTAATTGTATGGTGTTTGTGCGTGTGTAAATAAAGCTGTGAGTTCTCAAACCTGTGACTCAAGTCACAACCCAACCACACCCGTTTACAACTCAGCTGCACAACCTGTGCACTACAATAATTAAATTTTCAATTTATGAAATATTAAATAATTACGTTTCAATCTCTGAAATAATAAATATTTATGTTTCAATCTATGAAATTATAAGCAATTATGTATCGATTTATGAAATAATAATCTTTAGATAATTTGCAATGACAATATCTCCGATGTCTTTCCAATACCAATTTAATTACTCATGCATTATCATAAAATGTGTAAGATAATTTCATGGAAATTTTTGAAATAGTTACAACTAATTTATTTTCTAAAATTCTGTATTCTATTACAGATGTGGAATTCAAAGATAAGATATTTCATGCCTTATTAAGTTTTTATCATCTGGAAAACATTTTCTTCCAAATTGTCGTTATCTATTTTTCTTGCCAATGCTTTGCTTTGTTTTATATAATTATTCCATGCTTCTCTTTATCTCAAAAAATGATAACGAAGTTTTCCGTTCAAGGTTGGTTTTCTTTTTTCAGTTAGTCTTTTATGTTCGACAATAGAAATATTTTGTTTCCTTTCTAATTCGAATATGATTGCAACGGCATTTCTAAAAGACAAAGATTTAGATATTTACGATTACACTCGTTTACCGATGAAAAAGAAGAAGTCTTATATTCTTCATCGTTATTTTCTCTGTAATAGGAATTTGAGAAAATTGTTTCAGAATAAAAAAAAGATATTCAGTTTTGTAGATAAC
Organism: Caerostris darwini; assembly: GCA_021605075.1. NCBI lineage: Eukaryota > Metazoa > Arthropoda > Arachnida > Araneae > Araneidae > Caerostris > Caerostris darwini. The sequence continues at coordinate 122,565 of BPLQ01004973.1, forward strand.
TCTTTTATTTTTAAGTTTTATTTGGCTACCCCATTTGGCTTCGAACTTGAAAGAACATAATTAACTTTTTCTTGTAGAGGCTGTATTTTTCATTTTTCTTAAGGGGTTAAAAAGTAAATAAGTAAATATGAAGAAAAATTCTTCTTGTGGAAATATGGAATGCTAACATGACCATTATACAAAATATATGTTAGTTTGGTTTGGTTTGTCACTCTCCGGTCCTTTTTTTTACACGCTTTGGGCTATTAGATTATTTAACAAAAACTACAGTAACTATTAAAGTGCTTTTTTAATCAACAAAATTTAACCAATTGTAAATATATTATCCTTCAGTAGGAACATTCTAATCCCATGTAAAATGGACAAATAAGACGATAATATTTTATATTTGAATGGAAGCGTATATTTTATTATTTATTATTATGTACGTAAGCATTATAGATTATTATATATAGAAGCATTATATATTATTATATATGGAAGCATTATATATTATTATATATGGAAGCATTATATAGCATTATACACTGAAGTGACAAAAGTCATGGGATAGCAATATGCAAGTTTTCAGATGGCAGTAGCATCGCGTAGAACAGGTATAAATGCGCAGTGCTTTCGCAGAGCTTTCATTTCTGTTCAAGTTATTCATGTGAAGCGGTTTTGACGTGATGATGACCACACGACGGGAATTAACAGACTTTGAACGCGGAATGTTAGTTGGAGCTAGACGCATGGGTCATGCCATTTCGGAAATCGTTAGGGAATTCAAAATTCCCAGATCCACTGTGTCAAGTGTGCCGAGAGTATGAAATTTCAGGCATAACATCCCACCATGGGCAGCGCAGTGGTCGACCGCCTGCACTTAACGACCGAGACCGGCGACGTCTGCAAGAGTCGTAAATTCTAACAGATAAGCAACACTGCGTCAAATAACCGCAGAAATCAATGTGGGACATTACAAGGGACTTGTCTGTTAGAACTGTGCGGAGAAATTTGGCTTTCTTGGGCTATTCCAGCAGAAGACCGACTCGAGTGCCTTTACTGACAGAACGACATCGCTTGCAGTGACTCTCGTGGGCACGTGAGCATATAGGTTGGTCCCTAGATGAATGGAAAACCGTGGCCTGGTCCGATGAGTCACGATTTCAGTTGGTAAGGGCTGATGGTAGGGTTCGAGTGTGGCGCAGACCCCACGAAGCCATGGACCCAAACTGTCAGCAAGGCATTGTTCAAGCTGGTGGTGGCTCCGTAATGGTGTGGGCTGTTTTTTCATGGCATGGACTTGACATTGACTGGAAATGCTTATGTTCAGCTACTCGGAGATCACTTGCAGCCATTCATGGACTTCATGTACCCCAACAATGATGGGATTTTTATGGATGACAATGCGCCATGTCACCGGGCCACAACTGTTCACGATTGGTTTGAAGAACATTCTGGACAATTCCAACGAATGATCTGGCCACCTAGATCGCCCGACATGAATCCCATCGAGCATTTCTGGGACATCATCGAGAGGTCTGTTCGTGCCCAAAATCCTGCACCATCAACGCTTTCACAATTACGGGCGTCTATCGAGACAGCATGGCTCAATATTCCTGCAGAAGACTTCCAACGACTTGTGTCCATGCCACGTCGAGTTGCTGCACTTCGCCGAGCGAAAGGAGGGCCGACACGATATTAAGAGGTATCCCATGACTTTTGTCACTTCAGTGTATATGGAAGCATTATATAGCATTATATATGGAAGCATTATATATTATTATGTATAAAATCATTATTTGTTTTTATGAACGGCAGCATTATGCATGAAAGTACTATTTATTATTATGTACGGAAGCATTTTGCAATCAAGTTATTTATTATTATATATGGAAGCATTTTGCATTCTTACCTTGTATGTTATTATTATTATTATTTAATTTATTTTATTATTATGTACAGAAACATTATTTACTATAATATATAGAAGCGTTACATATTATTATTTATGGAAATATTATATGTTTGAAGCCATTAATTAATATTAGGCATGGAAGTGTCGATTTTATTATTTATTTTTATGCATGGAAGCATTATTTATTATAATATAGGGAAAGATGGCATCTTACGCTATATATTATTATTATTATATACGTATTTATACGTTAGTATACGTATGTATACGTTATTAGGCCATTCAGGGAAATTATTCCCTGGGATGAAATATCTGTTAATTTTGTCTCTTCCTACAAGAAATGGTCTAGCTATTAAAACGTCTACGCTATTTGGTTGGCCTGCAAAGAAAATAAGCATCAATCGCAGAGTTTGTTTCTGTGTTTACTTCTTTTTAGAGTATTTACAACTTTTAAACATTTTTGTAACTTGTATTTTCAATTGCGTATTGTGCATTAGATTATTTTAACACTATACAATTCAAAGGATTGAGTTACTCTTTGTAGAGTTGGAGGATAGAAAATAAAATATACATTAGTGACAGATGTGAAAGAGGAATTTCAACTACATATCGCTTTTGATTGGAGTGTGGGGCGGGGAGTAGAGGGTCGAAAAACATTTTGGCTGTAGAATTAGTTGAGAATTACTAAGATTGCAGTTGTTCCTACAGTTGTATTTTACAATTTAATACATTTTCAATTTTTAAACACTTTTGTAACTTGTATTTTCAATTTCGTTTTGTGCAGTAGGTTATTTTAACTTCATACAATTCCAAGGATTGAGTTACTCTTAGTGGAGCTGGAGGATAAAAAGCAGATTCATTAGAGACAGATATGTGAAAGAGGAATATCGACTACATATCGCTTTTCACTGGAGGGAGTAGGATTGAATAGGATGGTTGAAAACATTTTAGCCGTGGAATTGGTGAAGAATTCCTAAGTTCTACAGTTGCATTTTGTACCCAATCACGAGTCGAGTTAGAGAATTTGTTTCAACAGGATGTTGGGTAGTGTTTTTTTTTAATAAAACGGTTTTGGTTTATATTAATGTTACCTTAATTAGAATCTCTTCAAATAGTAGACGTTGTAGCTTCACCAGTATACTTTGTTAACAATAGGTTGGTTGCGAAAGTCTGCGGAGAAAAAAGAATCCCGCTGACGCTGTGGCCGTTTTATAGGTCGCGCCAGATAGCAGGGAACGTTGGAAACCGTTAGTTTAAAGCAAGAATGCATAGGTTTGTGAAGGCTCTGGGTCTTAAAAAAATGGCAATGCAAATAATTTTAATATACAATACACTATTGTGATTATAATTTCAATTATTTATCTCTGTTCCAAAAATTATGTACCTTGCAAATTATAAATGAAAATCTAGGGCATTACATACTCATCCAATATCACTCTAATAAAATAATTTATTTGATTCACATAATTCTAGAAAATTTATTTAAAATTCCTGTAAATGAATTTATTTCATCTAAAACTTTCACATCATCATACTTTTAGATTTGTACTCTAATTTATTGTACAGTATATCGTTATAATCATCATATTATATAAGTATATATATATATATATCTATAATTACATACCCATATATATATATATATATATATTATTTCTATTCCTTAAGGAAAGGTCAGATAAACAAATGTAAGATACAATATACTATTGTGTCCAAAAAGTAAGAACCATTTTCAATTTAAAATTCCCGTGGATTATGGAATTTCAATTTTTTCTTCTTTTTTAGGTTGTTGACACTGTTCTTGACATCTGTGTGAAATTTGACGTCAAAATATTCATTAGTGTTTGAGTTACGCTTGGCGTTGTGAGACGCTAAAAGTGATTTCGGCAATTTTTGAAATGTCTGAATTAATTGAGCAAAGAACATACATTGAATTTTGTTTGCGGAAACGTATAGAAGTTTCTTAGAAAGAACATTGATAATGGCGAATTTAGGATACCATAGTTGAAAATTCCGAACATCTAACAAAACAACAGCAAATCTATACAACATTTTTTAATCAACTAAGTTTAATGTAGAAGAAAGTTAAATGCAGAAGATTCCTATGAAGCACGTAGATAGTGGCGAATTTGGGATATCATAGATGAATATTCTGAACATTTAACAAAAAGTACATCAAATCTATACAACACATTTTTTAGTCCACTAAATTTATTCAGTAGCCAAAAATACCATCGCTCGAATTGAAACTTTGTATCGGAGTTTCCATCTTATCTCTTTAATTGAGATATTAAGAAGGCATTGTGTGTATGGAGGCATTTATTCTATTGTGGCGCAATTGCGAGAGTAGACGGAGTCGTTCTTCTTTTGTCTCCTCATATCCCCACGGAGCATTTCCAGAGATCTTTATTTATTAGAATTCCTCCCCTCCCCCACCCACATCCCCCTCTGATTTATGAGTGGTCACGCAGCTGCTTTTTCACTCTGCAGAGAAAAAGGATCACGCTTGACGGTGGGGCTGTTTTATAGGTCGCGCCAGAGAGCGGGAGCTGCTAGAATCCGTTGGTTTAAAGCAGAAATGCATAGGGTTTTGAAAGCCGTAGGTATGTACCACTATAATATAGTCACGGTCCTTACAAAAAAATTAAAAGAATACCTCAAAATTTATCGAAATCTATCTATCTATATGTATATTATTTTTATTTCTTAAAAAACTGGCAATGCAAACAATTTTAATATACAACAAACTATTGTGATAAAAATTTAAATAATTTATCGCTATTTCAAAAGTTTTAAAGTACTGTGTGCCTTGAAACCTATAAAAGAAATTCTACAACTTTACATACCAATTCAGTATCACGATAATATAATAATTAATTTGATTCAAATAATTTTTGAAAATTTATTTAAAATACCTGTAAATGTATTTATTGCATCTAAAACTTAGCACACATCATCATACATCATATATATATATATATATATATATATGATTATTTCTATTCCGTAAGAAAAGGTCAGATAAACAAATTTAACATACAATATACTACTGTGTCCAAAAGGTAAGAATATTTTCATTTTTAAATTCCCGGAGCTTTAGGGAATTTCAATTTTTTTTTCTTTTTTAGGTTGCTGGTACTGCCCTTGATATCTGTGTGAAATTTGACGTCAAATTATTCCTTAGTGTCTGAGTTACGCTTGGCTTTGTGAGACGCTAAAAGGATTTTGGCTATTTTTGAAATATCTGAATTCATTCAGCAAAGAACTGACATTCAATTTTGTTTGCGGAAACGCATAGAAGTTTCTTATGAAGCACATAGATAGTGGCGAATTTGGGATACCGTAGATCAATATTCTGAACATGTAACAAAAACGACATCAAATCTATACAACATATTTTTCAATCAACTAAATTTATTCAGTTATAGAAAATACCATCACTCGAATTGAAACTTTGTATCGGAGTTTTCATCTTATCTCTATAATTGAGACATTAAGAAGGCATTGTGTGTATGGAGGCATTTATTCTATTGAGGCGCAATTGCCAGAATAAGAGTCGTTCTTCTTTTGTCTCCTAACATCCCCGTAGAGCATTTCCAGAGATCTTTATTTATTAGAATTCCTCCCCTCCCCCACCCCCACCCCCGCCTTTGATTTATGAGTGGTCACGCAGCTGCTTTTTCACTCGGCTTTCTCTGCAGAGAAAAATAATCCCGCTGACGCTGGGGCTGTTTTATAGGTCGCGCCAGATAGCAGGGGCTGCTGGAAACCGTTGGTTTAAAGCGGGAATGCATAGGATTGTGAAGGCCGTGGGTATGTGCCACTACAATATGGTCGCGATCCTCACAAAAAATTTAAAAGAGAACCTCCAAAATTATCTAAACCTATATATATAGGTTTCTTTTAGAGAAGAATAATAGAAGTAATATAAATAATAATAATAGAAATGATTATATAGATATATCCTTTCTATTATTATTATTTATATTATTCTTATACTTCCAAAGGAAACCTAATTATGAACTAAACCTAAGTTTAGATTTCCTCAAAGAAAACCAAAACCTATATATATATATATATATATATATATATATATATATATATATATATATATATATATGTCTGCTGTATGTAGCATGCTGCGTGTGTGTGTGTGTATGTATGTGTATATATTTACATTATAACATTATTACATTCATAATACATTTTCAATAAGTGCTCATTAATTTTCATAAAATATTTGAAACAAATAATATTTTTTATTAGAGTGATATTGGATTGGTATGCAATTCTGAAGAGTTTCATTCTTTTGTAGTTTATAATGCATACTGCATTTTAAACTTTTTGAAACGGAGGTAATTTATTGAAATTTTTATTAAAATTGTGTATTGTATATTAAATTTGTTTATAGGATATTTAAATTTGTTTGCCTGATTTTATTTTCTTAAGAAATAGAAAAAAAATTCTATGAAATAATTATTTGAAGAAATGTATTGAAAAATAAAAGTAAAGAACGAATAATTATAAAAACAAATGATTTGGGCAATTATATTGCAAATATAATTGGCCAAATTATTTGTTTATAATTTTTATTTGTATTATTAAAATATTTAATTAAAATTAATTTTTTCTTATAATATGGGAAATAAACTAAATAGTGTAAGAAATGTTTATTTTGAAACTTTAATTTTATTTCTAATTTCACTCTAAAATTAGATAGTTTCTTTAGTAAATTTCTGATTTGATTAACATTTACCAACTATAAAAGTTTCAATAAGTGTATTTAACAAACTAAAATAAAAACTTTACTAAATAAATAAAGTCCCGAGGGTTTATGACTAAAAATTTATAAGAAAACATTTGTACCCAACAATTTTTCTAAAAATGATTACGGTCTGTATCAGTTTACTTAAAAGCCGCTTTTAAAATTTATCTTTTTTATATTTATGTTGAATAAACAATCTAGTGTGAAAGAATAGTTAGTGAATATTTAAAATACAACCTTCCTTTCAATTTAAATCAAAAATTACGTTGAAATGTTTGGAAATTTTCTGAAATTCATTCAAATAGCAAACAGGATTTGGAAGAAAAATCTCTGATGAACAACAAAGAAAACGAACGCAGAAAGCAAACAATGTTTAGACAGTTTCAAAATCACTATTCTTTTTTCTCTTCCTCGCAAAGCAGTTTAATAATATGAAAAGTTTCAGTTACCGTATTCATACATTGAGTGTAGAAGGAAAAAAATACCTCATTTTTTTAAGAACCAAGGACAAACATAAATTTAAATCTTTAGAATTCTCACTTCGGAAATCTATTTTACGCTTTAAGAATTAGAAAAACCTTTTGAATTCAAACATTGATTCAGAAGCCTGTACCAAGAAGCACCTTTTGCCAAAGGGCCTAAGGCTATGAAGGGCTATCGAAACAAAAATAAATTATTAATTCACTTCTGTAAACATTCCTTAAGATAAGTGTCACGTTACCTAAGGGCCACTACTACATTTTATCGTTTGCCGTATTCTCATTGGATAAAGGACCTGGTATGCAAGAGTGGCAATTTTTTCTTGCATGTTTTTTTTCCCCTTTCGTTTATCTGTCTTCACAGCCTTTTCTTTTTTTTTTTTTTTCTCTTTCTGTTGGGAATTCTTTTTCTTTTGCATACTTTTCTTTTTTCTTTGATTATTCACTTATGCATGTTCGGATGCTTATTTCTGCTTGCAATTTTTATTTCTTTCTTGTAGCTACCAGTTTCTCAATCTTTTTTTATGTCCTTACATTCCGTTTTGTATTCATTTCTGTGAATGCTTTCGTTATTTTGTTATTTTTTATTTACACCAAAATTAAATGCCTTACATTCCTTTCAATAGAAAAGAGTTTTTAACTGTTGTTCTTTTCACTTAGCTTTCTAATAAAAACGATTGAATTAATTATCGCTCTATTAATTTCTCTTTAATGAGTCACAATTCGAATTGAAAAATCAGGTGATTAAAAGTTATGACTTAATAAAATAATGCGCCTTATGGTTTTCGGTGTAGTTTCAGTTTAACTTTTTTTAAGATTTTTTTTTAGCAGATTCAGAAATATTAACTGAAAAAGGTTCTTTATTTAAGCTTCTATTTTATTTTTTTAATTGAATATATTTTATTTTTAAAAATAATATATAGTATAGTATATATATAATAGAATATACACTCATGTCCATAAATTAAGGATAATTCAGAATCACACAGAAATTGAACTCTAAAATAAAAATTTTACCTGTAGAATTATCACACACATCTTGAAGAAGAATATGCAAATTACAGGAAACCACCAGATGGCTCTCATAGTACGTCACGATGACGAGATTGTAAGAGAGGGATATATAAGGAATGGTGGGCAAGAAGTAAAATTGTTCACAAGCGTTTTAAAAGCCTTTCAGTGCAATAACCGCATAGTTATGACACAAAGGAAGCATTTGGATGATTTTTTACGTGGTAGAATTATCGGACGACTGGAATGTGGACGTACCCAGCTGGAAGTATCCGAGAAACTTGGAATCGCCCAGAGTGTCATCTCCAGACTTTGGCAACGATTCCAAGATGATGGTAATGTGAGTAGATGTTACAGCACAGGCCGCCCCCGAGTTACAACGCCGAATGAGGACCGGTATTTGGCAGTTACTGCCAAAAGAAACAGACGGAGCACAGCATCAGACCTGTCTCGTCAGCTCTCTTCAGCTACCGGTACGACAGTTTCATGGGAGACCGTGTACAGACGCTTAGGGCACATTGGTCTATATGCTCGTAGGCCTGTCAGATGTGTTCCACTTACCGCAACTCACTGTCGCCTGCGATTAACCTGGAGTAGAAAGCATGCATTGTGGACACCGCAACAGTGGTCTTGTGTGATGTTTTCCGACGAGTCCAGGTTTAGTTTGCAGTCTGATTCTCGCCGGACTTTCACATGGGGAGCGCCAGGTACCCGTTACCACCAAGAGAACACCATTGAACGACACCGTTACGGTGGTGTAGGATGGCTCGTTTGGGGAGGAATTATTCTTGGTTCCAGAACTGACCTGCATGTTCAGAGTGTAACGATGATAGGCCACATCTATCGGGATGTCATTCTGGAACAACATGTACGTTTGTTTCGGGGCGCCATGGGTGCTAAATTTCTGTTTATGGATGACAACGCCCGTCCTCACCGTGCAAACATTGTAGACGAATGCCTTCAATTGGAGGATATCACCCGTATGGATTGGCCAGCATACTCACCGGACTTACATCCAATAGAGCATGTGTGGGATATGCTTGGCCGACGAATTGTATCCCGTCAACCCCCTCCCACCTGTCAACCGGAATTTCGGAGGGCATTGCTTGATGAGTGGTGTAATATTCCCCAAGATCAGATTGATAATTTGATACTCAGCATGCCTAGGCGTTGTAAGGCCTGTATTGCATCGTCCGGGAGACATACTCCATATTATCCATCATACTAACCATGTTATACTGTTTTTTGTAAATAGGTTCTTTTTTAAAATTTGCTCCAGGGAGTAAAAATCGCAATTTTTATTAATTATGTCAAACATATAGCATCTTTTTTGCTCTTTACCTTTTGTTTAATAAATAGACTTTACAAATATGTCAAATTTGTTTTGTTTCTGTCTCTTTCTTTGCCTGAACTTCATTATCCTTAATTTATGGACATGAGTGTATTTTGTTTAGTTTTTTTTTGTTTTGTTAAGTAAAATAATCAAATTTTTTCTTTTTTAAAAAAAATCGAATTAATAATATAACAAATAGGGAAAGAGGATATTATAATTAAAAAAAAGCACGAAGTTTAAATGTTTTGAATTTTTTCTTCATAAATCTATTTCATTCTTTAAGAGTTTAAAAACTTTGAATCAATATAATAATTAAAGAGATTAAATTATATAGATTTTCAAATAAAATTGCTAAAAATTTATAAAATGCGAAAAGAAAGTGAAAATTTGATAAAAATTTAAAGAACGAATTTTTGTTCACAACAATTTTTTTAAAACTGATTATGGTCTATATCACTTTACTTAAAAACCACTATTGAAATTTATCGTTTTTCATATTTATATTGAATAAACAACCTAGTGTGAAAGAATAGTAAACGAATATTTAAAATACAACCATTCTTTCAACTTAATATAAATAAATAATTGCATTGAAATGTTTCGAAATTGTGTGAAATTCACTCAAATAGCAAACAGGATTTAGAGAAGAAAAATCTCTGATGAATGACGAAGAAAACGAATGTAGAATGCAAACAACGTTTAGAGAATTTTAAAATTCTTTTTTTCTCTTCTTTGAATAGCAGACTAATAATATGAAATGTTTCAGTTACGGTATGCATACTATTGAATGTAAAGGAAAAAAATCTCTCATTTTTTAAGAACCAAGCACAAACACAAGTTTAAATCTAGAATTTTCACTTCAGAAATCTATTTTACGCTTTAAGAATTAAGAAAACCTTTTGAATTCGAACATTGACTCTGGTGACAAGCCTGTACCAAGAAGCACCTTTTTCAAAAGGCCTTAGGCTATGAAGGGCTATCGAAACAAAAATAAATTATTAATTCACTTCTGTAAACATTCCTTAAGATAAGTGTCACGTTACCTGAGGGCCCCTACTACATTTTACCGTTTGTCGTACTCTCATTGGTATGTAAGAGTGGCAATTTTTTCATGCTAGTTTTTTTTTCTTTCATTTATCTGTCTTCACAGCCTTTTCTTTTCTTTTTTTTTTTTTTTTTTGGGGGAATTATTTTCTTTTTCTTTTGCATACGTTTCTTTTTTTCTTTGATTATTCAATTATGTATGTTCGAATGCTTATTTCTGTTTGCAATTTTTCTTTCTTTCTTGCAGCTACCAGTTTCTTAATTTTTTTTATGTCCATACATTCCGTTTTGCATTAATTTCTCGGAATGATTTCTTTGTTACTGTTATTTTTTATTCCCGCCAAAATTAAATGCCTTGCATTCCTTTCAATAAAGAAGAGTTTTTAACTGTTGTTCTTTTTATTTAGCTTTCTAATAAAAACGAGTGAATTAATTATTGTTCTATTAAATTCTCTTTAATGAGTTACAGTTCGAATTGAAAAATCAGGAGATAACAGGTTCTGACCTAATAAAATAATGCGCCTTATGGTTTTCGGTTTAGTTTTAGTTGAACCTTTTTTTATTTATTATTTTTTTTATTATTTATTTATTTTTTTTTTTTTAAATTTTTTTTTATTTTAAGATTCTGAGGAATTAAATGAAAATTCGCTTTTATTTAATACTCTATTTTATTTTTTTATTGAATCTATTTTGTTTTAATATAAAATAATGAAATTCTCAAACTTTTTACTTTTTAAAAAAAAATCGAATTGGTAATATCAAAAAATAGGAAAAAAAGGAGAACATAACTAAAAAATATCACAAAATTTAAATTCTTTTGAATTTTTTCCTCATAAATTAATTACTTTAAGTATTTGAAAACTTTGCATCAATATAATAATTAAAGCGATTAAATTATATAAATTTATAATTAAAATTGCTAACAATTTATAAAATGAGAAAAGCAAGAGAAAATATGATAAAAATTTATAGAAAACCCTTTTGTACACAACAATTTTTCTAGAAAGGATTACGGTCTGTATCACTTTACTTAAAAACCCTATTAAACTTTATCGTTTTTCATATTTAAGTTGAATAAACAGCTTAGTGTGAAAGAATATTAAGTGAATGTTTAAAATACAACTTTTCTTTCAACTTAAGTAAAAAATTAAGTGAACCTTAATTTTTCTAAACTTAATTTCATTTCTTTTTAACCTTTTGAAATGTTCGGGAAATTTCTGATATTCACTCAAATAGCAAACAGGATTTAGAGAAGAAAACTCGCTGATGAACAACGAATAAAACGAAAGCAGAAAGCAAACAACGTTTAGACATTTTCAAAATCACTATTCTTTTTTCTCTTCTTTGAATAAAAGTCTTATAACATGAAAAGTTTCTTTTACTGTATGTATAGGTTGAACGTAGGGTAAAAAAAAATCCTTCATTTCTTTTAAGAACCAAACACAAACACAATTTTAAGTCTTTAGAATTCTCACTTCAGAAATCTATTTTACGCTTTATGAATTAGAAAAACCTTTTAAATTCAAACATTGATTATGGGGACAAGCCTGTACCAAGAAGCACCTTTCGCAAAAGGCCTTAGGCTATGAAGGACTATCGAAACAAAAATAAATTATTAATTCACTTCTGTAAACATTCCTTAAGATAAGTGTCACGTTACCTGAGGGCCACTACTACATTTTATCGTTTGTCGTACTCTCATTGGATAAAGGACCCGGTATGCAAGAGTGGCAATTTTTTTTCTGAGTGTTTTTTTTTTTCCCTTTTATCCGTCTTCACAGCTTTTCCTTTTTTTTTCTTTTTCTATTAGGAGTTATTTTCTGTTTTCTTTTGCATACGTTTCTTTTTTTCTTTGGTTATTCCCTTACGTATGTTCGGATGCTTATTTCTGTTTGCAGTTTTTATTTCTTTCTTGTAGCTACCAGTTTCTTATTATTTTTTTATGTCCTTACATTCCGTTTTGCATTCATTTCTTTGAATACTTTCTTTATTACTGTTATTTTTTATTCCCGCCAAAATTAAATTCTTTATATTCCTTTCAATTAAGAAGAGTTTTTAACTGTTGTTGTTCTTTTCATTTAGCTTTTTAATAAAAACGAATGAATTAATTATGGCTCTATTAATTTCTCTATAATGAGTTACAGTTCGAATTGAAAAATCAGGTGATAACAAGTTCCGACTTAATAAAATAATACAACTGATGGCTTTCGGTTTAGTTTCAGTTCAACCTTTTTACTAAATTGTTTTATTTGAAGATTTAGAAACTCTAAATGAAAATGTTTCTTTATTTATGACTCTATTTTATTTTTCTATTGAATATATTTTGTTTTAATGTAAAATAATCAAATGCACAAACTTTGTCCTTTTTTTTTTATAAAAAATCGAATTAATAATATAAAAAATAGGGAAAAGAGGTTTGGTTTAGTTTGTCGTTCTACGGTCGTCTAGTGCGCACGAGGGCTAAACAGACAGGGACCTACAGTTTAACGTGAATTCCGAACCACTACAAACATCCATGGCACCGCCGTGACTCGAACCCGAAACATGTGGTACCGAGAGCCAGAGCGCTAGGCCACGCGGCCATTCAGGCCCCTCGGGAAAAGAGGAGATCATAATTAAAAAAACCCACAAAATTTAAATCTTTTGAATTTTTTATTCATAAATCTATTTCCTTCCGTAAGAGTTTGAAAACTTTGAATCAATACAATAATTAAAGTGATTAAATTATCTAAATTTATTATTAAAATTTTTAAAAATTTATAAAATACGAAAAGCAAGTGAAAATTTAATAAAAATTTATAGAAATAATTTTTGTACACAACTATTTTTCTGAAAATGATCACGGTCTATATCACTTTACTTAAAAGCCACTATTAAAATTTATTGTTTTTCAAATTATATATTGAATTAACAACCTAGTGAGAAAGAATAGTTAAGTGGATATTAAAAATACGACCTTTCTTTCAGTTAAAATAAGAAATTAGGTTGAAATGTTTGGAAAAATTTCTGAAAGTCACTCAAACAGCAAACATGATTTAGAGAAGAAATATCGCTGATGAACAACGAACTCAGAAAGCAAACAACCGTTTAGACATTTTCAAAATCACTATTCTTTTTTCTCTTCTTTGATTAGAAGGCTAATAATATGAAAAGTTTCAAAGTTACGAGAAAAAAAAGAATAGTATTTTGAAAATGTAAACGGGGACAAAGTTCGTTGTTCATCAGCGATATTTCTTAAAAATCATGTTTGCAAACAACAAATTTAAGTCTTTAGAATTTTCAATTCAGAAATCTATTTTACGCTTTAAGAATTAATAAAAACCTTTTAAATTCTAACATTGATTCTGGGGGCATGACTTTACCAAGAAGCACCTTTCGCAAAAGGCCTTAGGCTATGAAGGGCTATCGAAACAAGAATAAATTATTAATTCACTTCTGTAAACATTCCTTAAGATAAGTGTCACGTTACCTAAGGGCCACTACTACATTTTTTCCTGCACTTCTTTTTTCTCCTTTCGTGTATCTGTCTTCACAGCCGATTCTTATTTTTTATTTTTTCTGTTGGGAATTATTTTCTTTTTCTTTTTGCATACGTCTCGTTTTTTCTTTGATTATTCACTTATGTATGTTCGGATGCTTATTTCTGTTTGTAATATTTATTTATTTCTTGTAGCTACCAGTTTCTTAATCTTTTTTTATGTCCTTACATTCCGTTTTGCATTCATTTCTTTGAATGCTTTCTTTATTTCTGTTATTTTTTCCCCACCAAAATTAAATGCCTTGCATTCCTTTCAATTAAGAAGAGTTTTTAATTGTTGTTCTTTTCATTTAGCTTTCAATAAAAAGGAATGAATTAATTATTGCTCTATTAATTTCTCTTTAATGAGAGTTGCAATTCGAATTGAAAAATCAGGTGATAACGAGTTCTGACTTAATAAAATAAATTGCATTATGGTTTTCGGTTTAATTTCAGTTCCACATTTTTTCTGAATTCTTTTATTTGAAGATTTAGAAACATTAAATGAAAATGTTGCTTTATTTAAGACTCTATTTTATTGTGTTACTGAATATATTTTATTTTAATGTAAAATAATCAAATGTTCAAAAGTTTTCCTTTTTAAAAAAAAAAAGAATTAATAATGTAAAAGCCTTTTTTTATATTATTAATTCGTTGTATAAAGAGGAGATCACAACAATTAAACAAAATTTAAATGTTTTGAATAGTTTCTTCCATACATCTGTTTCATTCTTTGAGATTTTGAAAAGTTAAGATCAATACACTAACCAAAAGTGATTAAATTGTATAAATTTATAATTAAAATTGCTAAAAACTCATAAAGTGTGAATAGCAAGTGAAAATTTGATCAAAATGTTTAGAAAGAATTTTTGTACATAGTAATTTTTCTAAAATTGATTAGAATATGTATCACTTTACTTAAAAGACACGATTAAAATTTATCGTTTTTAATATTTATGTTGAATAAACAACCTACTGTAAAAGAATATTAAGTGAATATTTAAAATACAACCTTTCTTTCCACTTAAATAAAAAATTATGTTGAAATGTGTGGGAAATTTCCTGAGATTCATTCAAATAACAAACATGATTTTAAGAAGAAAAATCACTGATGAATAACGAAGAAAATGAATGTAGAAAGCGAACAACGTTTAGAAATTTTAAAATTATTTTTTCTCTTATTTGGATAGCAGGCTAATAATATGAAATGTTTCAGTTACGGTTTGCATACGTTGAACGCAGTGGGGGAAAATTCCCTCATTTTTAAAGAACCAAGCACAAACACAAATTTAAGTCTTGAGAATTTTCCCTTCAGAAATCTACTTTACGCTGTAAGAATTAAGAAAAACTTTTGAATTCGAACATTGATTCTGGGGACAAGCCTGTACCAAGAAGCACCTTTTGCAAAAGGCCTTAGGCTATGAAGGGCTATCGAAACAAAAATAAATTATTAATTCACTTCTGTAAACACTCCTTAAGATAAGTGTCACGTTACCTGAGAGCCCCTACTGCATTTTATCGTTTGCCGTGCTCTCATTGGATAAAGAACCTGGTATGCAAGGGTGGCAATTTTTTCCTGCATGTTTTTTGTTCTTTCGTTTATCTGTCTTCACTGCCTTTTCTTTTTTTTTCTTTTGGGAGTTATTTTTCTTTTTCTTTTTGCATACGTTTCTTTTTTCTTTGATTATTCACTTATGTATGTTGGGATGTTTATTTCTGTTTGATATTTTTTTTTATTTCTTGTAACTACCAGTTTCTTAACCTTTTTTTTTATGTCCTTATATTCCGTTTTGAATTCATTTCTTGGAATACTTTCTTTATTACTGTTATTTTTTATTCCCACCAAAATTAAATGCCTTACATCCCTTTCAATAAAAAAACAGTTTTTAAATGTTGTTCTTTTCATTTAGATTTTAATAAAAACGAATGAATTAATTATTGCACTATTAATTTCTCTTTAATGAGAATTATAATTCGAATTGAAAAATCAGATGATAACAAGTTCTGAGTTAATAAAATAATGCGCCTTATGGTTTTTCTATTTAGTTTCAGTTCAACTTTTTTTCCAAATTGTTTTATTTGAATTTCTAGAAACATTAAATGCCAATGTTTCTTTATGTAAGATTCTATTTTATTTTTTTATTTAATATATTTTGCTTTAATGTAAAATAATTAAATTCTCAACCTTTTTCCTTTTTGTAAAAAAAAAAAAATCGAATTAATTATATAAAAAATAGTGAAACAAGAGATCATAATTTAAAAAAAAAAATGCAAAACTTAAATCTTTTTAATTTTTTCTTTATAAATCTATTTCATTCTTTAAGACTTCGAATTGTTTGAATCAATACAATAATTAAAG
This sequence comes from Caerostris darwini, assembly GCA_021605075.1. Classification (NCBI taxonomy): domain Eukaryota; kingdom Metazoa; phylum Arthropoda; class Arachnida; order Araneae; family Araneidae; genus Caerostris; species Caerostris darwini. The sequence goes on from BPLQ01004973.1 coordinate 138,970, forward strand.
TGATTAAATTATATAAATTAATATTTAAAATAGATAAAAATTTATAAAATGAGAAAAACAAGTGAAAATTTGATAAAAATTTATAAAAAGAAATTTTGTACACAACAATTTTTCTAAAAATGATTGCGGTCTGTATCACTGTTTACGAAACTATTGCGGTCTATATTTGAAAACCACTATTAAAATTTATCGTTTTTCATATTTATGTTGAATACACAACCTAGTGTGACAGAATATTAAGTGGATATTTAAAATACAGCCTTTCTTTCAACTTAAATATAAAATTGCTTTCAAATGTTTCTGAAATTTTCTGAAATTTACTCAAAAAGCAAAAAGGATTTAGACAAAAAAAAATCTCTGATGAACAACGAAGAAAACGAACAAAAGCAGACAATGTTTAGACATTTTCAAAATCATTATTCTTTTTTTCTCTTCTTTGAATAGAAGGTAATAATATGAAAAGTTTCAGTTACTGTATGTAAGAGTTGAATATAAAGTAAAGCCCTAATTTTTTAAGAACCAAGTACAAACACAAATTTAAGTCTTTAGAATTTTCACTTCAGAAATCTATTTTACGCTTTAAGAATTAAGAAAAACCTTTTGAATTCAAACATTGATTCTGGGCACAGGCCTGTACCAAGAAGCACCTTTTGCAAAAGGCCTTAGGCTATGAAGGGCTATCGAAACAAAAATAAAATATTAATTCACTTCTGTAAACATTCCTTAAGATAAGTGTCACGTTACCTGAGGGCCCCTACTACATTTTATCGTTTGTCGTACTCTCATTGGATAAAGGACCTGGTATGCAAGAGTGGCAATTTTTTCTTTGCTAGTTTTTTTTTCTTCGTTTATCTGTCTAAAACTTTCACAGTTTTTTTTTTTTTTTTCTTTTTGTGTTGGGAATTATTTTCTTTTACTTTTGCGTACGTTTCTTTTTTTTTCTTCGATTATTCACTTATGTATGTTCGGATGCTGTTGTTTCTATTTGTAATTTTTATTTCTTTCTTTGTATCTACTAGTTTCTTAATCTTTTTTTATGTCCTTACATTCCTTTTTGTATTCATTTCTTGGATTGCTTTCTTTATTTCTGTTATTTTTTTCCCCACCAAAATTAAATGCCTTACATTCCTTTCAATAAAGAAGAGTTTTAACTGTTGTTACTTTTCATTTAGCTTAGTAATAAAAACGAATGAATTAATTATTACTCCATTAATTTCTCTTTAATGAGTGTTACAATTCGAATTGAAAAATCAGGTGATAACAAGTTCTGACCTAATAAAATAATGCATCTTATGGTTTTCGGTTTAGTTTGTTAAATTTTTTTTTTTGAGATTATTTTTTATCAGATTCAGAAACTGTGAAAGAAAATTAATTTTCTTCCTTAAAACTATATTTTATTTTTTATAGAATGGATTTTGCTTAAATGCAAAATAATTAAATGCTCAAATGTTTTCTGTTTTTTGTTAAATCGAATTAATATGATAAAAATGGGGAAAGAGGAGTAATAATTAAAAACACAACAACTTTGAAACTTAATTAAAGGGATTTAATTAGCTAAATTACAATTAATATTTGAAATTTTCATATTAAGCATCAGTAAAGAACAATTTTATCGTGTATGAGTACAAGAAAACAAGAGTTGTTCTTCTTATGTTCTAATCATCGTTCAATTGTTAAAACATTGTGGTCTATTTCATCTGCAGTTTTATCCAATTTAGTTCTTTTCAAATTTTTCCATCTTATTTATTTTCTTTTGGTCACTGGAAAGAACAACGATTCCTTTCGTTTAAAATTGAATTAGTAATTTTTCATAGACAATGAAATCAAGAATTTCGAGTTTTGGAGTAGCTCCTTTATAATGATTTCATTTTCACTATAACAAAATCTTTTATCTCTAATATTTTAACAGCATTTTAATAAAGCAGCATCAGCGAGCATACATCTCAAAGCACCTAGTTAAATCAAGTTAGTTAAGTCAAATGGAAAAAGCCCAAATTCCAATTTCTGTAAAAGTGAAAATGACATTTTTTACTTAGTACAGATGATAATTTAATGAAATTGTTACGTATCCATTTTTAAAAAATCAATGAATTACTTAAAGAAGTTGATTAAATAATTTTTTCTAGCATATAAAACAATAGGCATATAAAAAGTTATTTTATAAAATAATTTGTGCAGCATGCCCACACTCGCACTCTCTCTCACTATCTCAAACACACACACACACACACACACACACACACACACACACACACACACACACAGACAAATCAGTGTCAGATTTATTTAAAACTTTCTAAATCGAAAGAAGCTTTGCCTAAAGCATAGTAAAATCTTGAATCTTATTAAATAGATAGATGCATAGATAGATAGATAGACATAGATATATATATAACCCCTTGACTAAAATGTATTGCGATTTATAAGATTCATTATTGTACTATGCTTTAGGCACAGTGTTTTCAATTTAGAAAGTTTTATATAGCTGAGACACCCATTTTAACCTACATTTTCTTTATCTTTCTTTTCATTTCACATTTGTTTCAGTTTTATATTATACAGACACCCTGAAACTTCATTTCGTGATCACCAAGTAGAAGCACGAAAATAAAGTATATTATTCTACAAAGCATATCGCCCAATACAACTTTATTCTCTAAATATTGAAACATATGTTAACGAATACTTACATGAAAACATAATACATAACTAACATGAATGCATTTTAAATTATCCGCATGAATATATCATACAAATGAATGCATAATATTCAACTTACACAAACACAAAATACTTACGTCAGAAACGACAATGTTTCGTAACCCACAAACGAACTGTTGCCATCCTTCTTCGACTCAAAAATTACACATTTAAATGGGATGAAAAATTATCGTGACACTTAACTTAAAACAGAACACGTGCTTTCTCTCCGAAATCCGCATTAAATTGGCTTCCCAGTGAGAAACAAAGAGTGTTCCACACGTTCCCATCATTACAGAAATTGCTACGTCTGGAGAGGTGGATGTTTTAATATCGTGTTCTTTACTTTTTAAGCCGATTCTATTGCTTTTATCTCGCTATTTCATGCAGAGGATTTAATAAATAATGGGATCTATGTCTTTCTTTATGTTGTCGAATGTTATTTTAATTGGAATTTAAATTGGATGCTACGATATGCGAGGTATTAAATAAATGCGAGTTAACCTCTTTAAGGTTGATCGAATTTGTCAAAAATAAAAAATCAGATTTTTTTCATTTGTTTCTCGGTTTTGCCTTAAATATCAAAGAGATAATTGTAATCATTTAAATATAAAAGTATAAATGAAATATAATGAAAATATTTTAAATTTTATAATACATGTATAATTCTTTAGTAGTTACTTTTATTTTTATATGTGTTCTGAATTGCCATTTCTTATATGTTTCGTTACATGTTGGATAATTTTTTACATGTTATTTATTATACATGTTGTTTATTTTGTGACGATTCACAATGTTGTTTTAGCACGATAATTGTCATACGTATTTTTAAGTTCAAGATTCAAGATCTTTATAAGATTCAAGTTTTTATTATGTTTTAGGCACAGTTTCTTTCAATTTTGAAAGTTTTTTATAACTTAGACGCTGATTTTAATGTACTTTTTCTTTATGTTTCTTTTCATTTTATATTTTCTTCATTTTTAACTGGTAGACTTCATGAAACTTCATTTCGTGATCATCAAATTCAAGTACGAAAATAAAGTATATTATTTTACAAACAAAATACATCTCCCAATACAACTTTATTCTCGATATATTGAAACACATGCTAACAAATACTTACATGAAAGCATAATACATGAATGCATAATACGTGATCAACGTGAATTGAACACACAAATAAATACATAACATATAACTTACACGAATACAAAATACTTACTTCAGAAACGACACTGTTCCGTAACCCACAAACGAACTGTTGCCACCCTTCTTTGACTCACAAATTACGCATTTAAATGGGATGAAAAATTACCGTGATACTTAACTTCCAACAGAACACGTGCTTTCTCTCCGAAATCCACATTAAATTGGCTTCCAAGTCAGAAACAAAGAGTGTTCCACACGTTGCCATCATTACAGAAATTGCCATGTCTGGAGAGGGTTGGTGTTTTAATATCATCTTCTTTACTTTTTAAGCCGATTCTTTTGCTTTTATCTCGCTGTTTTACGCAGAGAGTTGCAAAGAATTTATTATTAAATAAATGGGATCTATGTCTTACTTTATGCTGTCGAATGTTATTTTAATTGGAATTTAAATTGATGCTACGATATGCGAGGTTTTAAATAAATGCGAGTTAACCTCTTTAAAAAGGAATGAATTTAACAAAGCTAAACAAATTGAATTTTTTTAAATTTCATTTGGTTCTGCGTTTTATCTTGAATATCAAACAAATAATTGTAATCTTTCACAAAATCATTAAAATATAAATGAATAAAGGAAACAGAATATAAATATTTTAGATTTGATTTGAGTTGCTTTTGTTATTACTTGTGTTCTGAAGTTGGATTTCATATATGTTGGATAATTTCTGCCAATTTTGTCACGATCCACAATGTTGTTTGAGTACGATAATTGTCATAAGGATTTTTAAGTTTCAATGTATCGAACAGATAATTATAATGAATCATAAAATTGTTAAAATATAAAAGTATAAATGAAATATAATTAAAATACTTTAGATAGGATAATATGCAATTTGAGTAAGCATATAAGTAAGTATATGAGTAAGTATATGAGTAAGTATATAAACGAATACATACTATATAACTTAGTCGATTACAAAATACTTACGTCAGAAACGACACTGTTCCGTAACCCACAAACGAACTGTTGCCACCCTTCTTTGAGTCACAAATTCCACATTTAAATGGGATGAAAAATTATCGTGACATTTAACTTAAAACAGAACATGTGCTTTCTCTCCGAAATCCGTATTAAATTGGCTTCCCAGTGAGAAACAAAGAGTGTTCCACACGTTGCCATCATTACAGAAATCGCTACGTCTGGAGAGGTGGATGTTTTAATATCGTGTTCTTTACTTTTTAAGCCGATTCTATTGCTTTTATCTCGCTATTTAATGCAGAGGATTTATTAAATAAATGGGATCTATGTCTTTCTTCGTGCTGTCGAATGTTATTTTAATTGGAATTTTTAATTTTATGTTATACGATATGTGAGGTATTAAATAAATACGAGTTAAACTTTTTAAAAACGAACGAATTTTAAAAACGAAAAGATTTTTTTTTTTTATTTCATTTGGTTCTACATTTTAACTTAAATGTCGAACAGATCATTGCAATCCTTCACTAAATCGTTAAAATATAGAATTAAAATTAAATATAATGCAAATGTTTTAGATTTGATAATAAATTTATAAATATTTAGTGATTAGTTTTATTATTTTATATTCTGAAGTTTGATTTTTTATATGTTTCGTTACATGTTAGATAATTTTTGTCAAGATTAACAATTGTTTTAATATGGTAATTGTCATAAGGAATTTTTAAGTTTTAACTTATCTAATTGTAAGTATTGTCATAAGGATTAATTAGTTTTAACTTAGATAATTGTAATGATTCTTAAAAATCATAAAAAATATAAAGTATAAATGTATAAAATTATAGTATATAATTTAAATATTTTAGATTTGATAATAAATTTATAATTATTTAGTAGTTTTTTTTATTATTATATATAGCATGTCCTGAAGTTTTATTTCTTATATGTTTTGCTACATGTTGGATAATTTTGTCAATTTTTCACGATTCACAATGTTATTTTAGTACCATAGTTGTCATAAGGATTTTTAAGCTTTAATTTATCGAACATATAATTATAATGACTCATAAAAATCATTAAAATATAAAAGTATAAATGAAATATAATGCAAATATTTTAGGTTTGATAGTAAATTTATACTTTATTAAATAAGTATAAATTACTTTTGTTATTATATGTGTTCTGAAGTTTCATTTCTTATATGTTTCGTTACATGTTGGGTAATTTTTTTCTATTTTATCACGATCCACAATGTTGTTTTAGTACGATAATTGCCATAAGAAATTTTAAGTTTCAATTTTCTTAGGATAGTGTCCTGTACAGTCTAGTATTTTAATTTTTTGAAAAGAGTTTTATTACTTTAAAAAATATTATTGAAATTGATATACAACGAGTTATTTGTTTAGATTATTTATGGAAATTGAACTAAATAATTCACCAACGGATATAACATATTTTCAGATTTTAAATTAATTGCAAAGTATCTTTTAATGTCTTAAGATATGGATTTTTTTAAAGTGAAGAAATATGCTATTAATATGCTTTACTTAAATGCTTAATTTTTATCAATAAATAATTAACATTAATTGCATTTTAAATCGAAAGAAGTTTAATAAATCTTTCTAAAGGTAGGAAGAAATACAATAACGTAATATGTATAGTTAAGAAAAAAAAATGAAAATGAAAATAATAAATTATGTGTAAAATAAGAAGCTGTCATATGCAAAATATATTGTATATAGTTAAAATAAATAAAACAGAAGAAAATAGTAAATAGCATGTTTTCTATAGTGAAGAAATATAGTACAAATAAAAACAATAAATTATTTGCAAAAAAATAAGTTGTCATATGCAAAACATATTGTTTAAAGAAAGGAATTTATATTTTTGATGAATAAAAATATTAATTATAACTTATTTTTTTAACCACACAATATAATACTTAAGCAAATGAAAATGTAATTAAATCGTTGATAATACAGAATAATATTTTTTTATAGATTAATAACTGTAATCTTCTTACAAACAAATTCTCTTAAAAATAAATACATAGAAAATTATTCCTTAATCCTCCTCCTTTCAAAAAAAGATAATCCTTCAAGAAATAAAAATTGATATAATCCTTTTTAAATGGTTTATTCGAGATTGTAATCAATTCTTACTAGATAGATATAAGTACAATAATTTTTAATAGTATTTTATTTTTTTATATATAAAGATATTTAATATTATGAAAAGGAAAACTAATGGTTTTTCTTATTACATTTTGAAGGGAAGATTGTTCTTGATAAAGCACTAGGATCTAATTGATTTATTCTATAATTCTAAGATCAAATTGAATTATTATTTAAAAGTAAAATGTCAACTATTGAAAAGAAAAAAAAATATTTATAGAGAAAAATAAAATTGAGAAAAAATATATACATAGATCAAACCTTTACTTTTTTCGAAATCTAAATAAATAAATAAAACATTGTTGTACATTTTCAAATGATCTAAATGAGAAAATAAATAAAACAATGTATCTGTAAAGCAAACAATTTTCAAATGATCAAAAGTATGTAAAAGTACATTATTTCTTAAACGAAACCATGTTTTAAATTATTTATAATACCATAATACTAATATGATCACGTATAAGTATAATAAAATTTAATATAATATATTTAGTAAAATGATAATTATAAATAAATTACAATACATTGCATCAAATCAAGTATATACTTTAAATAATGTTTAATATTTGCACAGCATTTATGAAACATGAAAATATGTTGTTAAAATATAAGATGTAAGCATAAAAAATACTAAATAAAAAAAAAAAAAATTAAGAAAATAAAATATGAATGCAAAATTTAAAAAGATTTTATAACATTTTATAATTTAAAAACATTTTTGATTACATTCAAAACATTTAATATTTTTTTAATGTAAGCAAAAAATGAAAGGCATAACAAAATTCAAGAAAATATCCATTACATCATTTATCTAACAACCATACTTCAAAAAGCATAATTTTAATAGCATGTGTTCTTAATGATGAAGCATAGCGATAAATATGTGCTGTCTGAAGCCAAATTAGAAAAGTATAAACACTAATTACTCACATCATTAGAAAAGATCGCTGCAAAACCGGAGGTTGATTCCACAGTATATCCCCGGGCAGTATCTGCTAACGATATGCAACCCAAATATTTCTAAACTTACAAATGACGAGCCTTAATACATCCAAATAGGAACAATTATGGGTTCCATATTTTGCTAATGGTTTTATCTCTACTGTTAATTGCAACAGATGAATGAAGTTGCGATTTCTGAATTTGCCACACAAAAGCAATGTTTCAAGGATTCACTGGTGGTGACAATTCTGCAGGCTACAAAACTTTAATTTACGTAGATAGCTATAACCTTTTACCATATATTTTAAGGGAAAATGATTTATTTTTTGATGTCAGGAAAACTGTAATGCTCCATTTAAGATGTATGATTTACCATAAATTAAAGATTTTAAAGTCATGGCTGATTTTAAGTAAGGAGCAAGGAGATGGATTTTTATATGTTTAAGTGACTTTATATCAAAATATGAAATAAATGTAGATTTACTTTTTTAAATGTAGATTTATTTTTAAATGGCAAATTTACTTTTAAAATAAAGATTATTTTTAAATCAACGAAACTAAATTTATAATAAATTTATACAATATAAGATGTAAACATAAAAAATACTAAATTAAAAAAAAAAAAAGATTTTTAGGGAGATCAAATAGGAAGGCAGAATTCAAACGATTAAAAAAAATTGATACACATTTAAAACATTTAATATTTTTTTAACGAAACGAAAATATAAAAAGCATAACAAAATTCAACAAAAGTATCCATTACATCATTTATCTAACAACCCTGATCAAAAAGCATAATTTTAATTGTGTTCTTTGATGAACCGATAAAATAAGCCAAAAGAATGTATAAACACTAATTTACATCATTAGAAAAATCGCTGCAAAACCGGAGGTTGTTTTATAAATGCAAATTTAGTTTTTAAAATACGATTACTTTTAAATAAAGAACAATTATGGCTTCCATATTTTGATAATGGTTTTATCTCATTGTTAATTGCAACAGATGAATGAAGTTGCGATTTCAAAATTTGACAAACAAAAGTAAAGGATTCACTGGTGGTAACATTTCTTTAATGTATGCAGATTTAATTTTATAAATGGAAAGTTATTTATTTTTTGATATCAGCAAATTTGTAAAATTTAAAATGTTTAAATTATCATTAGAATCGTGACTGATTTTAAGTAAGGATCAAGGAAATGGATTTTTTGGTGTTTAGACTAAATATGGAATGAATGTAGATTTGCTTTTTAGTTGTAGAATTATTTTATAAATCAAATTTACTTTTTAAATGACGATTATTTTTTTAAATAAGAAACGAAAATCAAATTTTTAATAATATCATCATTGTTAAGCTATTGGATTATACCAAAATATGAATGTAAAAAAAAAATTAGATTTAATTTTTAATTGTAGTTTTATTTTGTAAATGCAAATTTATTTTTAAATGACGATTACTTTTTAAATAAAGAAATGAAAAAACATTTTTTATAATATCATTATTGTTAAGCGATTATACCAAAATATGGAATGAACGTACGTTTACTTTTTAATTGCGTATATATTTTATAAATGCAGATTTTTTATTACATGACGATTACTTTTTAAATAAAGAAACGAAACTAAATTTTAAATAACATCATAATTGATAAGATATTGGATATTAAATGAAAATAAACATAGATTATAACAAAAAATATGTATGTTAAATATATAATAGTGATATATTTGTATTATAATTGTCTTATATTTAAAATGTTATTTATCAGACTAAATATTTGGTATAAAAGGAATCAGTTTAAATTTAAGATAATATATAAATTTTTTAATGAATGAAATGATTTTTTAACGAATTAATTTAAAAAATATATAAATGTATATGCTTAGATAATTTTCTTTCTTTTTTTATACCTCTTAATAATAAATGAACCAAAGTGAATACGTAATAAAGATAGAAACAGTTAGTTAACAAATTCCTTTCTGTTTTTTTTTAATTCTACAATTATTGCTAAGATGTAGAATTTTAACTGAAGAGAGAAATATCTTAAAATAAAAAAGTATTTATTTTAAGATATTAAGTAATAATTTAAGTAATAATTTCGACATTTTTAATTTATTAACGTTTTATTTGTCTTTCTTACGTATGGCTATCTCTTCAGTGGCATTCAGTTCTGAAAATTTTTCTAATTGAATCATTGCAAATTTTGGCTGGGAACGAAATCATTGGACAATAATTTTCATACAAGAAATCTATATTTTTATACTTAAACTAATTAATAATAATTTTACTATTTATTGTATTTTATTATAAAATGTAGATTTTTTTTATTCAAAGTTATTATAATATTATTTAATAACGTTTTAATAAAATATATTAAATTTAGTAATAAGAATATATCACAATTATGATTTTAATTGGTCACATAATGCATTTTTTTGAATAAACAAAAAACAATTCTGGAACATGGATTCTTGGACCATTTTTGCCAGAATAGTGATGATCATAAATGGAAATCATATTCTCCTAAAATACTTTTTTTAAATATGTAAACAAAAATCAAAATAGTTCGATTATAGTAAAATTATATAGAAAACTATTTTTTTCAACACGTGATGTTAGTTATTAAAATAAAGAAATCACATTTTCGATACTTATTTACGATGAAAAAATATGAAACATTTATGGATTTTTTCACATAATAAAGATACATTTTAAAAGTAGAGCAGTTAGCAATTGATAACATTTTATTTCTAGAAATTATTAATTCGAATACTGATGTTGCTAATACAGAATTCTATTAATATGTAATGGATTGCATATACTTCTATTGGTAATCGTAGAAATTAAACAAAAAATTTTTTTCAATCCAAGCTCTATGATTTTTTCATGCAACCAGGCCTACAGTTCTTAGTTAAGAAATGATGTTCAAGAATACATCAAGAATTATAACTGATATATTAGCTAGATGGGCCGTATGATTTAGCATCAATACAAAAGATATAAATTCATTGAACAAATGCATTAATTGCATTTAAAACTTTGATCTTCCATGATACTGTTGAAAAGTAAACAACCAAATATTTCCAATGTTTTATAACAATCATTCAATGTGATTGACAATACACCAGTAAATGAATCAGTCAATGTATCAATCAATAAGTGAATGTATCAATCAAAGAATCAGTCGATGTATCAATCGATGAATCGGTCAGTATATCAGTCAATGAATCAATTAATATATTGAGGAGAATATCCTTATTAATAAAGAACTTGTTTCCTAGATGAGATCAATTTGTATTTTTATATTTTCCTTCATCCCGTGAAATATTTTTACAGGTCCATGGCTATTATCACACAAATGATTATTATTATACAAAATAAAATAATACAAACTTATGAGTTAGTAGAAAAACAAATTATAGTTTTTTTTAATTAATGGGAAAAAGGGAATAACATAACAACTTTTTCAATAGGTCAGAAATATTTTTCTTTATAGAAAAAAATGCCATTATTGTATTTATGTTTGTTCATCGTACTTTATGTAAATGTGATTTCTGTTTTTAATAACTAATATCAAGTGTTGAATTATACATTTATTTCATCAATTTTAAATAACATCGAAGCATTTAAAAACTATTATAGATAACATATAAATCCAAACAATAAAATTCTACAATTTTACAATTACGTATTTTTTTTAAATACTTTTAAAAATGATTGCATTTAATTAAAAATATTTATTTATTTAAAATTTTAAATTAATTCCTTTAAAATATTATATTTTAATTATAGTTGAGATTTGTTTTTATTAAAGACTTGTTCGAATTTTTGCAAAACAATTATTTTCAACAAAAAAAATACACTAAATATATTGATTCAGAAAATAAAAAAAAGTAAAAAATATCGGAAACATTCCATTTGAATCTTTCCGGCAACTTCTCAGCGCCATTCTTGATAAATTCTTAAGAACTTAAGATCAAAAAAGAAAAAAAAAAAAAAAAAAAAAAGAACCAAAAAGAAGAAGGAGGGAGAAGTCACAAAAAATACACTTTCACTGGAAAAAGACGAAATAAAGTGAAGTAAAATACTGATTCACTAAGCCTAACATGGCGGAAAATTAAAGTGTAACTTTCCTATTTCTTCTTCTCCTTTTTACACGTCGCTTAGATTGTTGTCCGGAAAATTCTTTACAGTGGCAGAACGCAATTCTCTTGGATGGCATTGTATTTTTTTACAAGCACGTAGAAAAGTCTTCGAATGGAATTCGTGCCTGTTCTTTAGTTTTTTTCCTGCCATATTATTCAGCCCTGGTGTGTATTGTACTAGGGCACGTGTTTCCGGTATATTTGTAATTCCGGATACAGCCCAAGGATTTTCTTTAGTTTATTCAGTACTGTATTCTTTGAACATTTAACGTGGAAACTGCCTTGTTACACAGTTTCATTTATTTTATTGGAAAGATTAAATGGTGGTTTAGTTATATTTTTGGTTGTAAAACTAAGTATTCTTCAACCAAAATTTATAAATATTTATTATAATTCTTTCAGAATAATTAGCAAACTAATTAACAGTATGCATTTAAAATGTAGTTTAATGATCAAATTGAAAGATTTCACTAACCAAAATGTAAAATATTTGTCTCTACGAGGTTTGGTTTGTCGCTCTACGATCCTTTTCTGCACACTTTGTGCTTATTAGATCGCGATCTACAGTTCAAAGTGGATTCTTCTTTTTTCCTTTTGGTATCTATATGTTTAGTGCAGTGCATGGTACTATGTGGTGTAGATATGGTAATGCATCTATGGGGGACAATGTAATTAAAAATTCTTCTACCCCACTTGTTGAAATGTTTAGATTAGAAATTAGTTTTTTTCCCTTCAAAATTTCGAATGTTTGAACTGGATTTCACTTTGTACTGATGTCATCACTTCTATTATATATTCAGTACTATTCAAGGTGAATCACATCATCATACCTGAAACTACAATAAAAAAGGGATTTTGATACTGTGCGTAGTAATATATGTGGGGTAATTTATTTTTGGGGAGCAATATATTTAAAAATACTTTTTCTTTACATGTGAGAATATAGTTTAGTTAGTTTTTGCTTTTTAGGAAAATGGCTTTTTCGAAATGTTGATTATTTGACATGTTTTCATAGGTTACAAAGTTTACCTTTTTTTTAATATAAATTCAGCGTTACCTAGAGAACACAATTTATTATATTACACACAAAAAAAAGTTTTATCATGCTTTCCTTAAAGACTGTCGGAATGAAGAATATTATATGATCTTAAGAAGAATTAAAAATTTTTAACATATCTAAAACTATCGACAAATTTAAGTTGTATGTTTACTCCAAAATTCAAAGAAAACAAAAACAAAAAATTAGGGTTATTTATAAATTTTACTGGAAAACAATGATTGATTTTTACTTAATTTAACAGCAGGGTTATAACCTATATAAATTAACGTAATGATGTTGTAAGGATATTTATAATGTTTGAAGGCGTTTTATTTAATTAAAAAATATTTAAACATTTATGTACTTCAATAACTAAAGTTATTATTTATATGATTTAAAAATGTGCTATTTATTTATGGTTTTTATGGTTTTTATGTTTTATTATATTTATTATTTATTTTATTTATTTGTTTTATATGATTTATTGTATTTTTGTGTTTTCTTTTTATTACGAAAGGTGAAAGATATTTTTGTCCAGTTTAAAAAAAAACAATTTAAATGAGAGTTAAAATGTTTAAATCTATCATTTAATTTTGAATTTGTTAACTTAATTTATTTATTTCTTTCAATTTTAAATTAGTAAATAATAAGTAATTTACTAATAGTAATAATATTAACTACATTTTGGAAAAAAAATTTGCAAATCAGTTTATACCTTGGTTAATTTAAAAATTAAAAAATATTCGTTAATTTAATATAATTTTGTGTAGACATGAAAATAAAATAACAGCTTTAATATTATTTATGTCTTTCTTGACTATTATTTATAAGTTGATTAAATTTATTATTATTTATTCATTCATGTTCAATAAATATAAAATAATACACTTTGATGGATTTTTTAGATAAATATATATTAAATATTGTAATAATAATTTCCAAAAATGTATTTTAAAAATTTTTTTGGATGTCGAACATTGTGTAAAAAAGACAAAACATTCGTCGAATGTTTATGATATTAAAATAAATATATATATTTTGTGTTCATTTTATTTAATTTAATTAGGTGGTAGGTAAAATTTATTTTATAGTAATAATCATGTAATTTCATTTTTATTATTATTTGAAACATAAATAATGCGTAACATACGTGGGGTGACTAGTTCACATTTTATTTTTGACAAAAAAATTTAATTTTTTAATTCATTATAAATGCATGCTTAAAAATGAAGACCAAATTTAAATTAAAATTTCTATATATATATATACACCCACACACAAAAGTATTATTTAATTACTGTATCTCAAGGGTCTTTATGTCTTTACTTAACCGAGTTTTATTAAAAAACTTATTACTGAAGTATATATATTTGAATAATGAAGGAAAATTTAAAAAAAGAAATTTTACATATGATTTAAAAATTTAATCCTATAAAAATAAGAACCTTTTCAATCAATATAAAATTAAACCTTTTATTTCTATCTATATAAATTACGTCTCAACTCCAGAACTATTTCAGACGACCTACTTCCCTGTTACGCTAGATCTACTGTTTAAACATATGCAATCTCCAACACCCAACACGGACGATAGCGAACGTTCTCTTAAATTTCCCTTTTCCAAATATCACTCAACCTTCCTTTGAAGCCGCGGAAATTTCCAACTTTGAGGAGCGAGCTTTCGATAACATGTCAAGCGGTGTTATTGCTTCTCCCCCGGAAACCCGGAAAACGGTCCCCACCTAGCCCGGCGTCTGCTTTTGGGGGGCGTTGCCGTGACAACGGGGGATATATTTCTCGTGGTGAAATATTCCGAGGGATAATTTTTTTCCCTATTCTATTTTCGACACGCTGGAAATTTCGCATATCAGGTTTTGCAATAATCTCGCCGAGATAGTTTAAGAGTGGCTTTTGTAGAAAACCTCTAAAATTGCCTTTGTAAGAGGAAAAAAATTGGGCTGTGTTCGTAATATATTTGTTGGAAACAATGTAAAATGTAACGGAAAATTCGTATTTAAATCATAAAAAAATCAAGGTTATTTTTAAAAATATGTAATTTTATTGCAGTTACGCAAAGTGAATGAAAAAATAAAGTCACATCGTTTGCATTATTTCAGTCTATATAAATTACCTCTTGTCATTTATAATTGTCAATTAGTTATTACTACTTCTATGTCCATTACTTCTTGTTTAATTATTGCAACTTATGTGTAATGAATAATAATTCTTCTAAATTTGCTTCGTAATGAATAATGAAGCAAAACGTAAAAATGAAATGTTACATATCATTTAAAAATTTAAATCCATCAAAATAAGAATCATTCCCTTATTTCAATCTATATAAATTACTTCTTCAATTACCTTTATTTAATTTTTTTTATCTTAAGTGTCTTTATTTGACCGAGTTTTAGTAAAAAACTACTACTACTACTAGATTATGAATATATATTTGAATAACGATATCTGATTATGAATAAATATTTGAATAATGATATCTGATTATGAATATATCAATTATAAATATATATTTGAATAACGAAGACAAATTTTGAAAAAACAATTACAAAACATTTAAAAATGTAAATCCTTAGAAGGCAGATCCTTTTCTTTATTTCAATCTATACAAATTACATCTTCAACTCCAGAACTATTCCAGACGACCTACTTCCCTGTTACGCTAGATCTACTGTTTAAACATATGCAATCTCCAACACCCAACATGGATGATGGGGAACGTTCACTTAAATTTCCCCTTTCCAAATATCACTCAGCCTTCCTTTTAAGCTGCAGAAATTTCCAACTTTGAGGAGCGAGCTTTCGATAACATGTCAAGCGATGTTATTGCTTTTCCCTTCGGAAAACGCCCCATCTTTACGGGCGTCTGGTTTTTGTGGGGCGTTGCCGTGACAACGGGGGATATATTTTGACGTGGTGAGATATTCCGAGGGAGATTTGATCATTTTTTCCCCTTATTCTATTTTCGACACGCTGGAAATTTCGCATATCAGGTTTTGTAATAACCTCGCAGAGATAGTTTAAGAGTGTTTTTCTACAAAACCCCAAAATTGCCTTTGTAAGAGGGAAAAAAAATGGGTTGTGTTCGTAATATATTATTTGGAAACAAAGTGAAATGTAACAGAAAATTCATATTTAACTCATAAAAAATCAAGTTTATTTTTAAAAATATTTGATTTTATTACAGTTATGCAAAATGAATGAAAAAATAATTTTTGAATTTAAAGTAATTTAGAAGCCAAAATAAGAAAAAGAAAACATAAAAAGTATCTCTTTTATAAATAATCTCCACAACAGAAGCGTAACATTTCAATTTAAATAATTTGAATATTATTTATCCATGACTTACACTAAGGATATATTTTACTGAATTTGAATTAAAAGTAATTTGAAGTGAATTTTGAATTAAAAGTAATTTAAAACCCAATATAGAAAAAAATATATATATAAAAAGTATTTTTTAAATATGATTGAAAAAACTGATGATTGATTTTTCAATATGATAAATATTTTTTAATTGATTTGAATATTAATTATTCATTATATGGATATATTTAAGCTTTTTATCTTCAATTGAAGACTACTTGGTATGTTTGATTTCTGTTTTAATATTTTCTCAATTATTTTCTATTTTATGTTAAATTTTAGATATAAGTTTACGTAAACATTTGCAAATGAATTTAATTAATTGTGCCCAGTTTTTAATGTTAATAAATTACATACTAAAATATGTGATATTAATAATACAAAAAAGGAATTATATATTTGACACATAAATACAAGCATGATAGAATATATTAAATGTTTTTTAATGTCGACGTATTGATTGAAAATTTTACAAAAATAATAAAAATTATAAATATTATATTCTTTTGCAAGTAATTTTATTGAAGTAGAAGAAACTGCTTTCATAATCATATAATGAGTTATTAAAATAAATTGTTGTATACGTTGTATGTCGAAATACATTGTTACATACATTGTATATTGAAATACATTATTTCACGAAATGAATGAATTCTAAAGATTTGATAGAAGAAAATATTTTTAAGGTAAGTCCCATTGCTTTTGATAATATTTCACTAAAAGTGGCCATGCAATTTAATTTTATTTAAATGCTATGCTTCTATTTTGGAGATACTTTTTATGATTACTTTTTTTCTATAAAAGATATACTTTTTATGGTTTTTTTTTCTTCTTATTTTTGGTTCTAAATTACTTTTAAATGAAAAATAGTTCAAAAAATATTTTTCACTTATTTTGCATAACTACAGAAAAATCACATATATTTAGAAATAATAATATAATAGATTTTTTTATGTAATTTTTCTTTCATCCAGTTGATTCTTATACAGGAACCCCTTAACAAAAAAAAATGATAAAAATTGAATTTTCTGCAATCGTGTAATACAACAGGAAATTGAAATTCGATTCATAAAATAAAACATATTTATTTCTATTTATATATTGAATTTTACTTGCAAAGTAACAATGCAAATTAAAATTTTAATTTAATCTTCAGATAAATGTAATTTAGAACTTAAACTGGGAAAAGAAAAATGTTCAGCGATAATACACAAATGAAAGTTTCAAGTTCCGTACATATTTGGAGAATTTTTCTTGTGTGTGATTTGTACATTAGAAATATATCTATTATGGGTTTTACATTGAAAAAGATATTGCATATTTGTAGATTCAACTGGGGTCATTTAAAATATATATAAGATCGTTAATATAAATTTATACTTTTTCAACAAATGTACTATTAAGAAGGTTTCCACTTATCATCGCTTTTGTGTAGATTCAATCCCGTTTTCCCAAATTATCTTTTAATTTCTTTAAATATTCTGTATTCAATCGTTTATAATTTTAATCGTAACCTTTTCATTGATTTGTAACCACAGATAATTTTAAATATTTTTAACAAGTTTTATTTATCATAAATGCAAATGATCTTTGAAGAGAAATATTTAAACCGAGAACCAAAAAATTTGTAAAAGTGGTTTTTCTTAGACGGTACTTTATCTGTTAAAGAAACAAATTACAAATTTTATCTTACAATCCACTTCAAACTTTTTAACTTACTAGAACAACATTTTAATGCAGAAAACTCCAGAGGCACTTAAAATATCTCTCACAAAAATAATATTACTTGTTTGCTAAGCAAAAATGTTAGTTAAAATATACGTTAACCTTAATACAAACGCTTGATTTATTTGTAAGGAGAATTTCTTTAATTATTGAGTTCACAAATAAACAGATTAAAATGCATGGAACTCTAGTAGTTAAATAAAATAAAATAAAATAAATATAAAATATTATAAAATAAAAAATTAACTTATTTATTTCATTGTAAATGCATTAAAAATGAATACATAAATTAAACTGTTTAATATATATATTTTGGTTTATGGCTAACAACTCTACCCCTTAAAAAGAAAATATATTCTCCCTTAAGTGTCTTTATTTAACCAAGTTTTCTGTAAAAAATTACTGCTAAATAATAAATACAAATTTGTATAATGAAAAATTTAAAAAAAAATTCTTATTATTTCAAAACTTAAATCTTTAAAAATCAGAATCAGAATCATTTCAATCTCTGTAAATTATGTCTTCAACTCCAGAACTATTCCAGACGACCTACTTCCCAGCTAAATCGTTCTACTGTTTAAACATATGCAATTCTCCAACACGGCTGATAGGAAGGTTCACTTAAATTTCATTTTTCCAAATATCACTCAACCTTCCTATTAAGCTGCGGAAATTTCCAACTTGGAGGAGCGAGCTTTCGATAACATGTCAAGCGGTGTTATTGCTTTTCCGCTCGCAAAACGCCCCACACCCCTCCTGGCGTCTGAGTTTGGAGGGCGTTGCCGTGACAACGGGGGATATATTTTCTGTGGTGAAATATTCCGAGGGAGATTTGATCATTTTTTTCCCCCTATTCTATTTTTGACACGCTGGAAATTTCGCATATCAGGTTTTGTAATAACCTCGCCGAGATAGTTTAAGAGTGGAATTTCTACAAAATCCCAAAATTGCCTTTGTAAGAGCGGAAAAAAAAATTGGGCTTGTGTTTGTGAGCACGGGCCTTAAGAGTGGAATTTCTACAAAATCCCAAAATTGCCTTTGTAAGAGCGGAAAAAAATTGGGCTGTGTTTGTAATATATTTCTTGGAAACAAAGTGAATTATAACGGAAAATTCATATATAATTCATAAAAAAAGGAAGTTTATATTCTAAAAATATTACATTTTACTGCAGTTACGCAAAATGAATGAAGGAATAAAGTCGATATAAATTACGTCTTGTCAGTTATAATTGTCAATTACTTCTTACTACTTCTATGTCAATTATTTCTTGTTTAATTATTGCATCTTAAGTGTCATTTTCATTTAGCAAAACATGTACTACTACGTAATGAACAATGAACCGAAATGTAAAAAAGAAATGTTACATATCATTTAAAAAATTTTAATCCATAAAGGAATATTTTCGTTATTTTGATATATATAAATTACGTCTTCAATTACATGTTTAATTATTGTATCTTAAGTGTCTTTATATCTTACCCGAGTTTTAGTAAAACGGTAACTACTAGATAGGGAATATAAATTTGAATATTGAAGGCAGATTTTACACATCATTTAAATATTTAAATCCATAAAAATAAGAAACTTTTCATTATTTCAATTAATATAAATTACGTCTTATTTAATTATTGTATCTTAAGTGTCTTTATTTCTTCAATTAAAGAGTTTTTTTAGTAAAACACTAACTACTAGATAATGATTATATAGTATATTTGAATAATGAAGCCAAATTTGAAAGAGATATTTTACATATCTTTTAAAAATAAAAAATAAGAATCATATAAAACAATCATATAAAAGTAAGAATCATATAAAACAACCATATAAAAATCAGAATCATTTCAATATTTCTATCGATATAAATTACGTATTGCTAAGTGTCTTTATTTAATTGAATTTCAGTAAATAATAATTTATAGATAATGAACATTAATGACACCAAATTAAAAAAAAATTACAACTCATTTCAAAATTTAAATCAATAAAAATCAGAATCATTCCAATATTTCAATCTATATAAATTACATCTTCAACTTCAGAACTATTCCAGACGACCTACTTCCTAGTTACACTCGATCTACTGTTTAAACATATGCAATCTCCAACACCCAACACGTTTGATAGGGAACGTTCACTTAAATTTCCCTTTTCCAAATATCACTCAACCTTCCTTTCAAGCTGCGGAAATTTCCAACTTTGAGGAGCGAGCTTTCGATAACATGCCAAGCAATGTTATTGCTTTTCCTTCGCAAAACGCCCCCCACCATCTATCCCGACGTCTGGGTTTTGGGGGCGTTGCCGTGACAACGGGGGATATATTTTCCGTGGTGAGGTATTCCGAGGGAGATTTGATCATTTTTTCCCACTATTCCATTTTCAACACGCTGGAAATTTCGCATATCAGGTTTTGTAATAACCTCGCCCAGATAGTTTAAGAGTGGCTTTTCTACAATACCCCAAAATTGCCTTTGTAAGAGGGAAAAAATTGGGCTTTGTTTTCGTAATATATTTGTTGGTAAAAAATGTAAATGTAACAGAAAATTCATATTTAATTCATAAAAAAATATATAAATTACGTCTTTAACACCAGAACTCTTTCAGATGACCTTCCACCTAGTTACAGTCTCTACTGTTTAAATGTTTGCAATTTCCGACATCAAACACGGATGATAGGGAACGTTGATTTAAATTTCCATTTTTTTTGTTTAATTATTGTTTCTTAATGTCTTCATTTAGTCTAGTTTTAGTAAAAAAAAATTACGTATCGTTTAAAAATTTAAATCCATAAAAATAAGAATCTTTTCGTTATTTCAATCTTTATAAATTAACTCTTGTTTTTAATTATTGTATCTTAAGTGTCTTTATATCTTTATTTAACCGAGTTTTAGTAAAACTGTAACTACTAGATAATAAATATATATTTGAATAATAAAGACAAATAAAAAAAGGAAATTTTACATATCATATCAAAATTTAAATCCTTAAAAATAAGAATCTTTTCATTATTTCAATCTTTATAAATTAACTCTTGTTTTTAATTATTGTATCTTAAGTGTCTTTATATCTTTATTTAACCGAGTTTTAGTAAAACTGTAACTACTAGATAATAAATATATATTTGAATAATAAAGACAAAGAAAAAAAGGAAATTTTACATATCATATCAAAATTTAAATTCATAAAAATAAGGACCTTTATTATTGTGTCTTTACTTAACCGAGTTTTTTCAAAACACTTACTACTAGATAACAAATAATGAATCTAAACTTAAAGAAATTTTATATATCATTTAAAAATTTAAATGCATATGAAGGAGAATCGTATTATTATTTTAATCTGCATAAATTTCGTCTTGTTTAATCACTTTATCTTAAGTGTCTTTATGTCTTTATTTAACCGAGATTTATTTAAAAAAAACTACTACTACTAGATTATGAATATATATTCCAATAACGATATCTGATTATGAATATATATTTGAATAATGAAGCCAAATTTAAAAAAAGAAATTTAACAAATCATTTAAAAATTTAAATCCATAAAAATCAGAACCAGAATCATTTCAGTCTATATAAAATTACGTCTTCAACTCCAGAACACTTCCAGACAACCTACTTCTCTCTTACGCTAGATCTACTGTTTAAACATATGCAATCTCCAACACCCAACCCGGACGTTAGGAAAGGTTCACTTAAATTTCCCTTTTCCAAATATCACTCAGCCTTCCTTTTAAGCTGCGGAAATTCCCAACTTTGAGGAGCGAGCTTTCGATAACATGTCAAGCGATGCTATTGCTTTTCGGCTCTGAAAACGCCCACCCCCATCCCGTCGTCTGGGTTTGGGGGATGTTACCATGACAACGGGGGATATATTTTCCGTGGTGAGATATTCTGAGGGAGATTTGATCATTTTTTCCCCCTATTCTATTTTCGACACGCTGGAAATTTCGCATATCAGGTTTTGTAATAACCTCGCCGAGATAGTTTAAGAGTGGCTTTTCTACAAAACCCTAAAATTGCTTTTGTAAGAGGAAAAAAAAATTGAGCTGTGTTCGTAATATATTCGTTGGGAACTAAATGAAATGTGACAGAAAATTCGTTAATTCATAAAAAAATCACGTTTGTTTCTGAAAATATGTGATTTTATTGTAGTTACGCAAATTGAATGAAAAAATCAGATCCTTTTTCTTTATTTCTGTCTATATAAATTACCTCTTGCCAGTTATAATTGTCAATTACTTCTTACTACTTATCATGTCAATTACTTCTTGTTTAATTATCGCATCTTAAGTGTTTTTACTTAACCGAGTTTCAGCAAAACACGTACTACTACATAATGAATAATGAATCAAAATCTAAAAAAGAAATTTTACACATCATTTAAAAATTTAAATCCATAAAAATAAGACCCTTTCCCTTATATAGTATTGTTCAATCTATATAAATTACGTTTTTATCTATACAATTACTTCTTGTTTAGTTATATCTTAAGTGTCTATACTTAACCGAGTTTTAGTGAAACATTTACTAATAGATATGAATATATATTTGAATAATGGAGGTAAATTAAAAAAAATTTAAATTAAATTGAATTAAAAATTTAAACCCATAAATGTAAGAGAGTTTTCTTTACTTCGATCTATATAAATTACGTTTCAACTCCAGAACTATTCCAGACGACCTACTTCCCTGTTATACGCGATCTACTGTTCAAACATATGCTAGTGGTTCGGAATCCACTTTAAGCCGTAGGTCCCGGTCTCCGAGAACTGTAAAAGCGTCACGGAGCAAAAGTCAGGCTTCTACCTACGGGTGCTCCATCACAACAGAAGCTGCTTCCTTCCCCTTCAATAATGAGTACGTATGGGCTCGTGGGCTTGGCCAGCCAAGTGGGATAAGAAACAACAACAACAACAAACACATGCAATCTCCGGCACCCAACACGGATGATAGGGAACGTTCAGTTAAATTCTTCTATATAAATTACGTCTTGTCTAATTATTATATCTTAAGTGTCTTTATTTAACAAAGTTTTGGTAAAACACTTATTACTAGATAATGAATATATATTTAAATAATGAAACTAAATTTAAAAAAGAAATTTTACATATAATTTAAAATTTTAAGTACAAAAAAATCGAAATCTTTTTTTATTTCAATCAATATAAATTACGTCTTGTTTAGTTATTGTACCTAAAGTGTCTTTATTTAACCGAGCTTTAGTAAAAAAACTACTACTACTACTAAATTACGAATATATATTTGAATAACGATATCTGATTATGAATATATATTTGAATAACGAAGCCAAATTTAAAAAAGAAATTTTACAAATCATTTAAAAATTTAAATCCATAAATTTCAGATCCTTTCCATTATTTCAATCTACATAAATTACATCTTCAGCTCCAGAACTATTCCAGGCGACGTACTTCCCTGTTACGCTAGATCTACTGTTTAAACATATGCAATCTCCAACACCCAACATTTACGATGGGGAAGGTTCACTTAAATTTCCCTTTTCCAAATATCACTCAACCTTCCTTTTAAGCTGCGGAAATTTCTGACTTTGAGGAGCGAGCTTTCGATAGCATGTCAAGAGATATTATTGCTTTTCCCGCGGAAAACGCCCCCCACCTACACCGGCGTCTGGTTTTGGGGGGCGTTGCCGTGACAACGGGGGATATATTTTCCGTGGTGAGATATTCCGAGGGAGATTTGATCATTTTTTTTCCCTATTCTATTTCCGACACGCTGGAAATTTCGCATATCAGGTTTTGTAATAACCTCGCCCAGATAGTTTAAGAGTGGCTTTTCTACAAAACCCCAAAATTGTTTTTGTAAGAGGATAAAAAATTGGGCTGTGCTTTATAATATAGTTGTTGGAAACAAAGTGAAATGTGACAGAAAATTCGTATTTAATTCTTAAAAAAAATCACGTTTGTTTCTAAAAATATGTAATTTTACTGCAGTGAATGAAAAATTAAATTCAGATCCTTTTCATTATTTCAGTCTGTATAAATTACCTCTTGTCAGTTGTAATTACTCCATTACTTCTTACTACTTCTATGTCAATTACTTCTTGTTTAATTATTGCATTTCAAGTGTCTTTACTTAGCCGAGTTTTAGCAAAACACTTACTACTACATAATGAATAATGAAGCAAAATGTAAAAAAGTAATGTTGCATATCATTTAAAAATTTTAATCCATAAAAGAAGAATATTTTCGTTATTTCGATATATATAAATTACGTCTTCAAATACTTCTTGTTTAATTATTGTACTTTAAGTGTCTTTATTTAACCAAGTTTTTGTAAAAAAACCTACCAATAGATAATGAACATATATATATATAAATAATGAAGCCAAATTAAAAAAAAGTACATATTATTTAAAAATTTAAATCAATAAAAAAATAATCGTTTCATTACATCAAATTATAGAAATTATATCTTGTTTAATTATTGTATCTTATGTGTCTTTATTTCTTTACTTAACCGAATTTTTTTTAGTAAAACACTTACTACTAGATAATGAATATATAGTATATTTGAATAATGAAACCAAATTTAAAAATCAAATATTACATATCATTTAAAAAATAAAAAATAAGAATCCTTTATAACAATCATGTAAAAATAAGAATTTTTGCAATATTTCAGTCTATATAAATTACGTCTTAAATGACATATTGTTAAGTGCCTTTATTTAATTGAATTTCAGTAAATAATAATTTATATATAATGAATCTTCATGAAGCTAAATTTAAAAAAAAATTACATATAATTTAAAAATTTAAATCCATAAAGTGTAGATATTTTTCTTTATTTTTACTTATATAAATTACGTCTTCAATTGCAGAACTATTCCAGACGACCTACTTCCCTGTTACGCTCGACCTACTGTTTAAACATATGCAATCTCCAACACCCAACACGTCTGATGGGGAGCGTTCACTTAAATTTCCCTCTTCCAAATATCACTCAGCCTTCCTTTTAAGCTGCGGAAATTTCCGACTTTGTGGAGCTAGCTTTCGATAACATGTCAAGCGATGTTATTGCTTTTCCCTTCGGAAAACGCCCCCACCTAGCCCGGCGTCTGGTTTTGGGGGGCGTTGCCGTAACAACGGGGGATATATCTAACGTGGTGAAGGAGTTTTGATCATTTTTTCCCCCTATTCTATTTTCGACACGCTGGAAATTTCGCACATCAGGTTTTGTAATAACCTCGCCGAGATAGTTTAAGAGTGGCTTTTCTACAAAACCCCAAAATTGCCTTTGTAAGAAGGAAAAAAATTGTGGTTTGTTCGTAATATATTCCTTGGAAACAAAGTGAAATGTAACATAAAATTCATATATAATTCGTAAAAAAAATCAAGGTTATTTTTCTAAAATATTAAATTTTACTGCAGGTATGAAAAAATAAATGAAAAAATAAAGTCAGATCCTTTTCATTATTTCGGTCTATATAAATTATCTCTTGTCAGTTATTATTGTCAATTACTTCTTGTCTAATTATTGCATCTTAAGTGTCTTTACTTAGCCGAGTTTTAGCAAAACACGTACTTATACATCATGAATGATGAAGCCAAATGTAAAAACGAAATGTTACATATCATTTAAAAAATTTAATCCATAAAAAAAGAATATTTTCGTTATTTCGATATATATAAATTACGTCCCCAAATACTTCTTGTTTAATTATTGTACCTTAAGTGTCTTTATTTAACCTAGTTTTAGTAAAACACTTACTATTAGATAATAAATATATATTTGAATAATGAAGCCAAATTTGAAAAAAAAATTTACATATCATTGAAAAATTTAAAGCCATATAAATAATAATATTTTCCTTATTTTAATCTATATAAATTACGTCTTGTTTAATTATTATGTCTTAAGTGTCTTTTTGTCTTTATTTAACCCAGTTTTAGTAAAACACTTACTACTAGATAATGAATAGTTTTCTTAAATTATTTAGTTTTTAATATTTTAAAATTAAATAAAAATAAGAATCTCTTCTTTATTTCGATCTATATAAATTACGTCTTGTGTCTTTATGTCTCTATTTAACCACGTTTTAGTAAAACACTTATTAGTAGATAATGAATATATATTCGAATCATGTAGCCAAATTTAAAAAAGAAATTTTACAAATCATTTCAAAATTTAAATACATAAAAATCATAATCTTTTCATTATTTCAATCTACATAAATTACGTCTTCAACTTCAGAATTATGTCAGATGACCTGAAACAGTTCCAAAACCAAACACGGATGATAGGGAACGTTCACTTAAATTTCCCTTTTATTGTTTAATTATTGTTTCTTAAGTGACATTATTTAACCTAATTTTAATAAATAATTTTAACTGGATAATAATATAAATATTTGAATAATGAAAAATTAAAAAGAAATTTTACACATCATTTAAAAATTTAAATCCATACAAATCAGAATTAGAATCATTTCAATCTATATAAATTACGTCTTCAACTGGAGAACTATTCCAGACGACCTACTTTCCAGCTACACCCGATCTACTGTTTAAATATATGCAATCTCCAACACCCAACACAGATGATGAGGAAGGTTCACTGAAATTTCCCTTTTCCAAATATCACTCAACCTTCCTTTTAAGCTGCGGAAATTTCCAACTTTGAGGAGCGAGCTTTCGATAACATGTCAAGCGATGTTATTGCTTTTCCCGCGGAAAACGCCCCCCCCAGCCCGGCGTCTAGGTTTGGGGGGCGTTGCCGTGACAACGGGGGATATATTTTCCGTGGTGAAATATTCCGGGGAGATTTGATAATTTTTTCTTTCCCCTATTCTATTTTCGATACGATGGAAATTTCGCATATCAGGTTTTGTAATAACCTCGCCGAGATAGTTTAAGATTGGCTTTTCTACAAAACCCCAAAATTGTTTTTTAAGAGGATAAAAAATTATGCATTGTTCGTAATATATTTGTTGGAAACAAAGTGAAATGTAACGGAAAATTCATATTTAATTTATAAAAAATCAAGGTTATTTTTTAAAATGTGTAATTTTATTGCAGTTATTCAAAATGAATGAAAAAATTATTTTTGAATTAGTTTAAAACATAAAAAGTATCTGTTTTATAAATAATCTCTAAAACAGAAGCATAACATTTCAATTTAAATAATTTGAATATTGATTATCCTTGACTTACAATAAGGATATATTTAATTAAATTTGAATTAAAAGTAATTTAGAATTAAAAATAATTTGAAGTGAATTATGAATTTTGAATTAAAAGTAATTTGAAGTGAAATTTGAATTTTGAATTAAAAGTAATTTAAAACTCAAAATAAAAAACAAAACATAAAAAGTATTTTTTTTAATAAATAATCTCCACAACAGACGCATAACATTTCAATTTAAATAATTTGAATATTGATTATTCTTGACTTACAATACGGATATATTTAATTGAATTTGAATTAAAAGTAATTTGAAGTGAATTTTGAATTAAAAATTATTTGAAGTGAATTATGAATTTTGATTTAAAAGTAATTTGAAGTGAATTTTGAATTAAAAGTTATTTAGAACCCAAAATAGGGGAAAAAACATAAAATGTATTCTTTTTATAAATAAACTTCAAAATAGAAGCATAACACTTCTATTTAATTAACTTGAATAATAATTATATATGACTTACAATAAGGATATATTTAATTGCATTTGAGTTAAAATTAACTTAAATTGAATGAATTTAAAGTAATTTGAAGTGTATTTTGAATTAAAAGTAATTTGAAGTGAATTTTAAATTAAAAGTAATTTAGAACCCAAAATAGGGGAATAGAAACATAAAATGTATCTCTTTAATAAATAATCTTAAAAATAGAAGCATAACATTTCTATTTTATTAATTTGAATATTAATTAATCAATTTCTTTACTATAAAGATATATTTAAGTTCTTCATCTTTATTTAAAGACGTTTTGATCTGTTTGATTTCTGTTTTAATATTTGCTCAATTATTTTCTATTTTATTCTAAATTTTAAACAATTATAAGTTTACTTAAACTTTTATTAATAAATTTAACTAAATGTACCCAGTTTATAATGCTAATAAATTATATACTAAAATAATGTACATTTTGTAATACAAAAAAGAAATTATGTATTTGACACATAAATACAAGCATGATAAAATATATCAAATGTTTTTAATGTCGAGTCATTGATTGAAAATGATACAGAAATAATGAAAAATATAAATATCATATTCTTTGGAATGTAATTTTAATGAAGTTTTAAAAACTGCTTTCATAATCATGCGGTGATTTATTAAAATAAATTCATTTATTGAATTATTATTCAATTATTGAAATACAATTTATTACAATTCATTTATTGAAATGACAGTTGAGATGAATTATTAAATGACAATTTATTGCAACTCATTTATTGAAAATATATATATATATATATAATTGATGTATTGCTTAATGAAATTAATGAATTCTAAAAATTTGATAAAATAAAATATTTCTCAAGTTATTTTCCTTGATTTTGATAGAATTTCATTAAAAGTGACTATGTTATTCAATTTTATTTAAATATCATGCTTCTATTTTGGAAAGTATTTATAAAAGAGATACTTTTTAATTTTTTTTTTCCTGTTTTGAATTCTAAATTACTTTTAGCTGAAAACAAAATTCAAAAATTATTTTTTCCTCCATTTAACATAACTGCAGTAAAATCACATAATTTTAGAAATAAGCGTGATTTTTTTTATGTAACTTTGAACCAATTGATTCTGATACCGGAGCACAACAACAAAAGAAGATAAGAAAAAATTGAATTTTCGGAAACGTGTTATATAACAGGAAATTGAAATTCAATTCATAAAAGAGAACACATTTATTTCTATATATATTGAATTTTACTTGCAAAATAACAATGAAAAATAAATTTCGAGATTTAATTTTTTTTCTTTTTTCAGATAAATGTAATTTAGAAACTTAAGCTGGGAAAATAACAATGTTCAGGACACCGATAATACACAAATAAAATTTTATATTTTAATACATATATGGAGAATTTTTCTTCTGTGTGATTTGTACGTTAGGAAAATATCTGATGTGTTCCTTACTTTGAAAAATATATCACATATTTGTATATTTAATTGTGGACAATTAAAGTCTATAAAATTCATTAATGTAAAGTTTATACCTTTTTACAACAAATGTACTATTAAGAAGGTTTCAACTTATCATCGCTTTTGTGTAGATTCAATCACGTTTTCCCAAATCATCTTTTAATTTATTTAAATATTCTGTATTTAATCTTTTATAATTTTAATTGTAACCTTTTCATTGATTTGTAACCACAAATAATTTAAATTTTTTTTAACATTTATTTATCATAAATGCAAGTAGTCTTCAAAGAGAAATATTTAAAACAAGAGCTAAACAATTCTGTAAAAGTGGTTTCTCCTCGACGGTACTTTATCTGTTAAAGAAACCAATTACAAATTTTATTTTGCAATGCACTTCCGATGTTTTACATTTGCGAACAACATTTTAATGCAGACAACTCCAGAGGCACATAAAATATCTCTCACAAAAATGATATTACTAGTTTGCTAAGAAAAAATGTTAGTTAAAATATACGTTAACCTTAATACAAACGCTTGATTTATTTGTCAGGAGAATGTTTTTAATTATTGTGTGCACAAATAAACATATTGAAATGTATGGAACTCTAGTAGTTAAATAAAATAAAAACTGAATTATTTTTTAAATATATTTATGTAAAAATGTCGAATATATATAAGGGTATAAAATATCAATATTTTAAGGAAATTTATGATTTTATTTGCCAAATAAGAATCGAAATTACTTATTTGATGCATAAATACAAACAGGATAGAATATATTTTATGTTGTTTAATGCATACTTAATATTGACTTTTCTTTTCTGCTCATCTCAACCCTTACCTAAAGTGTAGCTGCCTACCACTTAAAAAGTCGATAGTGGAATATCGGTGGATATCGAACCAAGAAGAGCCCACTGATGGGTGATGGTGGAGGGTAATGCCTTCCGGGATTACTTTTAAAAGTAAATGCTTCTCATTTGCTTGTCATATGGAAGCAAACCCAGAAAACTCCCACTAGGCAGACTGACTCAATCAGGCAGTCAGGCCACTAGGCAGTTAACACAATCGCTATTGAGTCTCTTCGTTTCAGAAAATAGGACTACAACCAGCGAATATGAACCACAGAGCTCCGCTATCTCAGCAAGTTCCACTGTTCCACAAGTTGGGCCAAATTATTGATTGAAAAGGACACGAAAATAATAAAAAAATTTAAATGTTTCAACAAGTTATTGAAATAAATTCACATGTAAATAATTGAGTTAGTAGCTGGGTTGACTGCACTAGTTTTTTTTTCTCCCTCTTATTTATATTTAAATATATTGTAGTACCCTCTTGTTGTTTATATCTAGATACATTTAGATATATTGTTTATAAATAGATGTAAGCAATTAAGAAAACAAATTAACAGAAAATTTTATAGGGTTAATTTTATAGCGGACAACAGGGAATTTGATAGAAAAATTATGAAACGTTTTTCTTATAATTTTATTAATTTTTAAAATGCATTTAATTTGACTTAAAAATCATTTTTATTATTTTTATATTTTCTGTAATATTTCAGCATTTAGGAAGTATACTGTTATACTTCCATAAAAATATCTAAACTCATTGAAAGCATAGAATATATATTCTTAATTTTATTACAAAATATTATAAATTTTTGTTTTAACTGAATACGCTTATATGTGTTTAGTTAAAAATTTCTAATTTTTAGATAAATATCACATAACTTTATTGAAAATTTCACACAAACTGTACTTACTGACTTTGTAATTTTGAACATTATAATTTAAATAAAATTCTTTTCATAAAAGTTCAGATCCTTTACACTGCCAATAATTATAATTTTTTTTTTATTACGAAAAACACATTTTTTTAAAATAAATTTTTGATAAACACTTGTTAAAATAATATAACGATAAAAGACATAAAATATTAACACAAATTATTTAAAAGAACTGTTATCTCAAAACAAAATAAATAATTGCTATTTTAGTAGCATATTTATAAATGAAATAAATTAAGCAAAAAATTACATATCATCACAAAGTAAAATTTTATCTTAGCATGACTTTTTACGTTATTTAAAAAAAAAATATGATCTTTGAATAAGGTGGTGAAAAAAAAATCATGATGTGACAAACTAAAATTTTCTGACAAGTTTGTTGATGATTAATTATGCTGTGCTTATGAAAAAGAAAAGATGCATTGGTTTTTATGGAAAATAACTTTGGGATTTTTTTTTTTTTTAAATTCCAACGCTGCTTAAATAAATCATCAGAAATTTATTACCCTGGGTGTGAAATTCAAGATACAGTTACTTGATAATGTCTTTTAATATAAAAACATATAAGTTGATTAATGACTATTTTAAAAAGGGGAAAAAGCGTTAAAAATCATAAAACAAAGTCCGTGCATTGTTTATTCGTTGGTAATTGGTTAATTATTAATGCTCTAATCGGGAAAATTAAAATTAAAAAAAAAAAAAAATGCGATAAAGAAATGTAAAAAAAATATTTTTATTTATTTATTTGATTAATTTGTAATTTATGTTATAATAAGAACAAATATAATTACTGAATAATAGGATATTGCAATAAAATATTAATGATTCGGTTATTTTTTAACAAATAATAAGAAAAAAATGGAAAGTAATTTTATCTTTTTAAGAATGCATTATTTTTACGATAGCAATACTTATTTAAAATTACACATGGAAGCCAACAAAGACAACATTATAAATTTTTGATGACAGCCTTTGTTGATATTTATGAAGACATACATTTTATTTTTGACATTATTAAAAATTTTAATATTATAAAATTAGACAATTGACATTAATGTGATTAGATAAAATTAAGAATATCATTAAAATTAGAATATCATTTATTAATCCAGACATAATATATTATGAAACTTATAATATATCATGTTTTTAAGGTTTATTTATTTGTTTTCCAAATTAACTAATTAATTTATAACTCATTTTAAACTATAAATATTACAGCTAAATGTTTCAGCAAGTATATTTAGCATTAAAAAGATAGAGAACCTATATTATTCTAAAATTTACGATTAAAGGCAAATTTCATAATATTATTTATTACTTTATAAATTATCATAAATACCTTTATCAGAGCAACGATTAAAATATTTGTATTAATTGTGAATTAATAATTAATCTGAAAAATCAAATGTTTAGATTGTAAAAAAAAAAAAAAAAAAACAGTATAATTTAATATAAAATTTATATATTTTTAAAATTTCTAAAATGCCAATGCTGATTTAACTGTATTGTAAGTTATTTTGAAACGACAATATCTTAGTAAAAAAACAAAAATCTTTTTTTTTTTTTTTTTTGGAAAGACATTTATTTGCAGGTCCAAATTATATGAAATGCACAATTTATGAAAAAATATAAATTGATGACCTTTTCTAAATTAACATTTCATTATTTTACTTATTAACTGCATTGTACATTGTTTTGAAATTACAACATAAAAGTAAAATTTATTTTCTAGTAAACTTAGTAAAATAACAAAAATATTTTTTTGGGGAAAATGAAAATTTATATGCAGATGCAAATTATATTAAATGCACAATTTATGAAAAATTATGAATTGATGACCTTTTCTATACTAACAGTTGATTATTTTACTGATTAAATCATTGTTTGCATTGTTTTGCAACGACAACATAAAAGTAAAACTTATTTACTAGTAAACTAAGTAGAAGAACAAAAATATTTATTTTAGTGAAAAGAAAATTTATTTTCTGATTCAAATTATATGAAATGCACATTTTATGAAAAAACATAAATTGACGACCTTTTCTAAACTAACAGTTGATTATTTTTGACAAAATGTTATAACTTATTTTGGCGAAATAAAATCCCAATTTCTTTGATAAAATACTAGAGAAATTGGAAACAAAGAGTATTTGAGAGCCTCGTACGTTTCAAACAATGCCAACTGATAAAATTCTTGGAGTTTTGTTTCATCATAAACTAGAAAATACTTCTGGAAGTACAAAAGAAAAGCATGTCTGGGGAGCTATCTCCTTAGATGCCTTCTCATTTTCTTTGAACGTGACACCAGGGCCAGGAGATGAGAAATATGAGAACACAAACAAATGATATTGGTCACCGGAGAGGAAAGTCAACAATGTTTTCCCTAAGGAATAAGTAAATTGCCTTCTATAAATGGTAAAATTGAATTGATTCAAAAAGTTCAAAATGAAAAGTAAAAACTGCTGTTGTTTCCAGTCATTCGTATTGGTGTTTCCAAGTACTGCTAATTTTGATTTTAGGCCAATTGGCCTTAGAACGTCAATTGACCCTAGGTGTAGCAGATTCAGCGTTACGCCGGATAGATCAAAGGGAAAGCTACTCTGCATCGAATTTAGTCAAGCTCATGTCAATGAATTTAGTCAAGTCATGATATCAAGCGAACGCAATTAATAGGGGCCTGATGGCCGATGGCCGAGTGGCTAGCGCTCGGTAGCACAGGTTTCGGGTTCGAGTCCCGGTGGTGCCAGGGACATTTGTAGTGGTTCAAAATCCGTAGATCGTACCTGTGAACCGTAGAGTAGATCGTAGCTGTAGACCGTAGAGCGTCACAGAGCCCAATCAGACTTCTCTCTCACCCACATCATTCCCAAACTATAAATGGACAACTCAGTTCTAAGCGCAGTGATGTGATTTGATTTGATTTGATGTGTTGTGGTGGGATGTAGTAGTAAATCGAAATCCACGTTAAACTGTAGGTCCCAGTCTAAAAAGCTTAAAGTGTACAAAAAAAAGTCCGTAGAGCGACAAACAAAAACCTATTAAGTTGCCAAATCGCATCACCAACTGACAACGTTATAAATGATTAATATTTATAAATTAAAAAATAATTATTCAATTCATAAAAAAATTATTATCAACTAGTTTTTTTTTATTTGAAAAATTGGAGTATTACTTAAAAAACGAAAATGAAAAAGGAAATTTTCAACCTAACAGGGTTAAAACTCATCTTTTCCTCTAAAGATTCGTGATTAAGCAACAATACATGTTTAAACCTATGAAGAAACAGTAGAGCACAAGATGCAAATGCAGACATAGTTGTTGTTATGATTATATATAAAAATCAAAGAATTAATTACTTGTGAGATTTTTTATCCATCTTATGAAGAGAATATTCTTCGTTGCATGTTGTTGATAAGCTATTTATTTCTAAAAATTCAGGAATTCAGGAATGAATGTCTGTTATTCTTTAGCTGTTGTGGATAATCTTGGTTATATTATTTATTATCCACAAAAAAGCAATCTCATTTATATTTCAACTTATTCTATAATAAGATTAAAATATATATACATCCATTAATTTATTAATAACATTTCAATCAATGAAAGCGCATTTTTGTCTTTACAGTGAATATAATTCTAGTTCTAAAAATAGAATCTTAATAAATACTCAAAAATGTGAGCCATTCTGTAATGTCCGATGACGAAATTCCTTTCTTTTGACAACGACAGGACAGAGAAATGGTGTCTTTTTTTAAACAAAATTAGAAAAGTCAAAATTAATGCTGTTAGTCAGGTGTGGAACACTATCTTTATATCATGAATTGAACTGTATGCTCTCTAGTATTACAACAATGTGCATTCGTTTGTTAAAAAAAGTTATTAAAAAATCCACTCGTGTATCTACTTATAGATTACATGTTACATTTAGATAACCACTCGTAATATATTGGGAAATCAATATACATAAATAAATATGCTAAAGACATTCGATAAAAGTATTAAAATTCAATGCTTTACTTTACAGTTAATAGCAGTTATATATTGTCACCAGTCAATAATATTGCAAAGATAGGGGAACTTTTGATCAGTAAAATTAATTAGACAATTTTTAGTGATATAATCATTAATATAATAAATTGTTTAATTGGAGAGTTATATTGCCATTCTCTTTCACTTGGATAAAATCTTTGAAAATATAATTCTAGCGTTTCCAATATTGTCCAACACATTACTTCGTAGATTTTCCTAATTTTGGTAATATTCTTTTAATGCATTTAAAACTAAACAATCTTATGTTAGTATTAAATAAAGGCATAGATTAACTAGAACTATTTCTTACTTTCTAGCAACAACAATATATATCACAATATTGTTTAATATTGGTATATAAAGAGTGCCAAAACATCATACCATTTCAGCAATCTAAATGCAATCATTCAATAAAAATTAGCGCACAAGAAAGACCTGTCAGACAATTACTAAACATAGCTTGAATTTTTTTCTCGGTCACAAATACTAATGACAACAACATTATGATCGCTCATTACACAAGTCCCATAGACGGTTATGACATGAGTCCATCTTTGTTAATAACTAGTTGCCTTGAAGCACTCAGTAGTATATCTTCAGCAGAGACAAGCTTTATCATCGGAAATGCTATTGTGTTGCCATCGGAGCAATAATCAGAAACTATCGAAGTTTTAGAGGGGAAAAAATCATTTAGATGATAAAGACTGAGTTGTCATCTATGTACCACAACTGTTCAGGTAACATTGTAAAGAAGTGTTGGTACTAGAAGAAATTCACGCATATGACACCTATGCTGAGAAGGACAACGATTAATAACTTAGGAAAGAAAAGCACACACACAGAAGACTGTATCACTGTGCGATATCTGCAGACAGGCATACGATCTGTACTGGCCCCTGTGTCTATTCATACCATTGGAAGCCGTCTAACACTCATTTATTTTCGTAGCACCAATTGTGGGTTCTTCTCTTTATGGCCAACCAATGTCGCCTCCATTTTGACTAGTGCGTTTAGAATGATACAGTATAGACAGATCGTATTCAATAGTTCGCGGTTCAAATTCAATTTTGTGATTACCATATATGTGTTAGAGACGCCATTGTGAACTCTGCAATTCTGTCTACTATTTGTCTGAACTCACATCATTTGTAATAGCCATTGTATACGGCATTCGATCCCATTTATGACTGATTACAGCACCTTGATTGAATAGGTATATGTTCACGACATTTCAACCTCATGTGTTGCTTCAGATAGCAGAATTTACAGGAAACATTTTACACCATGATGATACTCCACTACACACATCATGGATGTTACAGAACTAACTCTTCAATAATGGCACATTTACTTAACTGGACTGACACCCAGATTTGTCACCGATTAAAAATGTGTAGAAATTTGTTAGAATTACTGACAAATTACAATAATTATGCAATGAGAAGTCGCCAAATACAATTAGAAATATTTCTGGCTCAATGACCAATATCATTTGTTCATGCTAAAATTGTATGAATGATGAGCTAGAAGCTGTATTTCTTTGTGCAATTAATTTACTGCCAGGAATGATTCTTTTTCTGTTTTTTTGTGATCACTTATTTCCATCAATGTTACAATTATATACATGCAAACTTTCAATTCATTTTTAGTTCGCTAATTTTTATGGCGATGAATGAAATTTAATAAGTGTATGACGACATTGATATTTGTAAAAAATATTAATAAATTGAAGTAATATTAATATTGAATTGTAATATTAACTGAAAAAGTAGCATTATTTAGTTCATTATTCATCAGTTATGTGTAACTTTTACGTTAACGAATACTATATCCCAATCAACATTTTATTTATCTCGTATAATATATTAACAAATAAATTTTAATTTTGAGATTTCGATCAAAGACATATAAGTTTCAATTGAAGAACAAAATCTTATTCAAACACAAAGACTTAACCTCTTTTTGTTAATGTAAACAATTTAATAATTTTTCTTTAAGTTTTCTTATATGGTTGTGAATGAAAAAGAATCCAGTATTTGAAAAAAAAAACAGCTCTCATTATCCATCCACTGGATGTAATCTTGATTCGGATAATAAGTAGTTGGATATATTTTATGTTATAGTATATTATATTTCATTTTTCTATAGTTCAGTATTTTATACTTATAAATATTCCATATTTCAATAACCTCTCGTAATACGAGGCCCAGTGAATACTCCTAAATTATTAAAACATTGGAATCGAGCAAAGTGAAAGATTCAAATCATTTACCTTTCCTTGAATTGCAATTTAACATCATTCATCTTCTTCCACTTTAACATATTCCTCTTTTTGTAATTTAATACTATTCCCATGATGTTAAATTGCAAAGATGGAAGTTTTTCACAATCTACTTTAAGTCAATAATTTGACTTTGACATAGTTATTAAAAATAATCAAACATCCATTCATCACTCTTCCTTATATAAATATAATTTAGAAATATTTTTATTTCCATCACAAGTATACCAGATACTGTAATATATTCTACAGTTTGCTAACTGTTAAACAAATACTACTATAATTACTACAACTAAATAAATATACCAAATAAATTTACATAAATGAATATTAATAGAAAAATTTATGAATAAAAGCCAATTCTCATTTTCCATTAACAAATACTCTTGCAAAATATTACCACATTTTTTTCAATTTATATATTATCTCATTTATTTGTTCTGTTAAGAATAATAAAAGAAGAAGAAATTCTTTAATTCTCAGTCAATTGAATTTAACAAAAGCAAGCCGCTTACTCCAATACAATCTTGGCTAAACTCGAAGCAGAACCATTCTGTATAGATAAATGCTTCTCTCTCATTCTACATTTCGGCAACATCTCTTAATACACGACCCAATAAATACTAATAAATAAATATTAAATCAGAGCCATCGAGCAAATATGAATAGAGGCAAACCTTATTTTCTACTAACAGCACTTATTCACCCTGTTCTCTCGCTACCACACATTGATACTGCAAAGATATGACCCAGAGCAGATGTCCCAAGGGGAATCCTTCAATAAAGCAGAAACGTTTCGACAACCACAAACATAATATATTGTGCCAAGCGCAGAACGGTTCGATATTAAGACCGAGAAGTAAGAGAAAGCAGAGACATTAATGTCACCATGTCTCATAGCGGGTCGAGGGAGGATTTGGAAGGCTGCCTCTCAAAGTGCGATATAGCGCTGTCAGGGTTCTGCGCCTGGAAAAGACTTATGTTTCTTTATGTGTGTTGGTTCCAGGTTTTAGTGACGGTAATGCTAGAGAAAGAAAAAAGAAATGTTGTGTAACGCTATTACTGGGGCGTTTTCTTAAGGATGAAATGCCAGGAGATGAATGTTTGGCAGTCAGACTTCTCCTAAATTAATTTTTTCATATGTTTTCGAGGTGTAAAACAATAGTTTTGATTTCTGCATGATAATAGAATTGGAATTTGTAAACGACCTTCGAAAATAACAAATAATTTTCATGCATTGCTAACCCGATTGATAAAACTAAATTCAACAAATTGAAAAAAAATGAGAAGAATTAAATAATTCTTAAAATTAGGAGGTAATATTTGGTAGGGCGACTTCTCTTAAATTTTCATAATCTCTTAATACGAGATCCAGTAAATATTCCTAAATTATTAAAACAATGAAATCCATCAAAGATAAAAATTCAATTCTATTAAATTTTCTTTCTACAAGATGCTAAATTGCAAAGATGAAAATTTTTTAAGAATTTAATTTAAGTGAATATTTTGACGTTGACATAGTTATTAAAAACAATCGAACATCCATTCATTACTCTTCCTTATCTAAATATAAGTTTGAAATAAATTGACTTCTATCACAAGGATGCCAGATATTTGAATATATTCTACAGTTTTCTAATTGTAAGTCAAATACTACTGTAATTATCACGATTAAAATAAAAATACTAAGTGAATATTCATAAATGATTATTAAATTGATAATTAACAAACAAAACCTAATTCTCATCTTCACTAACAAAATGTAACAAATTCTTTTGACAGATATTACTGCATTTTTCATTTTAATTATTATCTCATTTATTTATACTGTTATGAATAATAAAAAATACGAAATTCTTTAATTCACAGTCAATTGAATTTACCAAAATTCAGTCGCTTTCTCCAATACAATCTTGGTTAAATCTTAACTCGAAGCAGAATCACTCTGTATAGACAAATGCTTCTCTCTCATTCTACATTTCGGCAACATCTATTAACACACGACCCAATAAATACTCATAAATAAATATTAAATCAGAGTCATCGAGCAAATAAGAATAGAGGCAAACCTTACTTTCCACTAACAGCACTTATTCATTCCATTCTCTCGCTACCACACATTAATATTGCAAATACATGACCCAGAGCAGATGTCCCGAGGGGAATCCTTCAATAAAAGCATAAACGACCGGCGTCTCGACAACTGTAAACATAAGATATTGCGCCAAACGCAGAACGGTTCAATATTGAGACCGTGGAGTAAGAGAAAGCAGAGACATTAATGTCACCATGTCTCATAGCGGGTCGAGCGAGGATTTGGAAGGCGACTTCTCAAAGTGCGATATAACGCTGTCAGGGTTCTGTGCCTGAAAAAGACTTATGTTTCTTTATGTGTGCTGGTTCCAGGTTTTAGTGACGATAATGCAAGGGGAAAAAAAAAAATGTTGTGTAATGCTATTACTGGGGCGTTTTCTTAAGGATGAAATGATAGAAGATGAATGTTTGGCAGTGAGACTTCCCCTAGATTAATTTTTTCATATGTTTTGGAGGTGGTAAACAATAATTTTTTTCCTGCATGGTAATGGAATTTCAATTTGTAAATAACAAATATTTGATTTGAAAATAAGAAATTCTTAATTTGAAACTAACAAATTCTTGTTTTGAAAATAACAAATTCTTGATTTGAAAATAACAAATTCTTGATTTTAAAATAACAAATTTTTGATTTTAAAATAACAAATTCTTTATTTGAAAATAACAAATTCTTTATTTGAAAATATCAAATTCTTGATTTGAAAATAAGAAATTCCTGATTTTAAAATAAGAAATTCTGATTTTAAAATAAGAAATTCTTGATTTTAAAAGAACAAATTCTTAATTTGAAAATAACAAATTATTCATCTGAAAATAAGAAATTCTTGATTTGAAAATAACATATTCTTGATTTGAAAATAAGAAATTCTTGATACGAGGATTCTTGATCACTCTTCCTTATCTAAATATAATTTTGAAATAATTTGACTTCCATCACAAGGATGAAAGATATTTGAATAGATTCTACAGTTTTCTAACCGTAAGTGAAATACTACTATACTTATCACGACTAAATAAGTATACCAACGAATTTTCATAAATGAATATTAATTTAAAGGATTGACGAATAAAACCCAATTCTCATTTTCCATTAACAACATTTAACAAATTCTCTCGCCAAATATTAATCTGCTTTCAATTTAATTTTTTTCGTTTCATTCATTTATTCTGTCATGAATAATAATAAAAAAAGTAAAAATTTATTGATTCAGTGTCAATTGAATTTAACAAAAAGCAATCTCTGTCTCCAATACAATCTTAGCTAAATCTTAACACAAAGCAGAATCATTCTGTGTAGATAAATGCTTCTCCCTCATTCTACATTTCGGCAAAATCTCTTAATACATGACCCAATAAATACTCATAAATAAATATTAAATCTGAGACATCGAGCAAATATGAATCGAGGCAAACCTTACTTTCCGCTAACAGCACTTATACACCCTATTCTCTCGCTGCCACACATTAACTTTGCAAAGACATGACCCAGAGCAGATGTCCCGAGGGGAATCCTTCAATAAAGCAGAAACGTCTCGACAACCGCAAACATGAGATATTGTGCCAAACGCAGAACGGCTCGATATTAAGACCGAGAAGTAAGAGAAAGGAGAGACATTAATGTCACCATGTCTCATGGCGGGTCGAGGGAGGATTTGGATTGCGGCCTCTCAAAGTGCGAAATAACGCTGTCAGGGTTCTGTGCCTGGAAAAGACTTATGTTTCTTTATGTGTGTTGGTTCCAGGTTTTAGTGACGGTAATGCTAGAGAAAGAAAAAAGAAATGTTGTGTAACGCTATTACTGGGGCGTTTTCTTAAGGATGAAATGAAAAGGAGATGAATGTTTGGCAGTCAGACTTCTCCTAAATTAATTTTTTCATATGTTTGGGAGGTGTAAAACAATAGTTTTGATTTCTGCATGATAATAGAATTGGAATTTGTAAACGACCTTCGAAAATAACAAATAATTTTCATGCATTGCTAACCCGATTGATAAAACTAAATTGAACAGATTGAAAAAAATGAGAAGAATTAAATAACTATTAAAATTTGGAGAGTAATATTTCGTAGGGCGACTTCTCTTAAATTTTCATAATGTCTTAATGTGAGATGCAGTAAATATTCCTAAATTATTAAAACGTTGAAATCGCGCAAAGATGAAGATTCAATTTCTTTAAAATTTCCTTTCCACAATACGTTAAATTGCAAAGATGGAAACTTTTTAACTATCTATTTTAAGTAATTAATTTGATGTTTCATAATTATTAAAAATAATCAAACATCCAGTTCTCACTCTTCCTTATCTAGAAATAATCTTGAAATATTTTGACTTTTTCTCAAGTATACCATGTACTTGAATGTATTCTACAGTTTGTTAGCTGTAAATCAAATACAACTATAATTACTACGACTGAATAAATATATCAAAGGAATTTTCATAAATGAATATTAAATTGAAGAATTTATGAATAAAAATCAATTCTCATTTTCCATTAACAAACACTCTGCCCAATATTACCAAATTTTTGTCAATTTTCCAATTTATTTATTATCCCATTTATTTATTCTGTTATGAATAATAATAATAAAAAAAGAAATTCCTTAATTCAGAGTCAATTGAAATTAACAAAAAGGAGAATCAGCTTTCTCCAATACAATCTTCGTTAAATCTTAATCGAAGCAGAATCACTCTGTATAGATAAATGCTTCTCTCTCATTCTGCATTTCGGCAACATCTCTTAATACCAGACCCAATAAATACTCATAAATAATTATTAAATCAGTGCCATCGAGCAAATATGAATAGAGGCAAACCTTACTTTCCGCTAACAGCACTCATTCACCCTATTCTCTCGCTACCACACAATAATATTGCAAGGACATGACCCAGAGCAGATGTCCCGAGGGGAATCCTTCAATAAAGCAGAAACGGCCGACGTCTCGACAACCGCAAACATAAGATATTGTGCCAAACGCAGAACGACACGATATTAAGACCGAGAAGTAAGAGAAAGCGGAGACATTAATGTCAACATGTCTCATAGCGGGTCGAGGGAGGATTTGGAAGGCGGCCTCTCAAAGTGCGATATAACGCTGTCAGGGTTCTGTACCTGGAAAAGACTTATGATTCTTTATGTGTGTTGGTTCCAGGTTTTAGTGACGGTAATGCAAGGGGGAGAAAAATAAATGCTGTGTAACGCTATTGCTGGGGCGTTTTCTTAAGGATGAAATGCTTTCTTTCCGTGAAATTGGAGTTTATAAATGATCTTTGCAAATAACCTACAGTTTTCGTGCATTACTACCCTAACTGACAAAATTAAAATCAGCAGATTGCTAGAAAAAGAAAATAACTTTGAAAAAATATTCAAGAATTAAATAACGATTAAATAACTTTTTTACTGTTATGACTATTATTGCTACTATTGTTACTATTATACTGTTACTATTATTGCTATTATTGTTACCATTATACTGCTACTATTGGGGCCTGAATGGCTCCGTGGCTAGCTCTGTGGCGCTCGTTACCACAGGTTACGTGTTAGAGTCCAGGCGGTGCCAT
Organism: Caerostris darwini; assembly: GCA_021605075.1. Taxonomy (NCBI): domain Eukaryota; kingdom Metazoa; phylum Arthropoda; class Arachnida; order Araneae; family Araneidae; genus Caerostris; species Caerostris darwini. Next base: position 182,078 of record BPLQ01004973.1, read on the forward strand.
GGATGCTTGTAGTGGTTCGGAATCCACTTTACGCGATAGGTCCCGGTCTGCTATGACTGTAAGAGCATTACGGAGCAAAAGCCAGACATCTACCTACGGGTGCTCCATCACAACAGAAGCTGCTTCCTTACTCTTCAACCGTGAGTCAATACGGTTTCGTGGGCTTGGTCTAAATTAGATATCAACGAAGTGGGATAAGTAAAAACAACAGCAACATATAAATGAATATTAAAAGAAGAATTTATGAATAAAAGCCAATTCTAATTTTCCAATAACAAATACTCTCGTCAGATATTACCACATTTTTATTAGTTTTACAATTTAATTATTACCTCATTTATTTATTCTGTAATGAATAATAATCAAAAAGAAATTCGTTAATTCGGAGCCAATTGAATTTACCAAAATCCAATCGCTTTCTCCAATACGATCTTGATTAAATCTTAACTCGAAGCAGAACCATTCTGTAGATAAATGCTTCTCTCTAATTCTACATTTCGGCAACATCTCTTAATACACGACTAAATAAATACTCATAAATTAATATTAAATCAGAGAGATCGAGCAAATATGAATAGAGGCAAACCTTACTTTCCGCTAGCAGCACTTATTCACCCCTTCTCTCGCTACCGCACATTAATATTGCAAAGACATGACCCAGAGCAGATGACCCGAGGGGAATCCTTCAATAAAGCAGAAACTACCGCAAACATAAGATATTGAGCCAAACGCAGACCGGTTCAATATTAAGAGAAAGCAGAGACATTAATGTCACCATGTCTCATAGCGGGTCGAAGGAGGATTTGGAAGACGGCCTGTAAAAGGGCGATATAACGCTGTCAGGGATCTGTGCCTGGAAAAGACTTATGTTTCTTTATGTGTGTTGGTTCCAGGTTTTAGTGACGGTAATGCTAGAGAAAGAAAAAAGAAATGTGTGTAACGCTATTACTGTGGGACGTTTTCTTAAGGATCAAATGCCTGGAGATGAATGTTTGGCATTGCGATTTCTCCTAAAATAGTTTTTTCATATGTTTTCGAGGTTAAACTTTGTTTCCTGTATGGTAATGTAATTGAAATTTGTAAAGGATCTCTGAAAATAAATAGTTTTCGTGCACATCTACCATGCATGATAAAATTAAAATCAGCAAATTGCAAAAAATGAGAATAATTTTGAAAAAAAAAATCAAATATTAAATAACTATTAAAATTAGGATAATAATGTTTCGTAGTGTGACTTCGCCTAAATTAATTTACATCCTTCATGATTCTTCCTTGTTTAAATACAATCTTGAAAAGTTTTAACTTCTATCACAAGTATACCAGATACTTGAATGTGTTCTACAGTTTGCTAACTGTTAATCAAATATTACTATCATTACTCCAACTAAATTAATATATCAAATAAATTTTCATAAATGAATATTAAATTGTAGAATTGATGAATAAAAGCTAATTATCATTTTCCATTAACAACATTTAACAAATTCCTTGCCGAATATTAGTGAAATTTTTTTAATTTAATTATTTTTAGTCTCCTTTATTTATTCTGTTATGAATAAAAAAATAGAAGACATTCTTTAATTCACAGCCAATTGAATTTAACAAAAATCAGTCACTTTTTCCACTACAATCTTGGTTAAATCTTAACTCGAAGCAGAATCATTCTTTATAGATAGATGCTTCTGCCTCATTCTACATGTCGGCAACATCTCTTAATATACGACCCAATAAATACTCATAAATAAATATTAAATCAGAGACATCGAGCAAATATGAATAGAGACAAACCTTACTTTTCTCTAACAGCACATATTCACCCTATTCTCTCGCTACCGTACATTAATATTGCAAAGACACGACCGAGAGACCCAGAGCAGATGTCCCGAGGGGAATCCTTTAATAAAGCAAAAACGACCGGAGTCCCGACAACCGCAAACATAACATATTGTGCCAAATGCAGAACGGTTCAATATTAAGACCGAGAAGTAAGAGAAAGGAGAGACATTAATGGCACCATGTCTCATAGCGGGTCGAGGGAGGATTTGGAAGGCGGTGCGATATAACGCTGTCATGGATCTGTGCCTGGAAAAGACTTGTGTTTATATGTGTTGATTCGGGTTTTAGTGACGGTAATGCAAGACGGAAAAAAAAAGAAATGTTGTGTAACGCTATTACTGGGGCGTTTTCTTAAGGATGAAAATGCCAGGAGATGAATTTTTGGCAGTGAGACTTCTCCTAAATTAATTTTTTCATTTGTTATGGAGGTTGAACTTTGTTTCCTGTATGGAAATGGAATTGGAATTCGTAAACGACCTTCGAAACTAACAAATAGTTGTCATGCGTTGCTAACCTTATTGATAATACTAAATTGAACAGATGAAAAAAAATTAAAATAATTAAATAACTATTAAAATTAAGATAGTAGTGTTTGGCAGTACAACTTGTCTTAAATTTTCATAATCTGTTAATACGAGGTGCAGTAAATATTCCTAAATTATTAACATGTTGAAATCGCGCAAAGATAAAGTTTCAATTTTATTACCTTTTCTTTCTACAAGATGCTAAATTTTAAACATGAAAATTTTTTAACAATTTAATTTAAGTGAATAATTTGACGTTGACATAGTTATTAAAAATAATCAAACATCCATTCATCACTCTTCCTTATCTAAATATAATCTAGAAATATTTTGACTTTTATCACAAATATACCAAATACTTGAATGTATTCTACAGTTAGCTACCTGCAAATCAAATACTGCTATAATTATCACGACTAAATAAATATACCAATTAATTTTCATAAATGAAAATAAAAATGAAGTATTAACGAATAAAAGACAATTCTCGTGTTTCATTAACAAATACTCTTGCCAAATATTTACAAATTTTTATCAATTTTTCAATTTTAATATTGTATCCTTTTATTTATTCTATTATGAATAATAAAAAAGAGGACATCCTTTAATTCTCACTCAATTGAATTTAACAAAAACCAGCCGCTTTCTACTATACAATCTTGGTTAAATCTTAACTCGAAGCAGAAGCACTCTGTATAGATAAATACTTCTCTCTCATTCTACATTTCGGTCACATCTCTTAATACACGACCCAATAAATACTCATAAATAAATATTAAATCAGAGTCACCGAGCAAATATGAATAGAGGTAAACCTTACTTTCCACTAACAGCACTCATTCACCCCATTCTCTCGCTACCACACATTAATACTGCAAAGACATGACCCAGAGCAGATGTCCCGAGGGGAATCCTTCAATAAAGCAGAAACGACCGACATCTCGACAACCGCAAACATAATATATTGTGCCAAACGCAGTAACGGTTCGATATTAAGACCGAGAAGAAAGAGAAAGCAGAGACATTAATGTCACCATGTCTCATAGCGGGTCGAGGGAGGATTTGGGAAGGCGGCCTCTCAAAGTGCGATATAACGCTGTCAGGGTTCTGTGCCTGGAAAAGACTTATGTTTCTTTATGTGTGTTGGTTCCAGGTTTTAGTGACGGTAATGCAAAGGGAAAAAAGAAATGTTGTGTAACGCTATTGCTGGGGCGTTTTCTTTAGGATGAAATGCCAGGAGATGAATGTTTGGCAATGAGACTTCTACATTAATTTTTTCATAAGTTTTGTGGGTGGAAAATAATAGTTTTGTTTTCTGCACCGTAATGGAATTGGAATTTGTAAATGATCTTTGAAAATGACGAATAATTTTCGTGTATTGCTACACTGCTTGACAAAACTGAAATCAACACATTGCAAACAAGCAAACAAAAAAAACAAAAAAAAAAAAAATTAAATAACTATTAAAGTTAGGAAAGTTAAATCATTATTTTTTTATTTTAAATTAAATTAGTACTTGAAAAAAGTTGATATTAAATATATTAATCATTGCGAAAAGGGATTTTCTTAATAATTTCGCTAAAGTTTCACATAATTTTTAAGTAACAACTTTTCAAATATTGTGCTAAAAACATTTTTACTTTTTTATTGAAAAAGAAGAATAACGAATTTATTCTTTGTGACAGTTTAAGAATTACGATGTTATTCAATACTGGCTGAATTTTTAAAACTCTCAGAAAAGTTACAATATTTTAGAATAGCAATTTTTTCCTCAAAAACATTTAATATTTTAAAAATTTATTTTAAATTTAATAAATAAACTTAAAAAAAATAAAATTTAGTAAACGTTTTATAAAATTTAAAAAAAAAATACCCTTTTAACGGTCACAAGTTTTTTTCATAACTTTTAATAATGATTAAAAACGAAATTTAATAGAAAAACATCTAGCATTAAAAAAAAAAGAAATATGACTTTTCAGCTGTAGTCAATTTTTGTTATAGTAATAAGTAATTAAAGTTGCGTTAGGCGAATTAATGAATAAAATAATAAAATGGTTGAAATTTCATATATATTTTAATAAAAATACCTACTATTTATCCGTAAGATAATGGCATAATTATATTTCGGGCATCCTGCGCTTAGATAAGTGTCGGGTTTTCGGCAAAGAAGTGGAATCCGTCTACGAATCTATAATTATTCGTCTTTAAATATATAAAATATTGTATGTCGCTAATTGTGTATGTTTGGTGGTTGTGCGTGTGCCAATAAAGCTGTCAGTCCAACCAAACCCGGTTTTAATCTGGTTGCCCAACCTATACACTACAATCTGGAGCCCGAATAGGGATCCAATTCACATCAGTGCAACATTTTATATATTTTTTTAAAATTGACATAGAGTAATACTATTTTATACATTTAAATATAAAATAAGTTTCATGAGCAATTTCAGGATATAATACTGCTTAAAGTGGATTTTGAACCACGACAAATATCCATGGTACCAAAGAGACTTAAATCTGAAACTTGTGGCACCGATTGCCAGAGCGATAGTCACTCGGCCATCAGGTCCACTGAACATTTAAATTAGGCAATAAAAATGAAATCGATTGTTATTCAAAATATATTCATAAGAGGACATAAACTTTGTTGTTTTTAATGAATTACATATTTTGTGACTTAATGAAAATAATTACAAATTTGGGAGAGAAATAAATAATACAAAAAAAATTATTCATTTATGCCAACTAAAAACCTCTTTCCATAGTTAATTCATTAAATGATAAACAATTTAAATAATCGACGTCATTTATCATTGACATCTTCTTTGTCTAATGTACCTAAAGAGAAAAAAAATAATTCACATCAGAAAGTCCAAAATAAATTAATTAGTTTTGAAATCCATCATAAAAAATTATTAAACATTAAAATGAATCGTGAAATTTCAATTAAAAGCAAGAAACATATGCATATTTTAAAAATCTCTCAAAGACAAATTAATTCAAAATCCTAAAATCAGAAATTCAACATTCTTGTTATAATTTTAAACAAATTAAAATAAAATATTTTAACAGGATATTAAATCATAATTTCGTGAATCATTTTGCTACCAGAAATAAAATAGTAAAAAAAAAAAATATATAAAATTATGCAATTACACTCCCATTATAATTGATAGCTATTGAATGAAAAGATTTCAAAAATTATTTTCCAAATTCCGTCATCATTTAAGGAATGTCCAAGTTTATCAAATCCAAATTAATGAAGGCATGTTTCGAAAGATTCCTTCAAGTTTTCTGGTTCGAAAGCGAAATGTGCAGGAAATATTTTTAATTATATTCTTTTCCGCAGAGGAAATTAAACGCTGAAAGGATTCAGCACCCAAAATAAGAATGGAGATTTTTATGTAATTGCCCGGTTTCTATGTGCTCGACATAAAACTTCGACGACGACATCTTAGCTCTTTTGCATTTGTTCAAAAGCATGAACAGTGTGACCAAGAAACTAATAAAAGTTTTATTTATTTTTTTCGGATGGAGATGGCAAAGAATAAACTGCAGCAATGTGTACAAAGAAAATATTCCTTTATTAAATGGATGAAATATAAAAATTCTTCAAACTGTAGAAGAAGAAGAAGAAAATGAAGAAGAAAAAAAAAATGTCACAGAGATTGTGTACAAAATAATGGTGATTAAAATCTGAGATATTGCTTGGTTTCCCACGTATTATATTTTTTTCAGTGAAATAAAATCGCGAGATGATATATTTTTATGCCGATTTAGAAATTCATTACTTAATTAAATACGGTGCTTGCTCATAATGATTAAGTAGCGCGCATATAAAAAGCTTCTGAGCAAAAGAATTAATAAAGAAAATAATAAAGTGGATAAGAAAACTTTTTATGAAGAACAGGTAGGAGGGTTAATAAAAATGAGTATTTCAGATATGCTCACTGCAATTATTAAATATTATTTAGCGTAAAAGAAAATCCTCGTAATTATTATACCTGTTTTTTTTTTTATTCTTATATATTTCTTGGAACTTCTATATTCTGAAAAATAATGCCATTTCATATAATAACTTATATGTTCTTCATTAAGTAAAGGCCTCTTAAAATTATGACATTATATCAAAACTGCTCATAAAGCCTATAAATAATTATTTTAATTTTAAATGTATAAAATAGTATTAATCTATTTCAATTTTCTAAAAATTTATAACATCTTGTACTGCTGTGGTACTGGTCCCAGCTCGGACTCCATATTGTAGTGTGAAGTTTGAGAAACTAGATTGTAACTGGTGTGGTTGGGGTGGAATATTTGAGGCACAAGCTTGAGAATTCTTAGATTTATTTATACACGCACAAACGCCATATATATACAATTAGAAACATTCAATATCTAACATATTTGAAGACGTTTATTTATAGATTTGTAACAGGATTCTACTTCTAAGCCGAAAACCCTATAATTTATCAACACGCAGGATGCGCGAAATATACTTCCTCTGGGGGTAAGAGTCTGTAGGCCAACTGAGGATTTGTCCTGAAAGCCACAGGGAGCGCTCTTGTCAATTCATAGGAGAAAGCGTGGTTACAGTTCAAATTAATAATGCAAATACATAATTTTATAAGCAATATAAGTGTATCAGGCCTGTTATTGTAAATTTAGAATTTTATTTTAAGAAACAATGTTATGACCATGATTTTTGCATTTTAAATTCCTACATCATCTACATCAAGATAAGTTTACAACCTACATCAAGTTAATTCATTAAATGATAAACAATTTAAAGAATCAATGCCATTTATCATTGATATCTTTGTCAAAGTAATTACAACAATATGTACTTAAAAAGAAGAAAAATGAATTCACATCAGAAAGCACAAAGTAAATTAATTAGTTTTGAAATCCATCATAAAAAATAGTAAGCAATGAAGTGAATCGTAAAATTTAAATTAAAAGCAAAAAACATTATGCATATTTTCAGAAACTCACAAAGACCAATTAATTCAAAATTCTAAAATCTGAAATTCAACATTCTTGTTATATTTTTAACATAATAAAATAAAATATTATAACAGGATATTAAATCATAATTTGGTGAATCATTTTGCTACCAGAAATAAAATATCACAAATAAAATATAAAATTATGCAATTACACTCAAATTATAATTCATAGCTATTGAATGAAAAGATTTCAAAAATCATTTTCCAAATTCCTGCATCATCCAAGGAATCTCTCAAGCTTATAAAATTCAAATTAATGAAGGCATGTTTCGAAAGATTCCTTCAAGTTTTTTGATTCGAAAGCGAAATGTGCTGGCCATATTTTTAATTATATTCTTTTACGCAGCGGAAATTAAACGCTGAAAGGATTCAGCACCAAGAAGTAAAAATGGGAATTTTTATGTAATTGCCCGGTTTCTATGTGCTCGACATAAAACTTAGATGACGACATCTTTGCTCTTTTGCATTTGTGCAAAAGCACGAATAGTGTCAATCAAGAAACTAATATAAGTTTTTCACTTATTTATTTTTTTATTTCAGATGGAGATGGCAAAGAATAAACTGCAGCAATGTGTACAAAGGAAATATTCTTTTATTAAATGGGTGAAAAATAAAAATTCTCCAAACTGTAGAAGAAGAAGAAGAAAAAAATGTCACAGAGATTGTGTACAAAAAAATGGTGATTAAAAGTTGAGATATTGCTTGGCTTCCCACGTATTACTTTTTTTATCAGTGAAATAAAATCGCGAGATGATATTTTTATGCCGATTTAGAAATTCATTACTTAATTAAATACGGTGCTTGTTCGTAATGATTAAGTGTCGTGCGTATAAAAAAGCATATGAGCAAATTAATTCATAAAGAAAATAAGAAAGTGGATAAGAAAACTTTTTAGGAAGAACAGGTAGGAGAGTTAATAAAAATGAATATTTGAAATATGCTCTTTGCACTTATTAAGTATTATTTTGCTTAAAAGAAACTCTTCATAATAATCATTCCGTTTATTTGATTTTTTTATATTTCTTGAAATTCTATTTTCAGAAAAGTAAGTAGAATTAATCACTTATAAGTTCTCCATTAAATAAATGCCTCTTAAAATTATAATATTATGTCTTCAAAACTGCTCATAATTCTGATAAATAAGGAATTTTAATTTTAAATGTATAAAATAGTATCACGCTATATCAATCTTATAAAAATGTATAAAATGTTCTACTGGCATAATAATAATGAGGATACTGTTTAATACAAGCATGAAAGAAGCAACACATAGAAACCGGGCAATTACATAAAATTTTCCATTCTATTTCTGGGTTCTGAAATCGTTTAATATCTGCTGCGGAAAAGAATATAATTAAAAATATGACGTGGCACATTTCGCTTTCGATCCAGAAAACTTGAATCTTTCGAAATGTGCCTTCGTTAATTTGAATTTTATAAATTTGGATATTCCTCGGATGATGTAGGAATTTGAAATGCAAAAATAATGGTAATAACATTTGTTTCTTAAAATAAAAATCTAAAATTACATTAATAGGACTTATAAACTTATATTGCTTATGAAATTATATATTTGCATTGTTTAATTTGATCTGTAGTCATGCTTTGCTCCTACGCACTGAAAAGTGTACACCCTGGGGCTCTCAGAAAAAATGATGAGTTGGCCTACAGATTCTCACCCAGACAGGAAGTATATTTCGTACATCCTGCGCGTGGCTCGGGGTTTTGGCTTATAAATATAGTCCTTTCACGAATCTATAATAATACGACTTTAAATGTGCTAAATATTGTCTGTTTCTAATTGTATGTATATGGTGTTTGTGCATGTATGAATAAATCTGCGAATTCTCAAGCTTGTGCCTCAACCCAAATCACCCAGTTAGAAATGAACCTCAACCCAACTACACCCAGTCTCAATTTGGTTTCCCAACTTAAACACTACAATCTGGAGCCAGAACAGAAATTCGCTCCTACACCAGTACAACATTTTATACATTTTTATAAAATTTGCATAGCGTATTACTATTTTATACATCAAAATTAAAATTCTTATTTATAGGCCTTATGAGCAATTACAAAATATAATACTATAATTTTTAAATTGAACTTTACTTACTGAAGTACATATAAGTTATTAAATGTACTTATTTTTCCGAAATTAGAAGCTTCACGACACAAAAAAAATAAATTATATAAATGGAATAATAATATTAAGGATTTTCATTTACGCTAAATAATATTTAATAAGTGCAAAGAGCATAATTCAAATACTCATTTTTAATAACACTCTACCTGTTCTTCCTAAAAAGTTTTCTCATCTACTTTATTATTTTTTTATGAATTCTTTTGCTTATACGCTTTTAATAGGCGCTCCACTTAATCATTATGAACAAGCACCGAATTTAATTAAGTAATGAATTTCTAAATCGGCATAAAAAATACAATGTCGCGATTTTATTTCACTGGAAAAAAACTAATACGTGGGAAGCCAAGCAATATCTCAGCTTATAATCACCATTTTTTTGTACACAATCTCTGTGACATTTTTTTGGTTCTCCTTCATTTTCTTCTTCTTCTACAGTTTGGAGAATTTTTATTTTCCACCCATTTAATAAAGGAATATTTCCTTTGTACACATTGCTGCAGTTTATTCTTTGCCATCTCCATCTGAAAAAAATAAATAAATAAATGAAAAACTTTTATTAGTTTCTTGGTCACACCGTTCGTGCTTTTGCACAAATGCAAAAGAGCTAAGATGTCGTCGTCGAAGTTTTATGTCGAGCACATAGAAACCGGGCAATTACATAAAAATCTCCATTCTTATTCTTGGGTGCTGAATCCTTTCAGCGTTTAATTTCCGCTGCGGAAAAGAATATAATTAAAAATATGGCCAGCACATTTCGCTTTCGAACCAGAAAACTTGAAGGAATCTTTCGAAACATGCCTTTATTAATTTGGATTTTATAAATTTGGAGATTACTTGGATGATGTAGGAATTTTTAAAATAATTTTTGAAATCTTTTCATTCAATAGCTATCAATTATAATGGGTAGTGTAATTGCATAATTTTATATTTTTTATTTTTACTATTTTATTTCTGGTAGCAAAATGATTCGCCAAATTATGATTTAATGTCCTGTCATAATATTTAATTTTATTTTAATCTGTTTAAAAATATAGTAAGAAGGTCGAATTTCCGATTTTAGGACATTGAATTAATTTGTCATTGAGAGGTTTTTAAAACATGCATCACATTTTTTGCTCTAAATTTAATTTCAGATTTCACTTTAATGCTTGGTATTTTTCGTATAGTGGATTTCAAAACTACTTAATTTATTTTAGGCGTTTTGATGTGAATTAAATTTTCTTCTTTTTTTAATTACATATTTTTATAATTACTTTGACAAAGAAATCAAAGATAAATGACTTTGATTCTTAAAATAATTCATCATTTAATGAATTAACTGTAGAAGAAGGTTTATAAAGGTTCACATAAATGGATAATGTATTTTTGTATTACATATTTCGTGGCCTGATGGCAAAGTGGGGGGTTTCTCGGTACCATAGGTTTCAGGTTCGAGTCCCGGCGGTGTCATGCATGTTTGTAGTGTTTTGGAATCCACTTTAAGCCGTTGATCTCGGTCTAATATGACTGTTGAGCGTAGGGATGACAACCGTACCCTGTATAAAGAAAACATATCCTGTCTCGAAATCTGCCAATGTGCAGACTGCTTTGGTCCACCATGGGGCTGTTGTGCCAATTCTACAAACTGAAGAAGTAGAAGAAAATGAAGAAGAAAAAAAAAATGTCGCAGAGATTGTGTACAGAAAAACGGAGATTAAAAGCTGAGATATTGCTTGGCTTCCCACGTTTTTTTTTTATCAGTGAAATAAAATCGCAAGATGATATTTTTTATGCCGATTCAGAAAATTCATTACTTAATGATGATCCACGCCAGTATAACATTTTATTCATTTTTATAAAATTGCCATAGCGTAATACTATTTATGCATTTAAAATTAAAATTTTTACTTGTAAGCCTTGTGAAAAATTTCAGGTAGAATTATCTAATTTTAAGAGACATTTACTTAATAAAGAACATATAACTAATAAATATACTTTTTTTTTCGAAAAATAAAAGCTCCAAGATATATAAAAATAAAATAAATGGAATAATAATTATGATGATTTTCTTTTACGCTAAATAATATTTAATAAGTGCAAAGAGCTTATTTCAAATACTCAATTTTATTAACCCTCCTACCTGTTCTTCCGAAAAAGTGTTTTTATCCACTTTTTTCTTTCTTTATAAATTCTTTTGCTTGTACGCTTTTTATATGCGCGGCTCTTAATCATTATGAACAAGCACCGTATTTAATTAAGTAATGAATTTCTAAATCGGCGTAAAAAAATATCATCTCGCGATTTTATTTCACTGATAAAAAAGTAATACGTGGGAAGCGAAGCAATATCTAAGCTTTTAATCACCTTTTTTTGTTCACAATCTCTGTGAAAATTTTTTTCTTCTTGATTTTCTTCCTCTTCTTCTACAGTATGTAGAATTTTTATTTCCACCTATTTAATAAAGGAATATTTCTTTTGTACACATTGCTGCAGTTTATTCTTTGCCATCTCCATCCGAAAATAAATAAATAAATAAATGAAAAACTTTTATTAGTTTCTTGGTCACACCGTTCGTGCTTTTGCACAAATGCAAAAGAGCTAAGATGTCGTCGTCGAAAATTTATGTCGAGCACATGGAAACCGGCAATTACATAAAAATGTCCATTCTTACTTTTTGGTGCTGAATCCTTTCAGCGTTTAATTTCCGCTGTGGAAAAGAATATAATTAAAAATATGGCCAGCACATTTCGCTTTTGAATCAGAAAACTTGAAATAATTTTTTCGAAACATGCCTTCATTAATTTGGATTTTATAAACTTGGAGATTCCTTGGAAGATGTACGAATTTCGAAAATAATTTTTGACAACTTTGCATTCAATATCTATTAATTATAATGGGGGTGTAATTGCATAATTTTATATTTTATTTCTAGTAGAAAAAAGATTCACCAAATTATGATTTAATATCTTGTTATAAGATTTTATTTTATTTTGTTTAAAACTATTAAGAATGTTGAATTTCCGATTTTAGGATTTTGAATTAAATTGTTATTGAGCGGTTTGTTAAAATATGCATGATGTTTTTTTTTTTTATTTTTAATTTAATTTCAGGTTTCATTTTAATGCTTAATATTTCTTATGATGGATTTCAAAACTAATTAATTTATTTTGTACTTTCTGATGTGAAACAATTTTCCTTCTTTTTACTTGCATATTGTTATAATTACTTTGACAAAGAAGATACCAATGATAAAGGACATCCATTCTTTAAATTATTTATCATTTAAGGAATTAACTTTAGAAGGAGGTTTATAATGGTTGACATAAATGGATGATTTTTTTGTATTATGTATTTCGGGGCCTGATAGCATAGTGCGTTGCGCTCTTTGACATAGATTTTAGGTTCGAGTCTCGGCGATGTCATGGATGTTTGTTGTGGTTCTGAATCCACTTTAAACTGTAGTTCGCTGTCTAATGTGACTGTAGAGAGTTGGGTTGACAACCCTACCTAGCAAAAAAAGATTTTCTCCTGTTTACAAATCTGCCAATACGCAGTCAGCCTTGGCGCACCATAAGGATGTTGCGCCAGTCATGATGATGATGACCCACACCAGTATAACATTTTATACATTTTTATAAAATTTTTACATAATTTTACATTAACGTTAAACATTTTATACATAATTCTATTTATACAATTAAAATATAAAATTTTTATTTATAGGCTTTGTGAACAATTTCAGGACATAATATTATAATTTTAAGAGATATTAACGTAATTAAGAACTTATAAGGGATTACATGAAATGTACTTATTTTTCAGTAAATTAAAGCTCCAAGAAACATAATAAAATAAATGGAAATATAATCATGTGGATTTTCTATCACACTAAATAATATTTAATAAGTCGAACGAACATATTTCAAATAATCATCTTTATGAAGCCTCCTACCTGTTCTTCCTAAAAAGTTTTCTTATCCACTTTATTATTTTCATGATGAATTCTTTTGATTATAAGCTTTTTATAGGCGCGCCACTTAATCATTATGAACAAGCACCGTATTTAATTAAGTAATGAATTTCTAAATCGGCGTAAAAAAAAATATCATCTCGCGATTTTATTTCACTGATAAAAAAGTAATACGTGGGAAGCGAAGCAATATCTAAGCTTTTAATCACCTTTTTTTGTTCACAATCTCTGTGAAAATTTTTTTCTTCTTGATTTTCTTCCTCTTCTTCTACAGTATGTAGAATTTTTATTTCCACCTATTTAATAAAGGAATATTTCTTTTGTACACATTGCTGCAGTTTATTCTTTACCGTCTCCATCCAAAGAAAAAAATAAATAAGTTGAAAACTTTTATTAGTTTCTTGGTTCGCACTGTTCGTGCTTGTGCAAAATTCAAAAGAGCTAAGAAGCCGTCATCGTAATTTTATGTCGAGCACATGGAAACCGGGCAATTACATTAAAATTTCCATACTTATTTCTTGTCGCTAAATCCTTTCAGCGAAAAGAATATAATTAAAAATATGGCCGGCGCATTTCACTTTCGAACCAGAAAAATTGAAGGAATCTTCCGAAACATGCCTTCATTAATTTGGATTATATAATCTTGGAGATTCCTTAGATGATGTAGGAATCTGAATTGCAAAATTCATGGTCATGACTTTGTTACACACAATAATTCATAACATACTATAACAAGACTGACGCACTTATATTGCTTATAAAATTATGTATTTGCTTGTTTAATTTTATCTTTTACCATGCTTCCTTCTATGAACTAACAAGTGCGCACCCTGTGGCTTCAAGAGAAATGGTCAATTCGCCTACTAATTCTCACTCGGAGAGGAAATATATTTCGCGCATCCTGTTCATGGCTAAGTATGGGGTTTTGGCTTTGAAATGGAATTCTTTTACGAATCTGTAATTATAAGTCTTTAAAAGTGTTAAATATTGTATCTTTCTAGTTGTAAGTGTGTGGTGTTTGTCTGTGTATATCTGGCAGGTGTCCATCCTATACCTCAAGTATCGCAACCCAAACTCACCCAATTAATCACTGGTTACATAATCTTCACACTACAATCAGGAATCTGAACAGGGACTCATACCCACACCAGTACTTTTTGCATATTTTGATAAAAATGACATTGAGTTTTATACATTTAAAATTTAAGTTCTTACTTATAAACTTTAAGAGCAATTTCAGGATGTAATATTATAATTTAACGAAACATTTACTTAATACAGAACTTAAAAGGGATTATATGAAATGTACTTATTTTTTCAGAAAAAAAGCTCCAAGAAATATAAAAAAAAAATAAATGAAATGATAGTCCGAAATTTCATAAGGATTTTTTTTACGCTAAATAATATTTAATAAGTGCAAAAAGCATAATTCAAATACTCATTTTTATTAACCTCCTACCTGTTCTTCCAAAAAGTTTTCTTATCCACTTTATTATTTTCTTTACAAATTCTTTTGCTTATACGCTTTTTATATGCGCGCCATTTAATCATTATGAACAAGCACCGAATTTAATTATGTAATGAATTTCTAAATCGGCATAAAAAATATCATCTCGCGATTTTATTTCACTGAAAAAAACTAATACGTGGGAAGCCAAGCAATATCTCAGCTCTTAATCACCATTTTTTTGTACACAATCTCTGTGACAATTTTTTTCTTTTTCTTCTTGTTCTTCTACAGTTTGAAGAACTTTTATTTTCCACCCATTTAATAAAGGAATATTTCCTTTGTACACATTGCTGCAGGTTTATTCTTTGCCATCCCCATCCGAAAAAAAAATAACTAAATGGAAAAACTTTTAATAGTTTCTTGGTGACACTGTTCGTGCTTTTGCACAAATGCAAAAGAGCTAAGATGTCGTCGTCGAAGTTTTATGTCGAGCACATAGAAACCGGACAATTACATAAAAATCTCCATTCTTATTCTTGGGTGCTGAATCCTTTCAGCGTTTAATTTCCGCTGCGGAAAAGAATATAATTAAAAATATGGTCAGCACATTTCGCTTTCGAACCGGAAAACTTGAAGGAATCTTTCGAAACATGCCTTCATTAATTTGGATTTTATAAACTAGGAGCTTCCTTGGATGATGTAGGAATTTGGAAAATAATTTTTTAAATCTTTTCATTCAATAGCTATCAATTATAATGAGAGTGTATTTGCATAATTTTATATTTTATTTGTGATATTTTATTTCTGGTAGCAAAATGATTCAACAAATTATGATTTAATATCCTGCTATAATATTTTATTTCAATCTATTTAAAAATATAGCAAGAATGTTGAATTTCCGATTTTAGGATTTTGAATTAATTTGCTATTGAGAGGTATTTTAAAATATGCATAATTCTTTTTGCTTTTAATTTAATTTCAGACTTCACTTTAATGCTTTGCATTTTTCATATGATGTATTTCAAAACTAATTAATTTATTTTGTGCTTTCTGATGTGAATCAATTCTTCTTCTTTTTAGTTACATATTGTTATAATTACTTTGACTAAGAAATCAATAAAAAATGACATTGATTCTTTAAATTGTTCATCATTTAATGTATTAGCTTAAGAAGGAAGTTTATAACGGTTGAAATAAATGGATAGTTTTTTTTGTATTATGTATTTCGTGGCGTGAGGTCAGAATGGGTGGTGCTCGTGCCACAGGTTTTGTGTTCGAGTCCCAGCGGTATCATAGATTTTTTTTTTGTGGTTCCGATTCCATTTTAAACTGTAGTTCCCTGCCTAATATGACTATAGAGCGTTGGGCTGTCAACCCTACCCAGTAAAAAGTGAACTTACCCTGTCTCGAAATCTGCCAATATGCAGACATCCTCGGCCCACAATTCGGCTGTTGTGCCTGATGACGATGATGACTTACACCAGTATTACATTTTATACATTTTTATACAATTGACATTGCGTAATACTATTTATGATTTTAAAATTAAAATTTTTACTTATACGCCTCGTGAAAAATTTCATGATATAATTTTCTAATTTTAAGAGGCATTTACTTAATGAAGATCATATAACTAATAAATGCACTTATTTTTCTGAAAATAAAAGGCTCTCAAAATATAAAAATAAAAGGAATGCAATAATAATCACGATGATTTTCTTTTACGATAAATAATATATAATAAGTGCAAAGAGCATATTTCAAATACTCACTTTTATTAACCCTCCTACCTGTTATTCCTAAAAAGATTTCTCATCCACTTTATACTTTTCTTTATGAATTCTTTTGCTTATACGCCACTTAATCATTATGAACAAGCACCGTATTTAATTAAGTAATGAATTTCTAAATCGGCTTGAAAAATATCATCTCGCGATTTTATTTCACTGATAAAAAAAGAAACACGTGGGAAGCCAAGCAATATCTCAGCTTTTAATCACCATTTTTTTGTACACAATCTCTGCGACATTTTTTTTTTTCTTCTTCATTTTCTTCTACTTCTTCAGTTTGTAGAATTTTTATTTTCCACTCATTTAATAAAGGAATATTTCTTTTGTATACATTGCTGCAGTTTATTCTTTGCCAGCTCCATCCGAAAAAAAATAAATAAGTGGAAAACTTTTATTAGTTTCTTGGTGCACACCGTTCGTGCTTTTGCACAAATGCAAAAGAGCTAAGATGTCGTCGTCGAAAATTTATGTCGAGCACATAGAAACCGGGCAATTACATAAAAATCTCCATTCTTGTTTCTTGGTGCTGAATCCTTTCAGCGTTTAATTTCCGCTGCGGAAAAGAATAAAATTAAAAATATGGCCAGCACATTTCCCTTTCGAATCAGAATACTTGAAGGAATCTTTCGAAACATACCTTCATTAATTTGAATTTTATAAACTTAAGAGATTCCTTGGGAGATGTAGGAATTTCGAAAATAATTTTTGAAATCTCTTCATTCAATGGCTATCAATTTCAGTGGGTGTGTAATTGCATATTTTATATTTTACTGATGTTGTTTTATTTCTGGTAGCAAAATGATTCACCAAATTATGATTTAATATCCTGTTATAATATGTTCTTTCATTTTATTTTAATTTGTTTAATAATATAGCAAGAATGTTGGATTTCCGATTTTAGGATTTTGAATTAATTTGCCATTGAGAGGTTTTTAAAATATGCATAATGGTTTTTTGCTTTAGTTTAAATTTCACGATACACTTTAATGTTTAATGTTTTTCTTATAATGGATTTCAAAACTAATTCATTTATTTTGTGCTTTATGATGTTTTTTTTTTTTTTTTTTTTTTTTTTTGCAATTTTAGTTACAAATTGTTATAATTACTTTGTCAAAGTGGATATCAATCATAAACGACATTGATTGTGGTAAATTGTTCGTAAATTAATGAATTATTTTAAAAATATGTTTATGAAGGTTGGCTTAAATTAATTAGTTTTTATTATTTATTTATCTCACAATTTTTAATTAATTTCATTTGTTCACAAAATATGTAATTTAATAGCAATCGATTTAATTTTTTGTTGTCAAATATATGGGCTGTTGGCCTGATAGCTGAGGGACTTGCGCTCTGGCACTCACTGCCACAAGTTTCGAGTGGATGGATGTTTGGATGATGGATGTGGCATGGATGTTTTTAGTGTCTCGGAATGCACTTTAAGCCGTAGGTCCCGTCTAATATAACTGTAGGACTGGCAACCCTACCTCGTAAAAAGTCAGCTTCCGCAGGTCAACAGGAGGTGTTTTTCTTTTTACGGTGTATTGTTGTCATCCCTACACCCAAAGCTGAATCTAAAAGTCCTCCCGGAAGGCATTGACCTTCTTCTTCAGCGCCACAAAGCCAAGCCAGACTTCGACCTACGGGTGCTCCATTACAACAGAAGTTGCTAGTCCTTTAATGAGACCACTCGAGTTCTTGGACTAGATGTTGCTGTCTATCAAGTGGAATAACAAACAACAAATATGTTATTTATTGTTTCTTATCCCCTTGGTCAACAACAACATCAAGACCAAGTCCATGAACACTTGTGTTCTCATGAAAGGAGGGAAGGGTGGGCAGCTAATATAGGGGGCAATTTAAATGTAGTTGGAACTAATTAATAATTTATATTAATAATCAAATTAAATACTAAAGTTGCTACTAATAATAATTTTGCTATTCATAAAGATGTATCATCATATGAAGGAAATGACAACATGAACATTTTCAATAAAATTAGATTCATTTTCAACAAAATATTTCTCCTTTGTAATTATGTTAAAAACGTGATTTAAAACGTTGAAAGGTGTTAAAACGTTAAATTTTGAGTTAGAAAAAGAAGAAAAAAAAATATGTTTAACTTATAAATGAGAAAAATCGAAATTACATCACCTCTTTTTTTATTTTTTAGATGTAATTTAATTCTAGTTGCTTTAGTAATTTATTTAAGTGCAATTTATTATTATTCATAATGCACTTTTTTGTCTTACATATTTTTTTTCAATTTTTGTTGATATTTGTTAAACAATACAATTGTTTTGAATTTTATTTGAAAATATAAACTTTCATCTAGAATAAATTAAATTTGTTACTTTATTTAATTTTTAATTTTAATATTTACTCTGTTTGATGACAAAAACATGACCATTTTTTTGCTTCAACCCAATGAAAAAGTGTACATTTAAACACTTAAAAAGTATTTTTTCTAACTATAATTTCATTTATAAAATAAAGGTGATTATCATGCTAGAGACACAGGTAAACTAATTTTGTTAGAATATGAAACAATAATAAAAATTCAAAAAGTACAATTGAAATGTGGAATTATACATAAAAAAAAAAAAGACATTAATTTACTTTCTAGCATAGCTTTTTTATATTTTATGATCCATTTTTATGGTTTTTTTTTATATTATATAAAAACGAAAGCAAATAATCGAATTTATCTTATTGCCTGACAACATATGGCAAAATGTTTTAGTAATTTTTTAAAAGACATCTTATTTTTCCTTTAACTTTTATGTTAAATAAAATTAATTTTAAGATTTTAAAAGCTATTAACGATTTCTATAAACGATTCTTACAAATTATAATATGAGTAGCAAAACAAATCATAAATTTATGTTTCTTTTTAAAGAAGAAATTGTGCATAAATTGCCCGTTAAGATACAAAAGGATAAAGAAGTAAAATCTACAGGCTAGGTACTGAAATAATGTAAAAATGCATTTTAATATAATTAAGAAAGTTTAGTCAACAAATGTAATAATATATCATTATAATATTACTATAGTAGAATACAAAATATAGTTATATAATTCATAGTTTTAATTGGTATTTTCACTATTATTGCTGATTTATAACAATTACTATTGAAACAATATATATTTATGCATATAAATGATACAAATGATAAATCATTTATGCATAATAATGATAAATAATTTTTATTTTATTGCATTATCATTTTATTTTTACAATATATATAAATAATAAATGATATATGTAAACACACTGTATATATATATATATACTTAGTATACACTATACCTATAATGACAGAGGACCACTTTCTGGTGCATGGAAACCCTTTAATTTTTATTTACAAGCATTATTATATATACAAAACCTGTGGGTTAATGCAATTTACTGTTTACAAAAAAAAAGAAGATTAAAGATTTAAATGTGATTTGATTTTGCAGTTAATTCCAAGAACTGAGATTTTCTTGAGTCTACGACCAATTTTAAACACGTGACCTGCGTCAGACCTTATTTATTACATGGCACGATACGCGAAACCACAAAGGGCTCACTTAGGAAAGGAGAGGAAATTCGGTCCTATTCAGCCACCTCAGAGAAAAAAACAAAAACAACTTTTCTTGTAGACTCGTCGCAGAACTCTTTTTGCTTCTTCTCCATAAACCTACTTATAATATAATCCATCCGGGGGGGGATGGGGTCAGCTTCCCTTACTTCTCATCGGAATAGACACTTTCTCAGCCCATGTTCTATCTTCTAACAAGATGCAATAACTCATGGTGTAGTCCATATTCCATATATAATTGTTCCGATCTGAGAAGGTCGCACTGATAGTCGCTAATTTGATGAAGTCTCCTTATCCATGACATGAATATCTGCTATCAGATTTGAGTGGCAGGTTATTCTCATGAGAACAAAACACTAATTGCATGTAATATAACTATCCACAACATTGCTTATCTGTCAAATTTGAGTGAGGGCTTATTATTATGTGCTTGTTAACAAATATACATTCCTCTCACTTAGGAATGGAATGCTACAACTCTTCACGTGGGAAAATTGCTACATTATATAAATATAAAATAATTTTCCTATCATGCATATATATATATATATATATATAGGAGATATAGCTGATTCAAACCTTTTATAAGTTCAAAATACATTATTAACTATTTTGACTTAGTGAAATTAAATGGCAAATATAGCAATACATGATGCATTATTTAAATTTTATAAGTATTATTCGTCTGCTATAGTATATTTATTAAAAAATAATATTCGAAACTAACCTGCATTGAAAATATAAGCGCAATTATCAATTCAAAGAGAATTTATGCAAAACTATTTCAAAAGTACATTAGTCTAAAAATTCTTGGTTCCTTTAAATGGATGAATTATATGGATCAATAAATAAATATAAATGCTCTTAAATATGCACCAAATTTTGCATAAAAGATAGGAGTATAATGGATGAAAAGAGCCGTAGAAATTTTTATGTAAGTGTTTTAGAAATAAAATTTTTCTATTCACCGAATTCTTCTTTCAATGTATTCCAGTATTATCGAAAGAAGATAAGAGATAAAATAAGAGTTCATAGAATTATGTGTATAGAATATCTACCAAAAAAAATCACTTAACAGCTGAGTAAAGAATAACTCCTATTTTTTTTCTCTTTTATTTTAATGGAATGTTAAAAAAATGAAGAAAGGTTAGCAAGAGTATAAAAGAGAGATAATTAAAAGTTCTGCATGATTATTCAATTAGTATGAGAGAAGCGGTTCTTTTCAAAAAAAAAAAAAAATTTATTTTAACTTTTCCTATTTCGTAATGAGTTTTGAGTAAAATATTATTTGCTTTCCTTAGAATAAGCAGAGTATGGGATGTATTGTCCAACATACAGATGAACTTTAAAACTATAAATTGGACTGAAATTCTATGTTTTTAACTTGGAATCTATCTACTTTCAACTTTAAATAGGAAACAAAGTCAAAAACTCTATAATAAAATACACAATTTTTCTGAAAATCAAGATGAAATGTCCGTATTCTTAAATAAAATTAAATATGTGTATCCACATGTATATATTAAAAAAACTCTGCCATATTTATAAATAAAATGAAGAAAAATATCCAATACCTTCCAAATTAAAAAAACTATCGACGCCTGTAAAAATAATCAGAAAATCATATTTATACAGTTTCTATTATGATAAATTGCGTGTTTTGTCGATTTAATTGAACAGAACTGAGACAAATGCTTCCTAACAAAGAGGTAAATATCTGGTTTACAATATGTAAGCGCACATGTGTGTGGGTGATGCATATTGAAAAAACAGGCTTTAAATCCTCTCGAGGCAATTTCTGGTGTTCTTATATTCAATAACCTAGACGAATTTCAGGGCATTACGGAAAACATTTACATCATTAGGTAAAAATTAAAAATAAATAACGTCGAAAGTTTGGGTGATGGATTGAGATAGCGTATTTTGGGAAGCAAGGCAACTTCAAGAGTCGACAAACATAACTTCTGCTCGACAAAGATATATGAAATCCAACGTCGTATGGTAAACATTTAAAGACAAGAATCAGAGAGAAAGATTAGAAAGAAAGACTGGAGGGTTCACCTAAAAGTCACGGAAGCAATTTTATCTTGATATTTGTCCATTACAATCAAAGTCTAGTTATTTTCACGTGAAAAAAATGAAATTGAGATTCAAGGGTTTCTGCTTCCAAAAGGTCACACGTTGAATATTTCATTTGCAGGAAGTTTGTTGCTTAATTATGAGGATTAGAGAGCCTATTTAACATTCTATTGTGAATGAAACTCTTAAATCAAAGATAAGTGAAGAACCCTTCTATTTATTGATGAATCCCAGATTAGCCTAAACACTGTCTATCTGTATACATTCTTCCGGAGATAATCTGCACTATAGGTCCTTCTACATCCAAAAAAGACCACTATGCAGCAGACGTTTGATGGTGTGCATGTTGGACGCACAATGTATCACGGGCTCCGTGTTTTTGTCACATGATTTATGATTGTTGTGAAGTTTAGGAATGAAATGTTGGAGTCAACATCACGTTTATAAATGTTAACATATATCTTATTTAATGATAATTCACAACAATTCGAGTCCCCAAATGACTCATCTTTTCGATGAATTTCTAGACAATTAAAATATTAGGCGAAGGGATTGGTTAACCAAATTTACCCACCTAATCCCAAAAGCACATTTTTCCATGTTCTTTAAAAAGCAGTTGCAATTAGCCTTCCACCTCTGAAGATGCTCCAAGGCTTAAAAAACATGAAAAAGCAAACAAATTTTGACAGGAACTGGATTGTTTTTCTTCCAATAGGAATTAACATTGGAAATAGCCGTATAAACAAGCTTCATGCACGAATCCATGCGATGGTGCGATGGAATCCATGTTAGTGGTTCGGAATCTATGTTAAACTGTGTGTTCCGCTCTAATTAGCCTAAGTGGCTCTAATGACCTTCCCGCTCTAATGACCTTAGAGCGACAAATCAAACCAAAGCCTTATAATTATAAGATGGGATCATAAACTCTAATAATCCCTATTTTAAGCTCTATTTTAGAACTTCTGATACTTAGGAGCCTTACGCATGATAATTGTCGTAGGATTACATTCTTTTGTGCTATAACAACTAAAGTTAATATCTAATTTCAGTAAAATTTATCAAGAAGTTCTGTTTATAATCGACCAAACACCAGTGTATAGATAAAAAATAATATTTGATTGTAAAAAATATTTGCAATCCGTAAACCAAGGAAAAATTATCCATTCCAGTAAATCAAAATCAAAAAGACGCTGAATATCTCTGTTTAGACGGTTCTTCAGCAAAGCGAAAGAAAACAAAGTTTGAACAAGATTATTTACGGAATTTCAAATTACGTACAACGCATTAACTCTACATAATTCAAGTTAAAAAAAGTTCAAAATAAAAGGGAAGTCAAACACGTCTCCCCAAAGATGTCACCTCCAATTGACAAGCACAAAGAAAAACCTCGTGCACATTCTAATGACAAAACTCTGTTCCCTAACAAGTTCATTGTCTTCTTTTGGACACTTCCTGTTATCCCTTCAAATTATTCCAGTGAGGAGTAATCAAAAAGTACACAAAGGCACTTATTTAACGTCTTCTCTGCATACGTAATTTGTGCTCGATACTGCCAGCACCATTCAATATCCCGAGTTGGAAATCGAAGTTCCCGTATTTCATATCGCCGAATGACTCTGAAAAGCGGTTGATGAGGCTTTGATAGCATGACAGGCGCACTCCCAGCTGAAAGGACAGACTGACGAACATAATGAGGCTGGCAATATTTCCCGGAATGGGATCCCATAAGGAAAAGGGGGCGTATACAAGTCTACAAAGGATTTCAATTCTACAATTGTTTTCGATTTTAACGCTGTTTGATTACGAAAGCTAACAATGAGGTTTTAATTTGAGAAATTTGTGATTAAATGTGAGCTAATTATCATTAAAAGCTCGGTTTTAGTCATCGTATAATGTCAGATATTTAAATGAAATTTTGCATAGTTAAAATTTATAAAAATCAAAAAATACCTCTTTGAATCGAATTCAAGTATTTTACATTTTTTCCATATTAGGACAATAATAGTATGTTTAAATTATTAAATGAAATCAAAATTTAATTAAATTCTTTAATTTATGAAATTTATAAATTTAAAATTTCTTTTTGCGTAAAATTAATAAAAAAAAAAGATGTAGTAACCACTCTTGTTGCCAGTCGTTTGAGTGCTAGGTTTTCATAATTATACAATATGTATTTGTAAGAAATAATTTTCAACAACTACAAAATTTTTTAATTAAAAAATTTTGTATTGAAATAATAAAAAAAAGTAAGTTTTTTTTAATTAATGGAGTAAAGATATTTTATACATGGATCTATGAATTTATGAACCAAATTGAAAAAAAAAGCAATGTATGTTCAAATTTATTAAAAATTTTTAAATCATACAAATTTTTAATTTTGTTGGATATTATAAATCTTTAACACGTGAATCATTCATTTATTGCTAAATATGTCAAAAATAAACGCTACTTTATGAAACACTAGAATTGAATGCGTTTACATGATATTTAAAATAATAATAAGATATGTATTAAATTAAATGAATGGCATTTAAAATTACCAAAGAAATGCTTATTTAAAATTTAGATTTTTGAAATGTATAATAGTGTTTAGCTTTTTCAATTACCTATGGCACATAACGTTTAATGAGCTTAATTAAGTCATGGAAAATCTTACACACTCCTGACAGCAATAATTTAGTCAACATCTTTAATATGATGCTCAAATTCTCTATCTTTAGAAATACTATCCTAGTTTAAACGAATAATTCGTGTTAAGATTTTCCTCCAAAATTACCAGTATCCTACAATGAAACTCCTTAAATTCTATTTAGTATCTGCCATTATTCCCTAATCTAATGATGCTACTTTATAATCTAAAACTAACTCTATCTGAGACTTCCTTAAGGGAACCAACTTAAGACGGCCATGTGGCTGCGACTGCTAAAGAAGCCAATTGAGCGGGACCTCAAATAATTAGCCACTCTATCCAATATAAGCGATTATGTTGTAACACTATAGACTTGTGGTCGCGTCCTATGATGTCTTATAGATAACAGACAGACATTGTTCCAGTGAGAAGATCCACTAGGCGAGGGAATTATAATTATGATTAACAAGATGAGTCTCTTTTGGTTAGTGTCATCTTATGTTCCTGGGTATATGAATTTCCCTTTCTGAATCATTGACAATTGAGATAAGAATATCTGTTGGATCGATTTGGTAGGGATGAATTGGGACGGCATAGGGTTAGGGACTTCATGGTTACACAAGTTTTGTCACAGAATTGTTGTTTGAATTATAATACTAGAGAATTTATTACATGCTTAAGCAATAAATATTTCAAGCTCTCCTTAATATTTTGTATATAATAGAAGATTAATAAAGAAATGAATTGTTTCAAAATGTTATCGTAAGGGCAAAATAAAAAAAAAAATGTCTTCTTCTTTCTAATCACTATGATCTGAATCAGATCAGATACATGAGTTCGTCCGTATTAAATACCCCTAAGACATATATTGGCTCCTTCAGAAGGTTCTCGCACTCCATGTTAATGCAGACAGTTAAATATTGAGGAATATCTTCTTTATTACTACACTTGGTGCAAACTGGATATTTCTTAGCCCCAGGGAAATTCTGAGGGTTTTTAAATGCCCAGTAGACAATCGAGCTAATGCAGTTTGATCTCACCTTTAAAATTAATTGAAGCTTCAGGACGCTCACTAAGATACCACTGATGTGTGGCAGGTAGTATTAATGTTGTTACTTATGCAAAGATAGTAAAAGAAAATAGTTATATTTATTTACTAGAAATGATTTTATTTCAGATTTTTAAAGTGGGCATGAAATTTTAATTTCTGAAACATAAACGCCATACAATCACTTAAAGAGCATATACATATATATACTTCGTTATCCCACTAAAATTTAGAATGGGTACATCTACGAGTGGCATCATTGCGGTTCACACACTTACTCTAGCTTCTTTATTTGCTGTGGATAGACTTTTTAATCGACAGATTTATCCTGTTTAGTATTGTCATAGATACGGAAATATTAGGTATTTCGTCGTATATAAAATTTCCAGTCGAACTGTTTTAGTTCCGAAATTAAACACCTGTCTATCAGATCGTCCGGTACTAGATACTACGCATCATATATTAATAATAAAATAAAACAGAATTAATGAAATAAACAGTTAATTATAGTATAAAATAAGAAATTACTTAAAATCACCTTTTTTTATTCA
The DNA here is from genome assembly GCA_021605075.1 of Caerostris darwini. NCBI lineage: Eukaryota > Metazoa > Arthropoda > Arachnida > Araneae > Araneidae > Caerostris > Caerostris darwini. Next base: position 208,670 of record BPLQ01004973.1, read on the forward strand.
GTATAATAATTCTTCTTCTTCTTCATTGGTGCAACAGCGGCTTGGTGACCCAGGCCATCTGCTTACACGCGATTTTGAAACAGGAGATATTTGCTTTTTACCAGGTAGCGTTATCAGTTCTACTCCCAGTTCTCTACTGTCGTATTAGACAGGTACCTATTGTTTAAAGTGGATTCCAATTGACTACAAAATCCCCGGTACCACTGGAACTTTAAACCGAAACTTGTGATACCAAGCTCCAGAGCAATTCGACTATCAAGCCCCACAGTATGATAATTAGAAGCTTTTAATTACGACTCTAAATTTTCATTATTTAAAACTACATTTAAATAATTCATCCACATAAACTTTTACATTCACATAGTAAAAGTAAAGTAACTATCATTGTTTGGTATTTAAATTATACTTCTTTCAAAAAATACCATCATAATTTGCTTCAAACAACTACACCTCGCAAAGATCTTCATCCAAAATGACCAAAATTCCCCAACAATATTCTTAAATTCCATTTACACCCGACACCAGTCCCAGATCTAATAATTCCACTTCATATTCCATAAACATCTGTCCCCTAGAATTACTTAACCTCAACCCATTCAAGACATCCGTGCGGCCATCACTGCTGAAGAAGCCAACTGAGCGCGACCTTCCCTAATTAGCCACTCTATCCGGAAAGTGCGAATGGATGTCGTAATCCTATAGACTTGCGGCCGTGTCCTCTGATATCCAATAGACAGCCACGGTTCTAGTGAGAAGGCGGGGGAGTTGTAATTAGTATGAACACGGTGTGCCTGTTTGAGTTAATGTCATTTTATCTCCGCGCGTAGATGACTTTCTCTTTCGGGATCGCTGACACTTCGGATAGGAATGTCTGCTGAATCGATTTTTTTTTGGGGGGGATTCATTACTGATTCATGGACCGATACATGTGTCACTGAAGCACCGAAACGGATGACGTGTGCCGCATGCTTCTAGAAGCAATACAGCGGGAATGAATGAACTAATTTAAGAAACAACTTGTTTTGTAATTTGTGTTTGTTTTTATTGTAATCAAATCATGTAATGCATCGGCATGCAAGACTTAAAAAACATTTTTTTTAAATAAATAAAATTTTATGTGAAATAAAACTCAAGACTAGATGAAGAAATCCCAATGATTTTCCAATCATTCTCTATTCCAATCATGTATGTACTGTGCAGTTCAATCATGTGTGTATTGAGTAGCTAAATAAGTGTAGTGCGTAATCCAATCTTGTAGTGTGTACTTCAATAATGTGTGTAGTATGTAATCCAATCGTATGTAGAGCATAGTCCAAGCATGTATGTAGGGCGTAATCTAATCAATGTATGTAGTACGTAGTCCAATCATGTGTGTAGAGCATAGTCTAATGATGTTTGTAGATGTGTAGAGCATAGTCTAATCATGTACGCAGTCTGATTATGTGCGTAGTGAATAGTGTGTAGTTCAATCATGTATGTAGTGTAAAGTCAACACTACAACATTAACATTTATTTTTATTTATATAACTATTTATTATTTAGTATTCAAATGATACCTACTTCAAAAAATACTTTTATAATTTCCTTCAAACAAGTACTCTATGCAAAGATCTTCATCCAAAACGACCAATATCCCTGAAAAAAGCTCTTAAATTCCATTTAGCACACGACACCAGTCCCAGATCTAATAATTCCACTTCATATTCCACAACCATCTCTACCCGAGAATCGCTTAACCTGAACCCATTTAAGAAGTCCACGTGGCCGCGACTGCTGAAGAAGCCAACTGAGCGTGACCTCCAATTAGCCACTCGGTCCGGCAAGTGTGAATGGATGTTGTAATCCCATAGACTTGCCCTTTGATGTCCGATAGATGGTTGACAGCCACGGTTCCAGTGAGATGGAAAGGGAGTTGTAATTATTTTGAACACGGTATGCCTGTTTCGGTTCATGTCATCTTATCTCCGCGCGTAGATGACTTTCTCTTTCGGGATCGTTGACAGTCCGGATAGGAATGTCTGCTGAATCGATTTCGGGGGATTCATTACTGATTCGTGGACCGATAATGTGTCACTGAAACACCGAAACTGATGATGTGTGCCGCATGCTCTTAGAAGTAATGCAGCCTGAATGAGTGAAATAATTTCAGAAACAGCTTATTTTGCAATTTGTGTTTGTTTTTTATTGTAATTAAATACTTTAATACATCGCCATACAAGACCGAAAAAAAAATTATTTTTTAAAAAATAGAATTTTATGTGTAATAAAACTCAAGAAACTCAAGATAAAGAAACCCAATGATTTTCCAATCACTGTGTAGTCCAATCATGTATGTAGTGCGCAGTTCTATAATGTGTGTAGTGTGTAATCCAATGATATGTCCAGTATGTAGTCCAATAATGTGTGTATTGAGTAGTCCAATAAGTGTAGTGTGTAGTCTAATTATGTGTGTTTTAAGTTGTCCAATAAGTGTAGTGTGTAGTCTAATTATGTGTGTATTTAGTAGTCCAATAAGTGTAGTGTGTAGTCTAATTATGTGTGTATTAAGTTGTTCAATAAGTGTAGTGTGTTGTCCGATCACGTAGTACTTTAATAATGTGTATAGTATGTAATCCAATGTTATCTGTACAGCATAGTCCAATCGTGTGTGTAGTGCGTATTCCAATCATGTATGAAGTATAATTATGTGTATAGTGTGTAGTTCAATCATGTATGTAGTGTAAAATTAACAGTATAACATTAGCATTTATTATATAACATTTATTTTTAATATTTCTTATTCAGTATTCAAATGATGATTCCTTCAAAATATACCATCATAATTTCCTTTAAACAAATACTCTAGGCATCGATCTTCATTCAAAACGTCCAATATCGCCCAGCAAACTCTCTTAAATTCCAGTTAGTACCCGACACCAGTCCCGGATCTAATAATTCCACTTCCTATTTAACAACCTTCTCTCCCCCAGAATTAAGCTTAACCTGAACCCATTCAAGACGTCCATGCGGCCGCCACTGCTGAAGAATCCAACTGAGCGTGACCTCCCCTAATTAGCCACTCTATCCGGAAAGTGCGAATGGATGTCGTAATCCTATAGACTTGCGGCCGTGTCCTCTGATATCCAATAGACAGCCACGGTTCCAGTGAGAAGGCGGGGGAGTTGTAATTAGTATGAACACGGTGTGCCTGTTTGAGTTAATGTCATTTTATCTCCGCGCGTAGATGACTTTCTCTTTCGGGATCGCTGACACTTCGGATAGGAATGTCTGCTGAATCGATTTTGAGGGGGGGGATTCATTACTGATTCATGAACCTATAGTTTTGTCACTGAAGCTCCGAAACTGATTACGTGTGCAGCATGCTCTTAAAAGTAATGCAGCATGAATGAGTGAAATTATTTATGAAAAACTTTTAATCAGTTTTTCAAATCATTTAATAAATTAACATAGAAGACTATAAATGACTAGGCATGAACGGCCGAGTGTATTGTGCTCTTGCCCTTAATGCCCTAGATATCGGATTTGAGTCTTGGAAGTTTCGTGGCTTTGTAAGGGTTTGGAATCCACTTTAAACAGTAGATCCCGGTCTCATAGGACTGCAGAGCGTCCCAGATCCCAGTCAGACTTCTTACCCACATCATTCTCAAACTATACAGGGGCAGCTCATTCTAGGTACAGTGATGTGGTGTGGGGTTCTGTAGAAGTAGTAGAGCAAGTCCAAAGCTCTAGAATCACTTTGGAATGGGATCTATGTTTTAAAGTGGATTTCGAACTACTTCAAACATCCATAACACTTCTGAACTCTAACAGGAAACCGTATGGCAATGAGAGCCAGAGTGTTACTAACTCAGCCATCAGACCCCCATAATATTATGATAATTAGAAACTTTTAATTACATCTTAAAATTTCATTATTTAAAATCTACATAGAAATAATTCATTTTTATAAATTAACATTTATTATTAACATAGTTATTAAAATTTATTATTTGATATTCAAATGAACTGTTCTTAAATACCTTTGTAATTCAAGCATCTACTCCATACAAAGATCTTAATCCAAAACGACCAACATTCCACAACACAACTCTTAAATTCCATTTAGAACCCGACACTAGTCCAAGATCTAATAATTTGACTTCATATTCCATAACCATCACTCCCCTCTTAGAACTGCTTAACCCGAACCCATTTAAGATGTCCATGTGGCCGCGACCGCTAAAGAAGCCAACTGAGCGTAACCTCCCCTAATTAGCCACTCTATCCGGCAAGTGCGAATGGATCGTGTAATCCTACAGACTCGCTTCCGTGTCCTCTGATGTCCGATAGACAGCCACGATTCCAGTGAGAAGGCGAGGGTGGTGTAATTATTATGAAGATGGTGTGCCTGTTTGGGTTAATGTCGTCTTATCTCCTGTGCGTAGATGACTTTCTTTTTCGGGATCGCTGACAGTTCGGATAGGAATGTTTGCTGATTCGATTTCGGGGGCGGGGGGAATTCATTACTGATTCACGGACTGATAAATGTGTCACTGAAGCACCGAAACTGATGACGTGTGCCGCATATTCTTAGAAGTAATGCAGCATGCAGAATGAAATAATTTATGAAAAACTTTTAATCAGTTTTGCAATTTGTGCTTGATTATGTGTTTTTTTTTATTGAAATCAAATCATTTAATATATCTGCAAAAAAGATTAAAAAAAGACTAGACATTAACGGCTGAGTGTCTTGCGCTCTGCCCCGTAATTAAATAGCTTTCGCGTCTGAGTCCCGGAAGTGTCATGGATGTTTGTAGTGGTTTGGAATCCTTTTTAAACAGAAGGTCAATGTTTAATATGACTGTAGACCGTCACAGTCCAGTCAGGCGTCTTTCCCACATCAATTCCAGACTGTATAGGGTCAGCTCAGCTCTAGACACAGTGATGTGAGGTGGGGTGGTGTAGTAGTTCAAAGCCACCGCTCTACAGTCACATAAGAACGGGATCTATGCTTTAAAGTGGATTTCGAACCACTACAAACATCCATAGCACCGCCGAAACTCGAACAGGAAACCTATAGCACTGCCAGCCAGAGTGTTAGCCATTCGGCCACCAGGGCTCTAGTATGATAATTAGAAATATTTAATTACGACCCTAAATTTTCATTATTTAAAACTTACGTGAAATAATTACTTTATATAAATTTGAACGTTCGCATAATAAAAGCAATTTGTTAATATTTATTATATGATTTTAAAATGCCATTTTTGCCATATTAAAACAAGAACTACTTAAAATCACTTTTTTATTCAGTATGATAATCGTTCCCTCTTCCTTATTGGCGCAACAACACCATGTTGGACAAGGACCGAACAGGTGACATTTGCTTTTTACGAAGTGGGGTTGTCAGTCCTACGCTCAACGCTCTACAATCCTATTAGATCTTGGACGCCGCAGGCGTGCTCCTGACCCCATCACACAAGGTGACGCTACAGTGGTATCCTATTAGCTTGACCGACGGTTTAAAATGGATTTCGAACCTCTACAAATATAAATGGCACCGCTAGAACTCGAACCCGAGACCTGTCTCACCAAGCGCCAGAAAACTAGTCATTTGGTTATCAGCCCCCCAGTATCATAATTAAAAGCTTTTAATCACGACTTTAAATTTTCATTATTTAAAACCTACATAGAAATAACTGGTTCTATCAATTAAAAATTCACGGAATTATCATTGAAATGATTCACGGAATAATTCATGGAAATAATTCACATAATAAAAGTAATTCATTGACATTTATTATTTGATATTCACATGACACTTTCTTCAAAAAATATCTTTAAAATCCAAAAAATTCTCCGTGCAAAGATGTTCCTCCAGAATGACCCATATCCCAAAGCAAAACTCTCAACTTCCATTTAGCACCCGACACTAGTCCCAGATCTAATAATTCCACTTCACATTCCATAACCATCTCTGCCCCAGAATTGCTTAACCCGAACCCATTCAAGACGTCCGTGTGGCCGCCACTGCTGAAGAAGCCAACTGAGCGCGACCTCCCCTAATTAGCCACTCTATCCGACAATTTCGAAGGGATGGTGTAATCCTGTAGACTTGCGGCCGTGTCCTCTGATGTCCGATAGACAGCCACGGTTCCAGTGAGAAGGCGAGGGTGGTGTATTTATTATGAACACGGTGTGCCTGTTTGGGTTAATGTCGTCTTATCTCCTGTGCGTAGATGACTTTCTCTTTCGGGATGGCTGACACTTCGGATAGGAATGTCTGCTGAATCGATTTCGGGGGGGATTCATTACTGATTCACGGACTGATAAATGTGTCACTGAAGCTCTGAAACTGATGATGTGTGCCGCATGCTCTTAAACGTAATGCAGTATGAATGAGTGAAATAATTTAAGCAACAATTTTTAAACAGTTTTGCAATTTGTGTTTGATTCTGTGTTTTTATTGCAATCAAATAATTTAATGCATCGGCATAAAAGACTAAAAAAGACTAGGCTGGAATGGCTGAGTGTCTTGAGCTGTGTCTCTTAATGCCGTAGGTTTCGAGTTTTAATCCCGGAAATGTCATGGATGGTTCTAGTGGTATGGAATCCAATTTAAATCGTAGGCACTTTTCTCATATGACTGTAGACAGTCACAGACCCTGCCAGATTTCTTACCTACATCATTCGCAAACTATAAAGCAGCAACTCAGTTCTAGGTACAGTGATGTGCTGTAGTAGTAGTAGCTTAAGCACAACGCTCTACGTCATATTAGATCGGGACCTATGATTTAAAATGGATTCCGAACCACTACAAGCATGCATATGACACCTCCGGGACTCGACACCGAAACCCGCGTCATCACACGCCAGAGCACTAGTCACTCAGCCATAAGGCCTCCAGTATGATAATTAAAAGCTTTTATAATGGCCATAAATTTTCATTATTTAAAATATACATGGAAATAATTAATTCTTATAAATTTTAACGTTCACATAGTAAAAGGGATTTATTAACATTAATTATTTGGTATTCAAATGACTCTTCCTTCAGAAACTACCATCATAATTTCCTTCAAACAACTACTCCAAGAAAGGATTCTCCATCCAGAAAAACCAATATCCCTAAGCAAAACTCTTAAATTCCGATTAGCACCCGACACCAGTCACAGATCTAATAATTCTACGTCCTATCCCACAACCCTCTCTCTCCCAGAATTGCGTAACCCGAACCCATTCAAGGCGTCCGTGTGGCCGCGACTACTGAAGAAGCCAACTGAGCGTGACCGCACCTAATTAGCCACTCTATGCGGCAAGTGCGAATGGATGCCGTAATCCTATAGATTTGCGACCGCGTCCTCTGATGTCTGATGTCCGATAGACAGCCACGGTTCCAGTGACAAGGCGAGGGAGTTGCAATTATTATGAACACGGTGTGCCTGTTTGGGTTAGTGTCATCTTATCTCCTCGCGTAGATGACTTTCTTTTCGGGATCGTTGACAGTTCGGACATGAATGTCTGCTGAATCGATTTCGGTGGGGGGTGTAATTCATTACTTATTCATAGAACGATAAATGTGTCTCTGAAGCTCCGAAACTGATGATGTGTGCCGCTATACTCTTAAACGTGATGCAGCATGAAGGAGTGAAATAATTGATGAAAAACATTTCATCAGTTTTGTGATTTGTGTTTGATTATGGCTTTTTTTTTTTTTTTTTTTTTTTTTGCAATCAAATCATTTAATACATGTGCTTAAAAGTTTAAAAAGGATTCGGCATAAACGGCCGAGTATCTTGCGCTCTGGCCCTTAAAGCCATCGGTTTCGAGTCCCGGAAATGTCATAGATGTTTGTAGTTGTTTGGAATACACTTTAAACAGTAGATCCCGGTCTCATATGACTGTAGGGCGTCACAGAATCTAGTCAGACTTCTTACCCACATCATTCCCAAACTGTATAGGGGCAGCTCTGCTGTAGTCACAGTGATGTAGATGTAGTAGCTCAAGTCCAACTCTCTACATTCACATGAGAACGGGATCTATGCTTTATAGTGGATTTCGAACTACTAAAAACATCCATAGCACCACCGAATGTGAACAGGAAACGTATGGCACTGAGAGCCAGTTTGGTTTGGTTTGTCATCTTCTGCGCACGAGGGCTAAACAAACCGGGACCTACAGTTAAAAGTGGATTCCGAACCACTACAAACATCCATGGCACCACCGGGACTCGAACCCGAAATCTGTGGTACCGAGCGCTGACAGCCAGAGTGGTAGTCCCTCGGCCATCGGCCCCCGAGTATGATAATTAGAAACTTTTAATTCCGACCATAAATTTTAAATATTTGAAACCTACATGGAAATGTTGTGTGTTGTTGTTTCTTATCCCCCTTAGACATGTAGACCCAAACGACCCACAAATCCTTGTGGTCTCATGGTGGAAAGGAAAGGGGGCAGCTACTGTTGTGATAGCTACCGTAGGTAGAAGTAGGACTAATTTTTGTCTGTGACATTGATTTTTTGCGGGTATTGTTGTCAGCTCTAAGCCCAACTCTCTGTAGTCATATTAGACCAGGACCTGCAGCTTAAAGTGAATTTCGAACCACTACAAGCATGTACATGTCTCTGCCAGGACACGAACCCGAAATCTGTGGCATTAGTCGATAGTCACTAGGCCATTCTTTGCCTTTACATAGAAATAATTCATTCTTATAAATTTTGATGTTCCATAGTAAAAGTAACTTATTAACATTTATTATTTGGTATTCAAATGACGCTTTCTTCAAAAAATAACTTTATAAGTCAAAATAATACTCCTATGCGAAAATCTTCATCCAAAATGGCCAATATTCCTGATCAAACCTCTCAACTTCCATTTAGCACCCTACACAAGTCCCAGATCTAATAATTCCACTTCACATTCCATAACCATCTCTGCTCCAGAATTGCTTAACCCGAACCCATTCAAGATGTCCGTGCGGCCGCAACTGCTGAAGAAGCCAACTGAGCGTCACCTCCCCTAATTGGCCACTCTATCCGGCAAAGTGCGAATGGATGGTGTAATCCCATAGACTTGCAACCGAGTCCTGTGATATCGGATAGACAGCCACGGTTCCGGTGAGAAAGCGGGGTAGTTGTAATTAGTATGAACACGGTGTGCCTGTTTGGGTTAATGTCATCTTATCTCCGAGCGTAGATGACTTTCACTTTCGGGATCGCTGACACTTCGGATAGGAATGTCTGCTGAATCGATTTTGGAGGTATGAATTACTGATTCATGGTCCGATACATTTGTCACTGAAGCTCCGAAACTGATTATGTGTGCAGCATGCTCTTAAACGTAATGCAGCAGGGATGACTGAATTAATTGAAGAAGCAACTTGTTTTTTAATTCATGTTTGGTTTTTATGGTAATCAAATAGTGACGGCAAATACATAATATTAAAAAAATAAATAGAATTTTACGTTTAATAAAACTCAACGCTAGATAAAGAAACCCCAATGATTTTCCAATCATTGTGTAGTCCAATGAGTATATTGTGCTTTTCAATAATGTGTGTAGTGTGTAATCCAATCATGTGTCTAGTGTATAGTCCAACAATGTGTGTATTGAGCAGTCCAATAAGTGTAGTGTGCAGTTCAATCGTGTTTATTAAGTATTCCAATAAGTTTAGTGTGTAGCCTAATCATGTAGCGTGTACTCAATAATGTGTTTAGTATGTAATCCAATAATGTGTGTGGTATGTAATCGAATCATGAGTGTAGCGCATAGTCCAATCATGTATGTAGGGTAAAGTTAACATTATAACATTAACCTTTATTATATAACATTTAGTAATCTATTTATTAACGTTTATTATTTAGAAATCAAATGATCCTTCAAACAACTACTCCCCACAAAGATCTTCATTTAAAACTACCAATGTCTCTCAGCCAAACTCTTAAAATCCACTTAGTACCCGACACCAGTCTTCAGATCTAATAATTCCACTTCCTATTCCATAACTATCTCTTCCCCAGAATTGCTTAACCTGAACCCATTTAAGACGTCCATATGGCCGCGACTGCTAAAGAAGCCAACTGAGCGTGACCTCCCCTAATTAACCACTCTATCTGGCAAATGCGAATGGATGTTGTAATCCTGTAGACTTGCGGCCGCGTCCTGTGATATCCGATAGACAGCCACGGTTCCAGTGAGAAGGCGAGGGAGTTGTAATTAGTATGAACACGGTGTGCCTGTTTGGGTTAATGTCATCTTATCTCCGAGCGTAGATGACTTTCTCTTTCGGGATCGCTGACACTTCGGATACGAATGTCTGCTGAATCAGGTTTGGGGGGATTCATTACTGATTCATGGACCGATACATTTGTCACTGAAGCTCTGAAACTGATGATGTGTGCAGCATGCTCTAAGAAGCAATGCAGCATGAATGAATGGAATAAATGACGATGAAATACTTTTAATCAATTATTCTATTCAATTAATTTAAATCAAGTAATTTTTCTGTTTCATTCTGCGTTTTTTTTATTGCAATCAAATCATTTAAAGACTAAAAAAGACTAGTCATGAAAGGCCGAGTATCTTGCGCTCTGACCCTTAATGTCACTGGTTTCGGGTTTGAGTCCCAAAAATGTCATGGATGTTTGTAGTGGTTTGGAATCCCCTTTAAACAGTAGATTCCCGTCTCTTATGACTGTAGAGCGTCACAGAACGCAGTAAAACTTCTTACATCATTCCCAAAATGTATAGGGGCAGTTTAGCTCTAGGCACAGTGATGTGGGGGGCGGGGAGTAGTATTAGTAGTAGTAGCTCAAGTCATGTTCTACAGTCACATAGGAACGCGATCTACGCTTTAAAGTGGATTTCGAAAAACTACAAACATCAATAACATTGCCGGAACATGAACAGGAAACCTTTGGCACTAAGAACCAGTGTGCTAGTCCCTCGGCCATCAGGACCCCAGTATGGTAATTGGAAACTTTTAATTACGTGTTAATTTTTCATTATTTAAAACCTATGTTTAAATAATTCATTCATATAAATTTTGACGTTGACATAAAAAAATTAATTTATTAACATTTAATATTTGATATTAAAACGTTACTTCCTTCAAAAACAATTCCATCATAATTTCCCTCAAACAACTACTCCAAGAAAAGATCTCCATCCAGAAGGACCAATATCCCTAAGCAAAACTCTTAAATTCCATTTAGCACCCGACACCAGTCTTCAGATCTAATAATTCCACTTCATATTCCATAACCATCTCTCCCCGAGACTTGCTTAACCTGAACCCATTAAAGACGTCCGTGTGGTCGCTGAAGAAGCCAACTGAGCGTGACCTCCTCTAATTGGCCACTCTATCCGGCAAGTGCGAATGGCCGTTGTAATCCTGCAGACTTGCGTCCTCTGATGTCTGATAGACGGGAGACAGCCACGGTTCCAGTGAGAAGGCGAGGGAGTTGTAATTAGTATGAACATGGTGTGCCTGTTTGAGTTAATGTCATCTTATTTCCGCGCGTAGATGACTTTCTCTTTCGGGATCGCTGACACTTCGGACACGAATGTCTGCTGAATCGATTTCGGGGGGCTGGAGGGGATTCATTACTGATTCATGGACCGATAAATGTTTCACTGAAGCACCGAAACTGATGATGTGTGCCGCATGCTATTAGAAGAAATGCAGCATGAATGAGCGAAATAATTTGTGAATAACTTTTAGTCAATATTTGCGATTAGTGTTTGATTCTTTGATTTTTATTGCAATGATATAAAAACATAAAAGACAGGCATAAAGGCATAAAAACACTTAAAAAAGAATTTAAATAATTGTATATGTAATAAAACTGCATCCTATGTAAAGAGACATCAATGATTTTCCAATCATTGTGTAGTCCAATCATGCGTGTAGCATGTAATTGAATAATATGTTTAGTGTGTATTCCAATAATGTGTGCAGTGTGTAGTCCAATCATGTGTGTAGCGTGTAATTCAATAATATGTTTAGTGTGTATTCCAATAATGTGTGCAGTGTGTAGTCCAATCATGCGTGTAGCGTGTAATTCAATAATATGTTTAGTGTGTATTCCAATAATGTGTGCAGTGTGTATTCCAATAATGTGTGCAGTCTGTAGTACAATCATGCGTGTAGCGTGTAATTCAATAATATGTTTAGTGTGTATTCCAATAATGTGTGCAGTGTGTAGTCCAATCATGTGTGTGTGTAATTCAATAATATGTTTAGTGTGTATTCCAATAATGTGTGTCCAATCAGTAATTCAATAATATGTTTAGTGTGTATTCCAATAATGTGTGCAGTGTGTAGTCCAATCATGCGTGTAGTAATTCAATAATATGTTTAGTGTGTATTCCAATAATTCCAATCAATATGTTTAGTGTGTATTCCAATAATGTGAGCAGTGTGTATTCCAATAATGTGTGCAATGTGTAGTCCAATAATGTGTGTAGCGTGTAATTCAATAATATGCTTAGTGTGTATTCCAATAATGTGTACAGTGTGTAGTCCAACACATGCGTGTAGTAAGCAGCCCAAGCGTGTGTAGTGTGCGGTCCAATAATGTGTGAGCGTAGTTCAATCATGTGTAGTGTGTAGTCCAATCTTTTGTTTAGTCAGTGATTCGATCCTGCGCATAGTATTAGTAAATATTTTAGTTGTTTATTATTTTTAATAAAATACATTTTCTTTTAAAAATGCTTTTCAATTTTGGTATACATTTTCCTATTATTTGGAGATGTACAATTGAGTAAATAACGACGAAATATTTAATATTACTAATTTACACTAATATGGGATGAAAGTTTAAATAAAATAACTTAATGTTCCTTAACCATTTAAAAAGATGTCATTTTTTTTTTTTTTTCGAAAACAGAAAATTGTAAAACACCGGGAAAAAAATAATTCTTCATTTATATGCACTTTCTTGAGTACTCATAATCGAATCAAACTAACTCTGAATAGCAAAATGGGGGAAAAGTAAAAAAAAAAAAAAAAAAAAATCCTTAAATATTTATTACCTCAGGCATCCGATGAGGAATCCAGACATTGACAGATGGCGGCATTCTCAGTTGACCTCCAGGGCCGGAATTTTATCTACTCATGGCTACTCTGCTTCTACATCTACTTTAATACCGACTTCCGAGGATTAAGGAATGATGCAGATGATCGAAAGAGGGGGAAGTTTCTTCTCGATGCTGGCGAAGGCGGAGGAGGAGATGGGTTCCTTTTGGGTTTTGGTTCCGCTTTCTTTCTTGGCATCGGGTTGGAAAAGGGTATTAAGCAGGTAATGATTGGGAAAGGAGGCGCTCAGGCTGTAATCTGTTTACTGCACCTCCGCTTCTATCGTGAAATTTCTGACTGCGCTTATGGGATGGAGCCGGAAAAAGTTGTGGGATGAGAAAAAGGCTTGCAATAGTGATTTTAGAACTGTCGGAAAGATTGTATTGGATTTTGTTTCATTCTGAATGTGAGAAACATTTTTCTTAGATTTTTGTTAAATTGACTGAGAAGCGATTGCGTCTTATTTAATAAAGTTGAATTTAAGAAAATGATCAGCACGTGCATTTAAGATACAAAAACAGCACTTAAAATATATTTAAAAATGTATTCTTTATATGTTATTGTTCTAATGCAGTTGGCAATACACAGCCAGTTAATCTGTATGCATAAGCTAGGGCTGCACCGCTGTTACTCATTTAGAACTACCCAGGTGGCGCGTGAACATATGCTACGGATAAGAGTAACATTAACCACATGACACTCAATGATCATATTAGACCGGGAACTACGGTTTTGTGGTTTCTTATCACAATTAGGAGACAGCAACATCTAGCCCAAGAACTAGCGTTTTCTGACGAAAGGAGAGAAATAGTGGACAGCTTCTGTTATGATGGGATGAGAAAAAGGCTTGCAATAGTGATTTTAGAACTGTCGGAAAGATTGTATTGGATTTTGTTTTATTCTGAATGTGAGAAACTTTTTTCTTAGATTTTTGTTAAATTGACTGAGAAGCGACTGTGTCTTATTCAATAAGGTTGAATTTAAGAAAATGATGGACATGTGCACTTAAAATGCCCTTTAAATATTATTTTTCATTTAAAAATTTATTTTTTATATAGGCGCCTGATGGCCAAAAGACTAGCGCTCTGGCTGGTCACTAAAACTAGTCGGAAGGCTAGTCACTAAAATTAGTCATTTAAATAAGTTTCGGGTTCGAGTCTCTATGGTTCTATGGATGTTTGTAGTATTCAGAATCCATATTAAAAAATAAGTTTCTGACTAATACGATTCTAAGAGCATAAGGTTGAAAACCCTACACCGTAAAAAGAGAAAACATCTTCTGTCTTTAAATATGACAGTAGGTAGATGGCCTTGGCCCACCATGAAGCTGTTACGCCATTGATGACGATGATGATAAGTTTACACTAATATGAGTTAAATATAATTTTTATCAAAACTGTTTTTTATTCATATAAAACAGTATTAAATATTCTAGATATTTATTATTTATAAAATGTATTATTTTTTAAAACATTCCTTTCATTTATTCGATATATTTTCTTATTACTTGGAAATGACGTACATTTAAGTAAAATACCGACGAAATATTTAATATTAATATTTTACCTCATATGAGATGAAAGTTTAAATTAAAATACAAATTTTATCTTCTTAACCATTTATAAATATACCATTACGCTATTTTTTCGAAAACAGAAAATAGTCAAACGCTGGGGAAAAATAATTGTTCATTTATATACATTTTCTTGAGTGCTCATAATCGAATCAAACTATCTCTGAATAGCAAAATAAGGAAAGAGTTGAAAAAAATTTCGCTACATATTTATTTCCACAGGCATCCAATGAGGAATCCGGACATTGACAGATGGCTGCAGTTCTCAGTTGACCTCCGGGGCCGGATTTTTATTTATTCATGGCTACTCTGTTTCTACATCTACTTTAACTCCGACTTTCACCATCCCAGGGCCGACTTCCAAGGATTAAGGAATCAGGCAGATGATGGGAAGAGGGGGGAGTTTCGTGTCGGTGCTGACGAAAGCGGAGGAGGAGATGGGTTCTGGTTTTGGTTCTTTCCGGATATCGGGTTATAAGAGGGTATTAAGTAGGTAATGATTGGGAAAGGAGACTCGAAGGCTGTAATCTGTTTACTGCACCTCCGCTTCTATCGTGAAGTTTCGGACTGTTTTTATGGGATAGAGCTGGAAATAGTGATGGGATGAGAAAAAGGCTTGCAGAAGTGATTTTAGAACTCTCGGATAGTGTGTACTGGATTTTGTTTTGGTTCTGAAAACGAAGAACTGTCTTTTAAATTTTTGTTAAATTGACTGACAAACGACTGTGACAAGCGATTGTCCAACTTTATTGAATAAGTTGAATTTATTGAAATGATCAGCACGTACACTTAAGATATATTTTAAATAATTTTTGATTTAAAAATTTATTATTTATGTGTTGTTGTTCTAATGCAACTGACAATACAGAGGCAGTTGCCTTTAGGCCATAAGGAAGGGCAGCACCGCTCTTATTCATTTGACACTACCCAGCGGGCGCGTGTAGACTTGAAGATATTTTACGGACGGGAGTAATATTACCCCAGCAACACTCTACGATGATATTAGACCGGGACTTACGCTTTAAAGTGGTTTCCTAACCACTAAAAATATCCATGCCACCGGATAGACTCGAACACTAAACCTGTGGTACCGAGCACCAAAACGCTAGCTACTAGGCCATCAGGCCCCATTTAATTCTTTATATAAAAATCCTTTTTTAAAAAAAGACAAGAGTGAGATATTTATCTTAAATCAAATTCTTAAGTGGCAATGAATAAAAACAAAATCCTTTTTTTCAATAAAATAATTAAAAAGCATACTTAATGAAAAATTAATTACTATTTTTAATTGGACAAAGTTTCATGTATTTTTAAAAAATGACGGCAAATTAATTATGGTAATTAAAAATTAATAGTTGAATTTAAAATTAGTTTATCTGCAAAATTTAATAAAAAAAAAAAAAAATTAATTTTATCAAAATGTGTTTTTATAGTACTTAATAAAAACATTTTATTAGATACTTGGTAACCAAGTCTAGAAATTTGCATGATAAAATAAAAATTTTATAACTGAAAATTATATAGTATATTGGAAAAAATGCATATTTATAAATATAACATTACTTTTTAAAAAAAAAAAAAAAATACAAATGCTGAATACCATTACACTAGGGAAAAATAATTCTTCATTTATATGCACTTTCTTGAGTGCTCATAATCGAATCAAACTCACTCTGAATAGCAAAATGAGGGAAGAGTTAAAAAAAATCGCTAAATATTTATTTCCTCAGGCATCTGATGAGGAATCCAGACATAGATAGATAGCCGCAATTCTCAGTTGACCTCCAGGGACAGATTTTATTTATTCATGGCTACTCTGCTTCTACATCTACTTTAACGCCGACTCCCATCCTCCCGTGGTCGACTTCCGAGGATCAAGGAATGAGGCAGATGATCGGAAGAGGTTGAAGTTTTGTCTTGGTGCTGGCGAAAGCGGAGGAGGAGATGGGTTCCTTTTTTGGTTCTGGTTCCGCTTTCTTCCTGGGTATCGGGTTGGAAGAGGGTATTAGGTGGGTAATGATTGGGAAAGGAGACGCGAAGGTTGTAATCTGCACCTCCGCTTCTATCGTGAAATTTCTGACTGCTTTTATCGGATGGAGCTGGAAAAAGTGATGGGATGACAAAAAGGCTTGCAAAAGGGATTTTGGAACAGTTTGTACTGAATTTTGTTTTGTTCTGAAAATGAGGGACTGTTTTTTAGGCTTTTGGTAAATTGATTGAGAAGCGACTTGTGTTTATTCAATAAAGTTGAATTTAAGAAAATGATCAGCACTTACATTTTAAATACATTTTTTCGTTTCAAAATTTATTCAATTCCTTCTATTAGCCTATTATTTCTCCCTATATATATCTTGTTCAAATTTTGAATCGTTAATAAAATATTTTTTATTCATCCACTCAGGTTCAAAATTTTTTTTTTGAACTTGTAGTGGATGACACTGGATGTTAATACAGTTTTTTGAAATATTAATTCAGTAATTAAATTTAATTAATTAATTAAAAATTTTTTTAGATTTAAGTTGCATATATCTACCAATAGATGGCGCCATATAAACTTATAGAAATGAATGAATATTATTTATAAAGGACTTTCTGCATTTTTTTTAAATATTACTTGTTTTTTATACAAATGCTTGACGGCCAAGTAACTAGCGTCTGGCTAGTCACTAAGGCTATGCATTTAAACAGGTGTTTGAGTGCCGGTGGCCCAAATGATGTTTGTAGGGTTCGGAATCCTCTTTAAACTATAAGTCACAATCTAATATGACTGTAAGAACGAAGAGCCGACAACCTTACACCGTAAAAGTAGAAAACATCTTTTGTCTAGAAATCTGTCGGTAGGTAAACAGCTTTGGCACACCATGGGGCTTTTGCACCATTGATGATGATGATAAGTTTATGCTAATACGATTTAGTTACATTTTTATCAAAAGTCTTTCTCATTGAAATACGGCAGTATTGAATATTGTAGAAGTCAATTAATAATAAAGTGTATTATTTTTTAAATCATTCCTTTCGATACATTTTCCTATTAGTTGGAAAAGATTTACAGTTAAGTAAAATAACGAAGAAATATTTAATATTACTAGTTTACACTCATATGATATGAAAGTTTAAATAATAAAATATGAATTTTATCTTCCTTTATATATTTATTTTCTATTACTGTTTTATTTCAAAAACAGAAAATGGCAGTTACCAACACGCTAGGGAAAAATAATTCTTCATTTATATGCACTTTCTTGAGTGCTCCTAATCGAACCAAACTAACTCTGAATAGCAAAATAGAAAAAAAAAAATTCCCTAAATATTTATTTCCTCAGACATCCGATGGGGAATCCAGACATTAATAGATGGCCTTAGTTCTCGGTTGACCTCCGGGGCCGGATTTTTACTTATTCACGGCTACTCTGCTTCTACATCTACTTTAACTCCGACTCCCATCCTCCCGTGGCCGATTTCCAGGGATTAAGGAATGAGGCAGATGATCGGAAGAGGGGGAGTTTTGTCTCGGTGCTGGAGATGGGTTCCTTTTTTGGTTTGGTTCTGTTTTCTTTCTTGGTATCGGGTTGGAAAAGGGTATTAAGTAGGTAATGATTAGGAAGGGAGATGCGAAGGCTCTAGTCTGTTTACTGCACCTCCGCTTCTATCGTGAAATTTCTGACTGCTTTTATGGGATAGAACTGGGAAAAAGTGATGGGATGAGAAAAAGGCTTGCAAAAGTTATCCTAGAACAGTTTGTGCTGGATTTTGTTTTGTTCTCAAAATGAGGAACTGTCTTTTAGATTTTTGTTAAATTGACTTAGAAGCGATTCTGTCGTATTTATTAAAGTTCATTTTAATAATGATGTTCACGAGCACTTAAAATGCTCTATAAGTATTTTTTTGTATTTAAAAAATTATTTTTATATAGTCGCCTAATAGCCAAGTGACTAGCGGCCTTTCTTGTCACTAAAACTAGTCATAAAGCTTGTCATTTAAACTATCATGTTCAAGTCTCGGTGGTACTATGGATGTTTGAAGGGTTTTCGGAATAAAATTTAAACCATAATTTCCGGTCTAATGTAGCTGTAAGAGATTAGGGCTGACATTTCTAATCGTAAAAAGAGAAAACATCTGTCTATAAATCTATCAGTAGGTAGTCAGCATTGGTCCACCATATGCTGTTGCGCCATTGATGATGATGATAATTTTAAACTAATATGAGTTAATTATATTTTTATCAAAACTGTTTTTTATTCAAATACGATATTGATTTAAAAATTGTAGGTGTTTATTATTTTTAATAAAATGTATTATTTTTAAATATTTCTTTCAATTACTGGATACATTTCACTAGTACATTTAATATTATTAGTTTACATTAATATGACATAAAAGTTTAAATAAAAATCTAAATTTTATCTCAACCATTTATAAAGATACAATTAGTCTATTTTTTCAAAAACAGATAATAGCAAATGTCAATACGTTGGGAAAAAAATAATTCTTCATTTATATGCACTTTCTTGAGTGTTCCTAATCGAATCAACCTATCTCTGAATAGAAAAATAGGGAAGGAGTTGAAAAAAATCCCTCAATATTTATTTCCGCAGGCATCCGATGAGGAATCCAGACATTGATAGAGGGCCGCTCTTCTCCCCTCTGGGGCCGGATTTTTATTTATTCATGGCTACTCTGCTTCTAAATCTACTTTAAGTCCGACTCCCACCATCCCATGGCCGACTTCCGAGGATTAAGGAATGAGGCAAATGATGGGAAGAAGGGAAAGTTTCGGAGGAGATGGGTTCCTTTTTGGTTTTGTTTCTGCTGTCTTTCTTGATATCGGGTTGGGAGAGGGTATTAAGTGGGTAATGATTGGGAAAGGAGACAGGAAGTCTGTAATCTGTTTACTGTACCTCCGCTTCTGTCATGAAATTTCTGACTGCTCTCATTGTTCTGCAAATGACGGACTGTCTTTTAGATTTTTGTTAAATTGACTGAGAAGCGACTGTGTCTTATTCAATAAAGTTGAATTTAAGAAAATGATCGACATGGGCTTTTAAGATATACTTTAAATACTTTTTCTACACTTTAAAATTTATTTTTTATATCGGCGCCTGATGGCCAAGTGACTAGCGCTCTGACTAATCTCTAAAACAAGTCATAAGGCTAGGCATTTAAACAGATTTCTGGTTCGAGTTCCGGTGGTCCTTTGGATGTTTGTATGATTCAGAATACAATTGAAACCATATGTCCCGGTATACTACTATTGTATGAGGGTAGGGCAAACCTAGACTGTAAAAAGAGAAAACATCTTCTGTCTGAAAATCTACCAGTAGGTAGAGGACCTTGGCCCACCATGGGGCTGTTGCTCCATTGATGATGATATTAAGTTTACACAAATAAGACTTAATACATTTTTATCAAAACTCGTTCATATTCAAATTCTACAGTATTGAATATTGTAGATGTTTATTATTAATGAAATGTATTATTTTTTAATATTTTTCTTTCAGTTATTCTATACGTTTTCCTATTACTTTTAAATGATCAGTTAAGTAAAATAACGAAGAAATATTTCAATATTACTAGTTTACATTCATATGAGATGAAAGTTTAAATTAAAACAAAACATTTATTTCGCTTAACCATTTATAAAAAAAACCATTACGCTATTTTTTCGAAAACATAAAATAGCAAAACGCTGGGGATAAAATAATTCTTCATTTATATGCACTTTCTTGAGTGCACATAATCGAATCAAACTAACGCTGAATAACAAAATAGGCAAATGGTTAAAAAAAACTCTAAATATTTATTTCCTCAGGCATCCGATGAGGAATCCAGATATTGATAGATGACCGTAGTTCTCAGTTGACCTCTAGGGCCGGATTTTTACTTATTCATGGCTACTCTGTTTCTACATCTACTTTAACTCCGATTTTCACCATCCCAGGGCCGACTTCCGAGGATCAAGGAATCGGGCAAATGATGGGAAGAAGGGAATTTTGGGCTCGATGCTGGCGAGGGCGGAGGAGGAGATGGGTTCCTTTTTGGTTTTATTTCTGTTTTTTTTTCTTCGTATCGGGTTGGAAGAGGGTATTAAGTAGGTAATGATTGGGAAAGGAGACGCGGAGGCTGTAATCTGTTTACTGTACCTACGGTTTTATCGTGGAATTTCTGACTGCTCTTATGGGATAGAGCTGAAAGAAGTGATGGGATGAGAAAAAGGCTTGCAAAAGTCATTTTCGTACAGTGTGTTCTGGATTTTGTTTTGTTCTAAAAATGAGGGACTGTCTTTTACATTTTTGTTAAATTGACTGAGAAGCGACTGTGTCGTATTCAATAAAGTCGGATTTTTAGAAAATGATCAGCACATGCACGTAGGAAATACTTTAAATACTTTTTTACATTTTAAAATTTTGTTTTTATATAAGCGTCTGATGGCAAAGTAACTAGTACTCTGAACGTTTCTAAGGTTCGGAATCCAATTTAAATCATAATTCCCGGTCTAATATGACTGTAATAGCGTAGGGCTGACAACCGTACACCGTTAAAAGAGAAAATATCTTCTTTCTAAAAATCTGCCTGTAGGTGCACGGCCTTGGCTCACCATGGATCTGTAGCGCCATTGATGCTGATTTTATACTCATCTGATTTAATTGCAATTTTATCAAAAATGTTTCCTTTTAAAATACTACATTAATAAATATAGCAGCTGTTTCTTATTTTTTTTAAAATTATTATTTAAAAAAAATATTTCCTTCAATTATTTATATTTTCCTATTATTTCGAAATGATGTACAGTTAAGAAAAATAACAAAGAAATATTTAAAGCTGTTAGTGTATACTTATATGTAGTAAAAGTTTAAATTAAAATATAAATTTTACCTTACTTAACTATTTATAAAGATACCATTACGTTTTTTTTTTCAAGAACAGAAAAAAGCAATTACCAATTTGATGGGAAAAAATAACTCTTTATTTAAATACACTTTCTTGAGTGCTCATAATCGCATGAAACTAACTCTGAATAGCAAAATAGGGAAAGAGTTTTAAAAAACTCCCTAAATATTTATTTCCGCAAGTATCCCATGAGGAATGCAGACATTGATAGATGACCGTAATACTCAGTTGACCTTCAGGGCGGGATTTTTATTTATTCATGGCTACTCTGCTTCTACATCTACTTTAACTCCGACTCCCATCCTCCCGTGGCCGACTCCCAAGGATTAAGGAATTAGGCGGATGATCGGAAGAAGGGAAATTTTTGGTCTCTATACTGGTGAAAGCGGAGGAGGTTCCTTTTTGGCTCCGCTTTCTTTCTTGGTATCGGGTTGGAAGAGGGTATTAAGCAGGTAATGATTGGGAAAGGAGACTCGAAGGCTGTAATCTGTTTACTGCACCTCTGCTTCTATCGTGAAATTTCTGACTGCTTTTATGGGATAGAGCTGGAAAAAGTGATGGGATGAGAAAAAGGCTGGCAAAAAGTGATTTTAGAATTCTGTGATAGTGTGTACTGGATTTTGTTTCGTTCTGAAATGAGATACTGTCTTTTACGTTTTTTGTTAAATTGTCTGAGAAGCGACTGTTTCTTATACAATAAAGTTGAATTTAAGAAATTGATTAGAACGTGCACTTAAGATGAATTAAGATTTTTGTATTTAAAAATTTATTCTTTATATATTGTTGTTCTAATGCAGCTGGCAATAGAAACATTAAATCTTTATGCCATAAGCAAGGGCTGCACTACTGTTACTCATTTAGAGCTTCCCAGTGGGCACGTGTAGCTTTGAATATATGATACGGAAGCAACATTACATCCGCAACGCTCTACAATCATATTAGACTGGAACCTACGGTTTTGTGGTTTTTTTTATCCCACTAATTAGACAGCAACCTCTAGACTAAGTTCAAGAACTCGTGTGGTTTCATGGAATGAGAGCAAGGGTGGAAAATTGTTTGTTTTGATGGAGCACTCGTAGGCAGAAGTCTGACTTGGCTCCGTGACAATGACATTTTACGATGTATAGTTGTCAGCTCTACAGTTCTGATATTAAGGACTGTCTTTTAGATTTTAGTTAAATTGACTGAGAAGAAACTGTATCTTATTCAATAAAATTGAATTTAAGAAAATTATCAGCATATGAACTTTAAATACTTCTTTTGCGTTTTATAATTTATTTTTTTCCATACGCGCCTAATGGCCAAGTGACTACCGCTGTGGCTAGTCACTAAGGTTGTTATTTAAATAGGTTTCGGGTAATAGTCCTGGTGGTACTATGGATGTTTGTAGTGTTCGGAATCCACTTTAAAACTTAATTCTCGGACTAATACGATTGTAAGAGCTTAGTGTTGACAACCCTACACCGTAAAAAGAGAAAACATCTTCTGTGTAGAAATCTGCTAGTAGGTCGACGGCCTCGGCCAACCATGGGGCTGTTGCGCCATTGACGATGATATGATTTAATTACAATTTTATCAAAACTATTTCTTATCCAAATACAATAGTATTAAACAATGTAGCTGTTTGATATTTTTAATAAAATGTATTATTTAAAAAAAAAAAGTTCCGTTAATCTATACATTTTTCTATTACTTGGAAATGATTTACAGTTAAATAAAATATTTAATATTACTAGTTTACCTAATATGAGAAGAAAAGTTAAATTCAAATACAAATTCTATTTTGCTTAACCATTTATAAAGATACCATTACGGTATTATTACGCTAACAGAAAATAGCAAACCCCTGAGAAAAAAAATTATTTTTCATTTATATTCACTTTCTTGAGTGCTCATAATCGTATCAAACTATCTCTGAATAGCAAAATAGAGAAAGAGTTGAAAAAAAATCCCTCTATATTTATTTTCGCAGGCATCCGATGAGGAATCCAGACATTGACAGATGGCCGCACTTCTTAGTTGACCTCCAGGACCGGATTTTTATTTATTCATGGCTACTCTATTTCTACATCTACTTTAAGTTCGACTCCCGCCATCCCAGGGCCGACTTCCGAGGATTAAGGAATCGGGCAGATGATGGGAAGAGGGTGAAATTTCGTCTGGATGCTGGCGAGAGCGAGGAAGAGATGGGTTCCTTTTTGGCTCTGGTTCCGCTTTCTTTCTCGATATCGGGTTGGAAGAGGGTGTTAAATAGGTAATGATTGAAAAAGGAGACGCGAAGGCTGTAATTTGTTTACTGCACCTCCGCTTCTATCGTGAAATTTCTTGCTGCATTTATGGGTTAGAGCTGGAAAAAGTGATGGGATGAGAAAAAGGCTTGCAAGAGTGATTTTAGATCAGTTTGTGCTGTATTTTGTTTTCTTCTCAAAATGAGAGACTATTCTTTTAGATTTTTGTTAAATCGACTATGGAGTGATTGTGTCCTATTCAATAAAGTTGAATTTAAGGAAATGATATACTCGTGCACTGAAATTTTTTTGCACTTTTTTGCATTTCGTGCACTTAAATAAAACTTTTTTGTATTTAAAAATATATTGGACATATAAAAATCCTTTTTTTTTTAAAAGACAAGATCATAAAATAATATCTTACCTGAAATAAAAATAGAATTGTGCCTGCCAATAAGACCTTTTTTTTGATTAAGAAATTTATTTAAATCACAGTTCATTGGCAGAAAAACTAAATTCTTGTCATAAAAACACATTTGACATATTTTGGTCTATGGATCTCAAACTTTGATTTTTGCAAGGTCTGATGAGGTGCATTTGGATATATTTGAGCGGAAGATTTTGAAGGCTATTCTTTGGGGTGTTAGGGAAATTGGCTTTTAGAGAAGACGGTGCAACGCAGAAATTTATAAATGCTATAAAGATCCAGATATTATAAAATTTGTTAAGACCTATAGATTAAACTGGGCAGCTCATGCATTTAGAATGAATGATTTAAACCCTGTAAAAAAGTTCGTTTTGGCAAAGCCACAGGGTAAAAGATAAAGAGGAGGATTTAAGTTGGGTTGGATAGACGTGAAAAAGATTTTTCTATACTAAAGGTTAAAAATTGGAGGACAATTGTCACTAGAGAAATGCATGGAAATCTCTTCAAAGGAAAGCCTTGGCCTACTCTGGGCTGTCGTGCTTTTGATGATGATCATGATACTTAAAAATTAACTATTATTTTTTGTATAAAATTTCATGCATTTAAAAAAATGAACGCAAATTAATTATGGTAATGAATAATTAATGTTCCAAACTAAAAATAATTTAACTACAAAATTTAATAAAAAAAGTAAAAATCAATAATTATTATCTTTTTTTTAATTCATAAAAACATTTTATTAGATACTTAGTAATTACGTCTAGAAATCTGTAGATAAAATATAAATTTTATAATAGAAAATTCAATAGGATCTTTAGAAATTAATAGAATTTTAATAAGATTTTAGAATTCATTTTGAATTTTAGAAATTTTGATATTAAATAGGATGAATTTAGGAATTAATAGGATTTTGGGATTAATTTCGGATTTTGGAAATTAATAGGTTGTATTTTAAAATTTATTCTTTAGATATAAATCCTTTTTCAAAAAAAAGACAAGACTTAAATATTTTTCTTAAATCAAATCCTTAAATGGTATAAGGATTTGATTTAAGGAAAATATTTTTTTTAACAAAATAATCAAAAAGTATACTTAATGGAAAATTAATTATTATTTTTTGTATAAAATTTCCTGTATTTTTAATAAAATGAGTTCAAATTAATTTTGTTAGTTAATAATAAATATTTGAAATTAAAATTAATTTAACCACAGAGTTAATTACAAAATAATCAAAAAGTATACTTAATGAAAAATTAATTATTATTTGTATAAATTTTCATGTATTTTAATAAAAAAATGACTGCCAATTAATTATGGTAATTAATAATTAATATTTGAAATTAAAATTAGTTTAATTACAAAGTTTAATAAAAAAACCTAAAAATTTAATAAATAATATCTTAACGTGTTTATAATTCATAAAAAATTTTTATTAGATACTTGATAATCATGTCTAGAATTCTGCATGATAAGATATAAATTTTATAATAGAAAATTAAACAGGACGTTTGCAAAACAGCATATTTTCTATTCAGGGCACTTTGAAAAAATGACGAACTAAATTTATTTATAAAATGTAAGCTGTTGTTGTTTGAAGTGCTATGTCAACATATGAAATTTTTTTTACCTTTTAACTATAAATTTGTAAAAAATTCAATGAATTTACTTTAAAGAGTAATATATGTAAAATAAAACAAATAAAATAATTATGCATAAAAGAGATTTTAGACAGACTGTAAAAAAAAAAAAAAAAAAAAAAAAAAAAAAAATAAATAAAAAATAAATAAAAAAAAAATTGTCTGCTACAGAAAAGAAAATAAGAATTTGTCCTCAAATATGTCCATAATATCTATGCCAGCTCGTTAGATAAATATAGTACTAATAAACTAATGAAGTATACATTACACTGTGGTAATATAAAAAAAATATGTGTACAAAAACCTGCATTCAATATTAGAACTTGTGGTTCAGTGGCAACGCGTGCCGCTGATGAGCATTAGGCGGAGGCTCAATTCGCTGGGGGCTTTGTTGATTGGTTTGGTTTAGCTTGCCACTCTTCGGTAATTTTGTGCAGACTTTAGGCTAATTAGATCGAGACCTACACGTTAACGTAGATTTCAAACCATTAACAAACATCCATGCCACCGCCAGGATTCGAACCCGAAGCCTGTGGTACCAAATATCAGAGCGTTAGCCAATTGTCCATCAGGCAGCAGTGACTTTATTGGAGACACTGTTTAAAAAATGAGGAAACTCGATAGCGTTTGTGATGCTCAGCCTCTTGTCTCGTTAGTCGGGCTACCTGGTGTTAGTTTTCCGGATTTTCTCAAATACGATACGCAAATGCGGGGTAGTTACCTCCTAAAAGTCCCTGAAAGACACTGCTATCTTTCAGTGACATGGAAAGCTAGTCAGACTTATATCTACGGTTGCTTAATCATAACAGAAACTGCCCTCTTTCCTCCTTTTATGAGAACTATTCTATGAGAACTATATTCCATAACTATTTTAATATTAGTCTTGCATTTTCTTAAATGCATAAATGTTATTAAATGGTATAATAACTTTTATTTATTACGAATCTTTTATTTCCTGTTTCCAATTACTCCCATAAATGGTTTATGAATTGATTAGAATATTACTGCAATAATGATTCATAACTTTTTAAATAATAGTCTTGCATTTTCTTAAATGAAAAACTGATATTAAATGTATTTCTTTTAATTAGTCTGTCTAATTACTTCCATGAATGGTTTATTGAAATAGTGATTTTATGGCAGCTACTTGCCACGAAGACTTTTCTGTTACATTATTCACTGCGATGTCGCGTTTCTGACCTGCATTTCTGAGAATCATCGTTAAAAGACGGTACCAAAAGGAAACATAAAACCTTCATTATTTTTAAGCCATCTTAAAAAGTACAAACATCTTCTAAAACTCGATCCCGTATAATCCCCCCTCTCTCTAGTTCCGAGATAGCGGAAGTCGCCCACAGAAAACCGGAAGACTTATAACCCGACTTCCTTAAGACCATTCCTTCGGACCGGACGTTTTATACACCGCTGTAATCTTTGTCATGAAGCCATATATTCCATGCGAATGCGGCGTAATTCTTATAGATGTCGCTAAACAGAGCTCATGAAAAATGCGAAAGTGCCTACGCGAGGAATTCGTATACTCAAACCCACCGGTTTACGAACCTTATAGAAGGCTCTAAAATTCCAGAGCCGAGGAGTCCAAAGCCAAGATAGATGAGCACTTGAGAAATGTAATGGGGAAAGGCAGAGGCAGTTCCTTAAAAGGGAGCTTTTAGAAAGAGTGAATAATTTATTTCTCTTAATCGTAAAGTGAACGACGAAAACTCGGTTGTCCAATGCGCTTAACCTGCTAATTCTGCGTAAGTAGATTAGTAACATGTTGTGATAATAAATTATTCTTCCCGGGCGAAGGGGGATTGTTGTCGTCGATATAAAAATGGATCATTATTTAAGAAGCATGAAAAGGTTACTTTAAGAAGTTAAAAATTAACACACAAAATTCAATTAGCACATTCAGCGAGCAAATAATTGATTGTAGGAGTTGAAAAAGAACGTTTAGTTCAAGTGAGAAAAATGATGTGCTTTCAGTAAGACCGAGTTATTTATTAAGGTACTGAAAAGTGCTTATTAAGTTTTTGACTTATATTTAGAGCTTAGGCTGCACTTAAAAATTATGGATTATTTTTGTTCGATTCTTTTTTTTTTTTTATAAACTGTAATATTTGAAGCTTTAGTTTTATATTTTTCTTTTTATATATTTAGTGGAATTAAATAAATAAAAAAAGAACATGTCAATCTATACTTATTGTTTCATGCTGTAGGTCCAGGTCTAATTAGCTTGCATAAAATGACCATAGAGCGGCAAACAAACGAACTATTGTTCAATGAAGATTATGCAAATTCACTATAATTAAAAGAATTGTCTTTTCAGTAGGTTTGGCTTAATTGATAGTCAAAAAACACAATTTGAATAGAAACTGGCTTATTAATTCTCGGAATATTTAACCAAAATGCATTACAAGTTCTTTCTTATCCCATTTCCTATACAGCAACATCTAGACCAGGTCCAAGAGCCCGTGTGATCTTATGGAATGAGGGAAAGGAGGGGGGGTTCTGTCTTGATGGAATACCCCTAGGTAGAAATCTGACTTGGTTCCGTGACACTGAAGAAGAAGAGCAGTGCCCTCCTATAAGCCATTCATTGGAGTAATTAGAAACAAGAAATACATTTAATATCAGTTTTGCATTTAAGAAAATGGAAGACTAATATTAATGAGTCACTACTGTAATAATATCCTAGTCGATTCATAAACCAATCATGGAAGTAATTAGAGCAAGAAATAAAAGAAAGCCTTTGCCTTTGGTACCACAAGCCTTTCAGGTTCGAATCCTGGGGGTAGCATGGAAGTTTTTTAGTGGCTTGAAATCCACGTTAAACTGTAGATCCCGGTTTATTTAGTACAAAGTGTGAAAGAAAATGACAGTAGAGCGACAACAAATAAAAGAAAGCCTTTGCCTTTGGTACCACAAGCCTTTCAGGTTCGAATCTTGGGGGTAGCATGGATGTTTGTAAGTGGTTTGAAATCCACGTTAAACTGTAAATCCCGGTTTATTTAGTACAAAGTGTGCAAGAAAATGACAGTAGAGCGACAAGAAATAAAAGAAAGCCTTTGCCTTTGGTACCACAAGCCCTTCACGTTCGAATCCGGGGGTAGCATGGATGTTTTTTAGTGGTTTGAAATTCACGTTAAACTGTAGATCCCGGTTTATTTAGTACAAAGTGTGCAAGAAAATGACAGTAGAGCGACAAACCAAACAAAGTCCTCTCTTTTATCCAGATTCAAACATGAAACAAATTTTAACAGTTCCAACTCACATTTAAAACTAATGTTTCGATGACAATATAGAATATGTTTTTTGGCTCTGCATACCAGGAAAAAAACTATATTTTTGTTATAACCTTCAAATGTCTGTTTTCTCTAAGGTCACTAAATTAAAAAATAGATCTTGAGTAATACAGTTTAATCTAGAATTTTTATAACTGTATACAAAGTTATCAAAATTAAGAGTTTGATTAATCGAATTTGTCATTTAGTCATCTTCCCATATTTCATGCTCTGTGTTTATCTGAGTTTATAAAAAAATCTAGTCCAATTCGAGAAATAAAAATAGCTTTATCCGAAAATCACAGCATCACAATAAATATTCTGCAAGCAGTAACTATTTAAAGAAGTCGGCATGTAGTAAGTCTTCCGGTTTTCTGTGCAACTTCCGTAACTGGAATGGAGAAGGATTACGGAAATCCGAGTTTTGGAAGATGTTGGTACTTCTTTGAGCGGCTTAAGAATAATGAAGGGTTTAGTTTTCCTCCTGAATTCTGATGCCGTCTTTGGGCGATGCATCTTGGAAATAAATGATCAACGGAAAAAAAAAAGTTAACGTTAATTTCTGAAAGCAGTTTAGTATAGCTTCTTTTACGTCTAAATCTAACGTATATTAAAATGAAAGTATAATTAAATAGAAGAATTTGATTGAATTTCTAAAAATAAAGATTGATTGATAATTAAGCTATTCTACGTAGATGCGTAAATGGTTAAATATTAATAAATTCAACTCACTCTTAAGCGTAATTTTATGACGGATTTCAACATAACATAACATTAACATACTTATTAACATAACATTTATTTAACATATTTATTAAAATAACATTTATTTAACATATTTATTAACATAACATTTATTTAACATACTATTTATAAAAATTATTCCGAGTAATTAAATACTTTTATTTAACGGAAAAATAATTGACTTTCAACTAAGATTCATTTGAAGAAATTAACAGGCGGAATTATTCATCATTTTAACTAAGCAAGTAAAAAATAATTATAAGTGTATATAAAAATATACATAAATAATAAAAGTATAATTAAATAAGAGAATTTGATTAGATTTCTAAAAATAAAGATTCATTGATAATTAAACTTTCTACAAAGATTTGTAAATGGTTAAATATTACCAAATTCAACTTACTCTTAATTTTATGACGGGTTTTAACATAGACATTTTAATAGAACATTTATTTAACATAATATTTATTACTATAACATTTATTTAACATAATATTTATTTGCATAACATTTATTTAACGTGATATTTATTAATATTATATTTATTAATACAACATTTATTAAAAGTAACATTTTTCAGTAAACATTAATCACAAATATTGTTGTCTTTTTGTTATTATATAACAGTTATGTTTAAAATTATATCAAGTATTTAAGTACTTCTATTTAATGGGAAAATAATTGATTTACAACTAAGATTCGCCTGAAGGAATTAACAGGCAGAATTATTCATCATTTTGACTAAGCAAGTAAAAAATAATTTTAAATGTATTTAAAAATATACATAAATAACAGCTAAATATTTAATTAAGATTAATGATAGCAAGTAAAAGCCTTTACTCTTTTAAAGAGATTGTAGAACATTGTAAATAGATGCGTTGTTTTAAAAATGAATTAACAATGCAGAAACAAACACACTGAATAAAGATGAGCCAAAGTTATACTATGTATAGTATTTTTTTACAAAATAATAAGAATGTATAAATTGATACACAAAGAATATTAGAGAATTATGTATTAATATTTAATACATCATTTACTTCTGGGTTGATATTAAAAGGCTTAAACATTCAGGATTTTACTTAATTTGCGAAATAATATTATAATAATTTATTAAAATGTTTAAAAATTTTTTATGAGTATAATTAATGTATTTGGAATTGATTATTAATAATTAACTATCTTCGCAATTTTTTTCTAACACTAAACACCTATCTGAATGACAATTTCATTAATCAAAAGCGACTTAAAATGAATGACATTTTAATGAAATTTCCACTTTCAAATTAGTACATAACTATAGCTGTTCCGTTATATTAAATAAAAGAATTGAGGTCCCCATCATTATACATTATAATAGAGAAAGGTATGTAAATATTTCATTTTATGTTCGCATTAAAGTATTTGTAATATTTATATACTATATATTTATTTAACATTCCAAACAATTCCTACTTTTCTCTTTCTTGTATGTTAATATTTATTAGAATTCACAAGTAATGCTGAAAATATTTATGCTAAAATTTCAATAAAAAGGTTTTCTTCCAATTAACATACTCTTATAAATTCAAAAATTTTGAGAAACTTTATTTGCTTAAACATGTTTACAACTGAAACAAATTATATTTTGAAAACAGATCCTATTCGTTTTGAATTCGTTTTTTTAATAAAACGTTTGAAAATATTTAGTTTCATTAATTATATTTCGACGAATTTACGTTCAAATTTGAAGTCAGTAATGTAATTTTAAACCAAAGAAAATTGTTCAAAATATATAGTAAATATTTTTGAACAGTAAAACGTGCAGCGAAAAATGCTTTTCAAATAAAGCTAATTATGTAAAAATGAATACTAGCATTATTACTAGCATTTTATTCTTCCAATTTTTTTTAAGTACAATTTCATAATTTCTACTTTTTCAGTTACAGTTAAAATTTTAAGTAATCGTAGAAAATAAATTTGTTTCTATTAACTGTAAAACCATTAAGGATACGAAAAGACTTTAAAAGGATATTAAATTTCCCAATGGATTGAAACATTTCTCAAGCCTCATTGCATATTAAGTTGATTTTTTAATATAGAATTTTAATAAGTATTTTAAAAGAAAGCAAGTTGCTCTATTTACTTATTTATTATTATTATTTTTAATTGAAACAAACAATTTTTCTTTTACATCTAAATTAAAATTTCTTGAATTTTTAATACAATGCATGAAAAATTAAATTTTTTTGCATGAATTTAAAAATTCTACTAATCATAACATTAGAAGATAATGATGATGTTTGTGTTTCTTTAATGTCACTGTGTATTTAAAATTTTGAATAAGAAATTTAAGTAAAAAAAATTAATTTAAATTTAATTAATTAATTTACTGCAACAATATTACTGTACCTATACAAAATCATATAAAAGATATAAAAAAATTAAGAAATTGCTTTCTGACTTTTCATAATACATAATGTTAGGAAATAAAAAAAATAACATCAGACACCTACTTAGCAAAAAAAAATTATTTTAAAGGCAGCTAGTAATTGTAGATTTACTTTATTTAATATATTTAAAGTAAATGTTGAAACCAAAATAACTGAAATTAAATAAAAATTACTGCATTGATTAAATACGATATTATTAAATATTATACAATTAATGCTATACACTGAAGTGACAAAAGTCATGGGATAGCAATATGCAAATGTTCAGATGGCAGTAGCATCGCGTAGAACAGGTATAAATGCACAGTGCTTTCGCAGAGCTTTCATTTCTGTTCAAGTTATTCATGTGAAGAGGTTTTGACGTGATGATGACCGCACGACGAGAATTAACAGACTTTGAACGCGGAATGTTAGTTGGAGCTAGACGCATGGGTCATGCCATTTCGGAAATCGTTAGGGAATTCAACATTTCCATATCCACTGTGTCAAGAGTGTGCCGAGAGTATGAAATTTCAGGCATAACATCCCACCATGGACAGCGCAGTGGTCGACCGCTTGCACTTAACGACCGAGACTGGCGACGTCTGCAAAGAGTCGTAAATTCTAACAGACAAGCAACACTGCGTCAAATAACCGCAGAAATCAATGTGGGACGTACAAGGGACTTGCCTGTTAGAACTGTGCGGAGAAATTTGCCTTTCTTGGGCTATTCCAGCAGAATACCGACTCGAGTGCCTTTACTGACAGAACGACATCGCTTGCGGCGACTCTCGTGGGCACGTGAGCATATCAGTTGGTCCCTAGATGAATGGAAAACCGTGGCCTGGTCCGATGAGTCACGATTTCAGTTGGTAAGAGCTGTTGGTAGGGTTCGAGTGTGGCGCAGACCAAACGAAGCCATGGACCCAAACTGTCAGCAAGGCACTATTCAAGCTGGTGGTGGCTCCGTAATGGTGTGGGCTGTTTTTTCATGGTATGGACTTGGTCCTCTGGTGCGACTGGACCGAACATTGACTGGAAATGCTTATGTTCAGCTACTTGGAGATCACTTGCAGCCATTCATGGACTTCATGTACCCAAACAACGATGGGATTTTTATGGATGACAATGCGCCATCTCACCGGGCCACAACTGTTCGCGATTGGTTTGAAGAACATTCTGGACAATTCCAACGAATGATCTGGCCATCTAGATCGCCCGACATGAATCCCATCGAGCATTTATGGGACATTATCGAAGGTATGTTCATGAAAAATCCTGCACCATCAACGCTTTCACAATTATGGACGTCTATCGAGACAGCATGGCTCAATATTCCTGCAGAAGACTTCCAACGACTTGTTGAGTCCATGCCACGTCGAGTGCTGCAGTGCCGGGCGAAAAAAGGAAAAAAATATTAAGAGGTATCCCATGACTTTTGTCACTTCAGTGTAATTGTTCTTCAATGGCGCAACAGACCCATGGTTGGTCTAGGTCATTTGCTTCTGGCAGATTTCGGAACAGGAGATCCTTTCTCTTATTTTTGGGGTAGGGTTGTCAGCCTACGAGAGTAAAATGTCATATTAGATAAGAGACAAGCACTATTAGATCGAAATCTTAAGATTAAAGCCAATTTCGATTCATTACGAAGATCCATGGCACCGCAGGGACTCGAATGCGAAGCCTGGCACAGAGTGCCAGAGTCCTAGTCACTCGGCAATATGGCTGCTATTGAAATATATCAGGCAGGTATATTAAAGTTTCTCAATCACTTTTTGGCAACAGAAATAAGTATTCTTTTAAAAGCTGATCATGATACTCACTTTGAGAGATTTCTTTGAAAACTCAGACATCTTCAATAACTTATAATTGGTATCATTTGCCATCACCAATTATTTTTTTTTCAAAACTCTATATTTATTCTTCCAAATTTATTTCATCGCCTTCAAAATAATCCCCTCCTCTTACAATGCTCTTATGCAAACTATTTTTCTAATCCTCAACGCATGTTAAAAAGTCAATGGCAGGGATGGCCTTCAAAACACGCGCCGATTCATGTTGAATCTCTTCAATCGACTCAAAACGGTGTCTTTGAGTGGTCTTTTGAGTTTAGGGAATAGCCAGAATTTGCACTGTATGAATATAGTGGTTGTGGAACAATATGAGTTTCATTTTTGGAAAAACGTCACGAATAATCAAAGCAGCGTGAGTCAGTGTTTTCGGTACCAATCGAGATTTGACGCGTTTGAGGCCCAAAATGGAATTGACCAACCTTTTGAAATTCCAACATCATCAGCAAGGTCTCCAATTGTAAATCGACGGTTTGCAAGCCCCAAATCTTTAATTTTTTTGACGTGAGCTTCGTCGATTGAAGTTGAGGGTCGACCAGAGGGCTCTTCGTCTTCAACGCGTTCTCTGCCTTCCTTTGAACTGTTTATATAACTTCTAAACATTTCTTTCCGATATAGGAATGCTCCCCGAATGCCTTCTGCAACATTCTATACGTTTCCGCGAACAAAGTTTCATGAAAGTTCTTTTCTCAATGAATTCAGACATTTCAAAAATCGTCTTAATCTTTTTTAGCGCCTCCCAAAGCCAAGCGTATCTCAAACACTAATGAATATTTTAACGTCAAATTTCACACAGATGTCAAGGACAGTGCCAGGAATCTAAAAAAAAAAAAAAAAATTTAAATTCTATAAGCCCGAGAATTTTAAATTGAAAATTCGTCTTACTTTTTGGACACAGTAGTATATATATAAGAGAGAGAGAGTGACTATGTCAGAAATTCGGAAATACTCAACTCAGATTAGAAATACTAGAGATCCAAGCCCTGAATGTTTTTGAAAAGTCTCTAAATACTTAATATTATATATTAAATAAGTTCCAAGATATTTAAACTGGTATTTCTGTCAACTAGCCAACATAGTATAGAACTGGCACAATACAAACAACAAAGCAAATTGGCCGCAAAGATCCAATTAAATTAAAAACAACATAAAAATTAGGTAGAATTTTTTAGTTAGAAATCATGAAAAATAATTTGTTTTTACAGTAAGCAAGCATGCAGTAATATTTTTGCAATTTCATATACTTTTTATTTTCTTTTATTCGTTTTTATAGTTTTTATTATTATTATTTTCTTCCATATACATATGAAAGCTGAAAAGTTGAATTTTATAATTCAATATGAAATTTATGAACAAAAGTTTCAATTTTAGTGATGACCAATATACAGTTTATTGACAGCCCATGGAACCTGTTTCAATACAAAAAGTAATTTATTTTTCATCTCCACACCAACGAAAATTTTTCTACAATCCAGAACGAGTCTTTAAACTAATAAAACATAATATATCTTCTTTATTCTGCACATTATTAAAATTCGAAGCACTCTAGAAATTATTTTTCAACCCTTTTTTTATCTATCCTACATAGCTAGCTAAAATTCTTCTTTATTACTTAGAAGTACCACAACCGAAACAAGTAGAAGTGCGAAACAAATTAAATTTCATGCAACATTTCAATCATTCTCCTAAATACCACGACGACTGAATAAAATATTAGTTTTCCCCCACTCATAAAGACAGGAATTGAATATCAATATTTATCAAAGATTCTTCGCTCAATTTCGGTGAAAGTATCGCTTCGGACCCAAATAGGGTCTTCGGTTTCTGGGGATAAGGGTGGAGAGCGAGGTGGCCTTATTATAAATGAATCGTCTCCCTCGGAGAGATTGAAAGGCTTTCTGAACTCTGATATTTTGTAAACGGGCGTGAGGGTGAAAAATGAACTTTTTCTCTCGCGTGAAAAAGGACGTGTGTGTGCTGCAAGAGAAATAAATGACGGAATTCCATAAAAAGGACATAAATAAAACACTGGGAATGTTATCGGACACCCAAAGAGAGTCGTCTTTCGAATGATGATATATCGCGAAATGGGCCATCATCTGGTTGGGTCTGAATCTGTAACTCGATACGGATTTTGAATCCCGAAGGAATATTTGCGGTTTGTCATTCTGTAGACAGCATTATCTTTAGTTAGACATCATATTTTAAAATGCTAAAAGTATTGAGTACTACACATTTGAACAATTGCTACCCATTAATATTGCTTTATATTTATCAATCTTATAAATTATAATATGCAATTTATAGCTTAAAAAAAATATCAATAAAAACTGATTTTTTTTAACAATTCTGTAATAATTTTACAACTAATCGATATTAATTCCTTTCTGCCTTATATAATGTTTAATAATAAACAGCAAGTTATAGTTAATGAAGTGTTTACTACTAATAAATTTTTTCATTGTTTAAGGATATAAATATTATTATTTTTATAGAATATTTAAGATGGCGATGATATGATTATTTTTTGTAAAGTAATATATTATTATTTTCTTCTTTATACATATGAAAGCTGAAAGTTGAAATTTTAAAATTAAATATAAAATTTAAAAACTAAAGTTTCAATTTTAGTGATGACCAATACATCATTCAGAGTGTTTTAACAAAAAAAGGGAAATGTTTTCTTCGTCTCAAGCAAGCGAAAATTTTCCTACCATACCGAACAAGTCTTTAAACTAATAAAATATAATATATCTTCTTTATTCTGCACATTATTAAAAGACGAAGCACTCTAGAAATTATTTTTGAACCCTTTTATCTTTCTTCTCTGTTACTTACAAGTACCACAACCGAAACAAGTAGAAGTGCGAAACAAATTAAATTTCATGCAACATTTCAATCATTCTTCTAAATACCACGCCGACTGAATAAAATATTAGTTTTCCCCTACTCATAAAAACAGGAATTGAATATCAATATTTATCAAAGATTGTTATCTCAATTTCGGTGAAAGTATCGCTTCGGACCCAAATAGGGTCTTCGGTTTCAGGGGATAAGGGTGGAGAGCGAGGCGGCCTTATTATTAATGAATCGTCTCCCTCGGAGAGATTGAAAAGCTTTCTGAACTCTGATATTTTTTAAACGGGCGTGAGGGTGAAAAATGAACTTTTTCTCTTGCATGAAATGGACGTGTGTGTGCTGCGAGAGAAATAAACGACGGAATTCCATAAAAAGGTCATAAATAAAACACTGGGAATGTTATCGGACACCCAAAGAGAGTCGTCTTTCGAATGATGATATATCGCCAAATGGTCCATTATCTGGTTGGGTCTGGATTTGTAACTCGATTCGGATTTTGAATCCCGAGGGAATATTTGCGGTTTGTCATTCTGTAGATAACATTATTTTAGTCAGATAAC
The DNA here is from genome assembly GCA_021605075.1 of Caerostris darwini. NCBI lineage: Eukaryota > Metazoa > Arthropoda > Arachnida > Araneae > Araneidae > Caerostris > Caerostris darwini. Next base: position 246,192 of record BPLQ01004973.1, read on the forward strand.
GAATTTTAAAATAATAAAAGTATTGATTATTACACATGTGAGCAATTGCTATCTATTACTCTATTACTAGATATTTATTGCTTTATATATATATTCATATATTTCAATTTTATAAATTATAATTGGGTGTTTATAGTTTCAACAAAAACATTTAAAAACTGAATTTTTAACAGTTTTGAATAATCGATATTAGTCCTTTTTAACTTATACTCTTTAATAATAAACAACAAGTTATAGTTCATGAAGTGTTTACTACTAATAAACGTCTTCATTGCTTAAGACCTAAATATAATTATTTTTATAAAGTATTTAAGATGATGATGATATTATTATTATTTTTATAGACTATGATCTTATTTTTTCCAACCCCTAGAGGATTTTCAATGCGGACCTGGAACTTTGGTACCTAGATGGCCTAGTGTTTAGCACTCTGGCACTCGGTGCCACTCGTTTCGAGTGCGAGTCCTGGCGGTCCCATGGATGTTTGTAGCGGTTCGGAATCAACTTTAAGTCTTTGGTCCTGTCTCACATGACTGTATGACCGTCACGTACCTTAGTCAGATTTCTCTCCCACATCATTCCCAAACTGTATAAGGACAACTCAGCTCAAAGCATAGTGATGTGGTGTGGTGTAGTAGTATTAGTAGTAGTCATATTTAACTGATGCTTATGGCTTAAAGAGAACTCTGCACTACTGCAAACATCCATGTCATCGCCGAGACTCGAATCTGAAACTTGTGGACCCAAGCGCCAGAGCGCTAGTCACTCGGCCATCAGGACCAATCGCATATATCACTACATGTAATGAAATTAATTTATAATACAATATTTTATATAAACATTTTTTATCAGTGAAAATATCCCCACCAAAATTGTCACTGTTCAGAAATAAGCATACAAAAGGAATTAATAATTAATTATTTTTATAATATAATCAGATTTAAGTTGACGCTATTGAAAATCCTTTTGTTGGTATGCACTCGTAATTTTTTGTACACCTTGTTGAAGTTTTGTAAAAGATTTTATCAATTTCGTTTTGAACCAGTGAACTAAAAGATTAAAATTCTGTTTTATGTGATTTTATAGGTTTACGTGTATCCACGACAGTGTTTTTCTTTCTCATTAAATATTACCTGCCTTTTTACTCAGATAAAAAGATTGGGACTCAACTACTTCTTATTTTTTACTAACCAGCACTACGTCCAATGCTCTACAGTCCTATTAGACCGGGACCTATGATTTAAAGTAGATTCCAAACAATTACAAACATCTATGGCCCCGCTGTGACTAGTGACATCAAGAGCAAGAGTTCTAGACACTCGGCCATCAGACCCAATCACATACATCACTATATGTAATAAAATTAATTTGTAATACAAATATTTTATATAAACATTATTTTATCAGTGAAAATATCCCCACCAAAATTGTAACTGTTCAGAAGTAAACATGTAAAATGAATTATTTTTATAATTTAATAAGATTTAAATTGAGTCTATTGCGAAGCCTTTTGTTGGTATGTATTAATAATTTATTTTCTATACCTTGTTGCTGTTTTATAAAAGATTTTATCAATTTTCTTCTCAACGAACGAACTACAAAATGAAAATTCTGTGTTGTGTGATTTTATAGGTTTACGTGTATCTACAACAGTTTCATTCTTTCTCATCAAATATTACCGTTCCTTTTTACTCAGATAAAAAGATTGGGATTCAACTACTTCTTATTTTTCACTAACCAATCACGTAGATGACTTTATTGATTGTTTAAGGTATACATCAGGTCCTGTTGCAAAATGAAGAACTTACCTTTCTCATGTTTCACTTTCCAATTTCATTTCTTATTAATACCAATGCATTTTCTTGGTTTGTTTGAAAATAAATTTTTGCAATAGTTTATCTTAAATATTTAAATTGTACGAGTATTTATTTTACTTTGTTCATCATAAATATTGAAATGATTTAATGTAAATACATACATAATATTTTACATTGAAGAAGCATAAAGAAATACATTTAAATCTTTAGTTTATTGAATTCGATATTTACATTTCAAATATTCACGTCGTTTATTGCTTTTATTAAAATTGGACCCGTGTATTCGTTGAATTTCAATTTAAAACCAACTAGTTTCTTAAAATTTATTGTTGTATACTTATTTCTCAAAAACAATATTTCTTTTTTGTAAGAAACAAATATACTGCATTTGATTATTAAGAATATTTCAGCAAATTAAATATCTGATTTTCTAGTTATTTTATTCAGATGATTATTTTATTGATTTTCCAAATCCTTTTCATCTTGTTTACCATTTAATCTAAGAGATATTATTTTGTTTAAAAGATAATATTTTGTTTACTAAAAGAGGTGAAGCAAATTTTAACTACGCAAATTATATCTAAATACTTTAAATATTTGTGTATGTTGTTTTCATTTTAGACTTACAGGAAATTAGACAATTGCAAAATATTTCTATGGCTCTGAAATATCAAATTACTTTTAAATCATAGAAGAAGTACTCAAATAAATTTTGTTTAAGAAGCACAATGTACTATTTAGTTTAACTCAATATGACGAATCTAAAATAAATAAAAATATCCTAATAAATTGCTGATAATTATTTACAAAGTTTTATAATACGAAACAAATTAGATTGTACTTTTAAAAAAATCAGCTTATCAGTAAATTATTATTACCTCAATCACAATGAATGTGATTTAGTTCGACTAATAATTTAAATCTATATAATATAATTAAATAATAATTTAATATTTAATTATAATAATAATTATTATTATTTAATTATAATTATAATTAAATAATCATTTATTATTTATTTTGATGAAAGTAAAATTTAACTAAAATAATAAAAGTTAAATAAAATGAGGAAAGAACTGAATTCTAGAATTCAATGAATAATACTGAATATTTTCTTATTAAGTATAATTTTTCTCCAAATAAATAAAAAGATACCCAATTAAGTTACAAATTTGTATCTGATGGTATAAATTTGTAACTCCGTAAGTTACAAATTTATTTAATGTACCCGATTAAATTACAAATTTATTAACGAAATATATGACCAATATGTAGAATAATTGTTAAATATAATTTAATGCATTTCCAATTATAAAGTACATCATTTTTATTTCAATGAATCAAAATATTTTTTTATATTAAATAAAATATTTTGATTCCTTGAAATAGAAAGGCTGTACTTCAGAATTGGAAATGCATTAAATTATATCTAACAAACGTTTTACATAGAGATCATATACACTCATGTCCATAAACTAAGGATAATGAAGTTCAGGCAAAGAAAGAGACAGAAGCAAAACAAATTTGACTTATTTGTAAAGTCTATTTATTAAACAAAAGGTAAAGAGCAAAAAAGATGCTATATGTTTGACATAATTAATAAAAATTGAGATTTTTACTCCCTGGAGCAAATTTCAAAAAAGAACCTATTTACAAAAAACAGTATAACATGGTTAGTAGGATGGTTAATATGGAGTATGTCTCCCGGACGATGCAATACAGGCCTTACAACGCCTAGGCATGCTGAGTATCAAATTATCAATCTGATCTTGGGGAATATTACACCACTCATCAAGCAATGCCCTCCGAAGTTCCGGTTGAGAGGTGGGAGGGGGTTGACGGGCTCAATTCGTCGGCCAAGTATATCCCCCACATCTTCTATTGGATTCAAGTTCGGTGAGTATGCTGGCCAATCCATACGTGTGATATCCTCCAATTGAAGGCATTCGTATACAATGTTTGCACGGTGAGGACGGTCCTGGAGATGACACTCTGGGTGATTCCAAGTTTCTCGGATACTTCCAGGTGGGTACGTCCACATTCCAGTCGTCCGATAATTCTACCACGTAAAAAATCATCCAAATGCTTCCTTTGTGCCATAACTATGCGGTTATTGCACTGAAAGGCTTTTGAAGAGCTTGTGAACAATTTTACTTCTTTGCCACCATTCCTTATATACCCCTCTCTTACACTCTCGTCATTGTGACGTACTATCCGCGCCATCTGGTGGTTTCCTGTAATTTGCATATTCTTCTTCAAGATGTGTGTTATAATTCTACAGGTGAAATTTTTATTTTAGAGTTCAATTTCTGTGTGATTCTGAATTATCCTTAACTTATGGACATGAGGGTATTACGTTTTTAAGCTGTAACTTAATCGAGTGCAGTGCGAGTTAAAAATAATTCAACCTATAATTTAAACAGTCATATATAAATATGTAAAAAATTTTAGAACTTGTAATAAATAAATAATTAACCCACAAGCAACAGTGCACGCAATTCATTCTTTTTAATAGTTTGAATAAATATTTTTTAAATTTAGTACAATAAATATTACAAATCAAAGAATTTTTAATAAATTATTAAATACATAATTAAAAACTGCAAAAATTAATTTGCAGTTTTCTTAATTTGAATTTAAATCAATTATTTTCATTGAAAAATATTTATCTTTCAAAATATAGTAAATTCATTTTCTTTTCCATAAATTTTTTAAGCAAAGCAAATTCTTTAACTACAATAAAAAGCAATTAATGGTTAGAAAGAATGATAATTTTCCGTGAAATTTCCCGGAGCTTTAATTACTTTAAAAGCTTGAATTCTTCATTTCCCGTGTGCATTAAAGCCAAAATGTCCATGAAATTTCATTGAAATGTTCGTTTAAGTGCATCTAAATACGTCTGACAAAAGAAAAAAAAAAAAAAAAAAACTTTTTTCACATCTATTTGGTTGTTTTAAATGAGGCGTTGGCAATTTATTTAGTACTATAAATTTTCAATTAACAATCTTGCATTAAATTTTTTTTCTTATATTTCATAAAAAAAAATCTTTTTTTTTTTAAATTATAAATTTTATTGAACTTTAATAAAATAATAACAAATATATTATTGATAAAATAATAGAACACAATTAATAAAAGGAAAAGATCGCAAAATACTTTTGTGGTAGAATTTTTTTATAATTTAATATAAAAATATATTGCTGTTGTTTCTTATCCCACTTGGCTGGCCAAGCCCACGAGCCCATATGGACTCATGATTGAAGGGGAAGGAAGCAGCTTCTGTTGTGATGGAGCACCCGTAGGTAGAAGCCTGACTTTTGCTCCGTGACGCTCTTACAGTCATAGGAGACCGGGACCTACGGCTTAAAGTGGATTCCGAACCACTACAAACATCCATGGCACCGCCGGGATTCGAACCCGAAACCTGTGACACCGAGCGCCAGAGCGCTAGACACTCGGCCATTCAGGTCCCAAATTTGCCAACGGCACGCAGTGTTCCCAGGTGGTCACCCACCCAAGTACTGACCGCGCCCAATGATGCTTGACTTCGGTGATCTAACGAGAATCGGTATATTCAGCATGGTAAGGCCGTTGGCTAAAAATATATTAAATTATATATTGATATTGTAGCATTTTTCCCACGAAAAAAGATATAGCATTTCTGTTCCTCAGGGAAAGGAATGTATCATATTTTAATAAGTACATAATAACAACTTATCACTGAAATCTGACAGCAGATAATCAGTGTCATGGATAATGAGACATCATGAAATTAGCGAATGTCTATTCGACCTTCACATGTTGAAACAATTACAGATGAGATATGAACTACATGATGAGTTGCTGCATCGTAATTGGTGACAGACCATGGGCTGAGGAATTGTCCACTCCAATGAGAAGGGACGAATGTTGACCCCCCTCCCCCAGACGGATTTTCTTAAAGGCAGATTATTGTAGAAGGGGAGAGGATGTCCTGCGACGACTGACTGAACAGGCTGTAGATTCTGCCTGTGAGCCCCTTGTGGTTCGTGTATCACGCCGTGTGATAATTAAAGTTTATGTTTAGATTCATCATGGACGTTTTCCGCCTTTGAGTAAACTGCACTTGTGAATCAAATTCATATCTTTATTTTTCTTTTCTTTGTAAGTTGTATAATAATCCAAAGTTCTGTATATATATATAATGCTTGTAATTAAATTTAAAAAGTTCCTATGAACCGGAAAGTGGCCCTCTTCTTGAAGCCGTTATAGATCTAGTATGCAGTATGCCGAGATGTTACAATATGATATATTTTTCAAACATTTGAAAATATTTTGGTTTCAAGTATATTTTTCAAATGAGAAACTTCCATTGCAATAATTTACGATTTGTCAAGTAATTTTAGTGAATTTTAGACAATTTATATTGTATTGACTTTACTTAATACACATTTAACTATTTTTTTGTTTTATTAATTCAGTGCACATTAAAAAAATCATTGCTGGTTATTATATTTAAACTGAATAAATTTTAGAACCGTAACTATTTATTGCCTGCTTTAATTATTTTCAAAATCATTAAAACAAAAGATCAAAGTAATAAAATTATTTTAATACAAAATTAAAAATTTTTCTGAAATTCATAGTTAATTAGTTGTTTTCATTTTATGAAACTTTAGACTATGTTATTTTTAAACTGCATTTCTTTGTATCTCAAATTCGAGGTTTTACATGATTCGAAACTTATACTGAATTTATAAAGCATTACTCAATTGCCCATGTTCATGAATTCCATGTTTAAAATAGTTATCAGTAGAATTTAAATTTAAATTGGAAACATTTTGCATAATTTTTCTTTCAAATGTTCGTGGACAGCAATTTCAAAAGAAATTAATTGCTTTGACTTCATTTTATGATTCTTGTTTAGAAAAATCTTTTAAAATGCAAATTGCTCTACCAAGTTTTAGAAACATTAAATTTCTTTATTGAAATAGATAAGATCTTCATGTCCCTTTACTGATTTTAAAAACTGAAATAAAACTATTTAAGTTTATTTTGATATTTATTTTATAAATATACGGATAATTTTGAAGCCGTCTTTAAATATTTAATCAGAAAATTTATATTCTAAAGCTTCGTTAATTCGAAATTCCGAAACATCTTCAATTGATAACCATAAATCATGTAGAAATCATTTAACACTCTTTAAACCTATATTCTATATATTTTAACAAGATACTTTTTCTAATCTAGAATGCAAAAATTTTCAAATCGAATATAAATTTAATTTTATGTTCCTTTCAGTTTTTTCTACTCGATTTGTTAATTTTTCATAATAATTAATTGTTTTTGGTTAACACATTTTATTTGTTGCATGTTTTGTGACTACTCTACTATATTTCCAATATTGTTTTTATAACAAACAATTATTACGGTTATTTATAAGAAACAATTACAATTACAATTATTATGTATAACAAACAATCACAATTATTATTTACAACAAACACTTACAATTATTACTTATAACAATCAATTACAAATCTAACATATAAAACACAAATAAAACAATTACTCTCAACAAACAATTACAAATATTATTTATAACAAACAATTGCACAATTGCAAGTATTACTTACAGCAAGCAATTACTACTATTACTTATAACAAACAATTACAACTGCTATTTATAACAAACAATTACATTTATAAGTTTCATTCTGAAATCAAAAAAAAAAAAACATTTTAAATTCATTCTTTTGTATTTCTAATATTGGTCTGGAATTACCTAATGGATAAGCATAATAAACCTAATAAATAATTAATAGTTAATTAATAAAATTATATATCAAACTCAGATATAAATTTTCAATAGAGCAACTATTGATGTTTTCCTGTTCAGAAGAAATCGTTTGAGAGTCCTAAACCTCAGAGAAATGAATGTTTTTTGGTAATTTAGAAGATGGCCCCATTATAATTTATATAAGTATATATAATAATAGTAAATAATCTATATAATAATCTAATCCTATAGTGAATAATCTATATAATTATCTAATCCTTTAGTGAATAATCTATATAATTTTCTAATCCTTTAGGGAATAATCACAGTATTGAATAGTCTATATTTGTAACATATTTGCCTTTCAAGTATACGAATGGCATGTATCAAATGATTAAAAAAATCGTAATATTTTCTGTAAACAAAGTAATTTTATAATTTGATGAATAAAATTATGAAATCAAATATCAGTCACTTTCTCAATTGAGCTATAGTTGCTTTTTTCCACTTTATAAGTATATTCTCTCTGAGCTCTAATCCTCAGAAAAGGCGAGACATGTTACCGAGATTTAAATCTTTAGAAGATAAAGCCAGTTATTGCGATTCTATTCCTGCGAAAGTTAGAGAATAAATTGGACTACGCCGAATTAATTAGACTACGCGAGTAATAAAAGACTCTCGGATTCTCACTGTCAATTTTCCGGATTCAATTAATGTTACTGGAGAAATTTCATTCGAATTGCCCATGCAGCGTGACAGAATCCTTAAATGTCAGTAAATTATGACTTCGGAAAGTCTCTTTTAAATAGAGATGTAAGATGCATACAGAATTTCAATACGATAACAGTTTGGTTCTAATCTCTCATACTATTACATTTTAGATAGAAATTTTGAAACAAAATAAAATATTACTTTGTTTTTCAAATTCGTATTTAGATACATTAATTACATTTAATAAAATAAACAAAACAAATAAAATGTTTTGGCGGTTGTAAAAGTGTAACATAATGCCAATAAAGTGCCACGATATTACCAACTATTTTAACAAGTTAATGTAAAAGACTATATTTACATTAACTTGGAGAAATAGTTGGGGATATTGTAGAAAAAGTTGGTGATAGGCATTTTATACATTATTGTATGTAATATATTATATTTACACTTTATGCATATGTTGGTGATGTGTACTTGGTGAAATAGCTGGTGATATACACTTTATACATTATATGTATTGGTGAATTAAGAATATATTATTTTATATAGACTCATTATATTAAATGCATTATATTCATTGCTAAATTAAGAGAAAATTTCCTGTTGTGACGATTTTCTTGAAGAATATTAAAAAAATGATGAAAGACTTTTCCCAACCAAGATGCAAACTTCCAGTTTCAAATACATTAGCGCATACTTGTGTGTATACGGTGTATATAGATAAAGATGCTTTATAAAGGTTAATGAACATTTCCGCGCTTCATTTCCTCAAACAACTTACAAAATTACTTAGGTTTTTTTTTAAGTATTAGGCGAAATCCAAAAATAAACAGTTATAAGTAACCACTGAAGTTTGGATAGAATGAGGTGACGAATCGTGGAGATATTGGAAAGAAGACAATCTGAAGTAAAAATTTCTAAAGACTGATGTGTGAAGCCCAGTGTTGTGTCCAGTTTTGTTGTGTATTTGAATATATTGAATCTATAGAGAGAAAGCCTGAGCCATGACAGCCAAGGAAGCTCGGTATTTGCCATTGCAACGAGACAAACAGGAGTTTAATAACTATTCACCTCTTTCTTGACCTTCTTGTGGCCACATGAGTAGTAGACAATGACTAATAGACAATTTGCTACCGTCTGTTTGTATTTTGCTTACTCCTGCACACAAAAGAGCATGGCAGTTTACTTTGGACCAGAAATCAATGGGAATAGTTCTATTTACTGATGGATTCTGGCTTTGCAATGGATTTTGAATTTGCAATGTATTTTTCTGGATTATCGATGTATTATCATCTTGTGAGAAACAGAAACTTGCTATATGTCCTCCAACATTGGAGAAAGAGAACATCATGATAGTGGAAATTTGACATGCGGGCAGATGTCACGATGAATAGGCTCAAAGAACTCCATGTGTCTGGCTCTGTAGCTCCAATGACACATAGAGATGAGATATTTGATGCTAATATTGACATTTTCATAGCTGCAGTTGTCCCTGATTTTTTTTTAATTAAAGACAACTCGCATTCCCATTAGGCTCATCTGGCCAACAAATTTCTGGAAAATGAAGACATTTATAAGATGGATTTACCACATAAATATCCAAACCTAAATCTGGAAAATTTTAAGTGAGATTCTATAGGACCTGTAGTTGCAACTCGCCTTAGACCTCACAGGAGCATTTAGGGTCTGTAAACAACGTTCATGAAGGAGGGAGACTGACTGCCACAGAAATTTGATTTCCGTTATAAATTCATATTTTGAAATCTGTATATTTGTAAAAGGAATTTTTAACCTTTTAACAATTTTTGGTCAAAATTTTCGATGTTTTCCATACTATTTGGCATTGATGAGTTTTGTGCATCATCATGCATGTGTACCGTAATTGTAGTAGGGCCTTTTTTGTAATACGTCATTCTATGTTGTGCCCATATTTTTTTTACTATCTGGAGAAATTTGATCAAACGTGAGAATTTTTTTTTAAATTTGAATCTCAGTGTAGTTGTCAAATTATTAAAAAATAAAAGAAATCCCTTCAATAAGTCAATATTACTTAATTGCAGGTAATTATAAAATTAAAAATTATTTGACATTGACAAGTTGTATAGCCGAATCTAAAATTTTTTCTTTTAATGCTTCAACACATTCCCTTTCTTATACGAATTTGTAACAAACGTCCAAAACCCTTTTTCAAATAGTATCACATAGGTCTAGATAAAATTGTACAATAACTCTTGACTTCATTTGATAATAAGTTATCCAGAAAGTAGAGTTAAGAATATTAGTTTCTTTGAATTCATGGTATAGTATGTATCTTTTAGCTTTTCACATTTAGGCAAGCCTTAATGGTCTTAAGTATTGTAACTCAATGTTACTTTATTTTGAGCTAAAAACAATTTAAACATTACTTTCAGCTTTCATACTCGATCCATTATTCTACATTTTTTTTATTCACCATGAATCCTTCAGGACAAAAATGGTGTACACCTTTATCTAATCATAGTATAAGAAATATAATAACTCTTGACTTCATTTAATAATAAATTATTAAAAATAAAAATTAAAAAAAAATATTTACTTTGAATTCATGGTATAGTATAGTATGTATCTAACTTATTTTTCCTATTTAGGCAAACCTTAATGCTCTTAAGTATTGTAACACACTACCACTTAATTTTGAGCTAAAAACAATTTAAACATTTCTCTCTGCTTTCATACTCAATCCATTATTCTACATGTTTCTAATTCACAATGAATCCTTCACAAAAAAAATGTTGTACACTCTTATTTAAACATATGAGAAATATAATAACTCTTGACTTCATTTGATAATAAATTATTAAAAAAACTTATAAGGCTTTTTTAAATTAAAGGTATTGTATGTATCTAACTTTTTTTTCATATTTAGACAAGCCTTGATGCTCTTAAATATTGTAACTCACTGTTATTTTATTTTGAGCTAAAAACAATTTAAACATTCCTCTCCGCTTTCATACGCAATCCATTATTCTACATGTTTCTCATTCACCATGAATCTTTCACAACAAAAATGCTATATCTTTAATACGCTTAGATAAGCGTGTACAATAATTCATTTGATAATAAATTATAAAAAAAAAAAAAATAATAGTTTCTTTGAATTCATGGTATAGTAAGAGCATTAAGGCTTGCCTAAATAAGAAAAGCAAGTTAAATACTTACTATACCATGAATTCAAAGAAACTATTAATTTTATATTTTTTTAATAATTTATTATCAAATGAAGTCAGCAATTATTGTACACTCTTATCTAAACACATGAGAAATATAATATTTTCGTTGTGAAGATTCGTGGTGAATGAGAAACATGTAGAATAATGGATTGAGTATGAAATTGTTTTTAGTTCCAAATAAATTGACAATGAGCATAAATACTTAAGAGCACTAAGGTTTTCCTAAATATGAAAAGTAAAATATGTTAACTCACTCTTACTTTATTTTGAGCTAAAAATAATTTAAACATTCTTCTCCGCTTTCATACTCAATCCATTATTCTACATGTTTCTCATTCACCACGAATCCTTCACAACAAAAAAGGCTATAATTCCTCGCTCGAAAAACAGAACAAAGTAAACAAGAAAAAACATTAAATTCTAAATAACGGTGTCGTTTTTCTTTACTTTTCTTTTCTTTTTTTCTTCGTAGAAGCGTCACAAACTTTTTAAACTTCCAAGGGCCCCAAATGAAAATTTGAGCGTGGCCTTTTCTCTTTCCCATATTTTATTACCGCTCTTTTTCCTTACCTCCCCTCACGTGTGTTCGCAGCCACCCTTTTTCCCTTATCCCATCTTTTCCAGGATATGGTGTTGCAGGAGCAGAATGGGTGAGGGCTTATGAAATAACCGGTTCCTGTCGGTTCTGGTTTTGTAAAAGGGTTTCTTCTTTCTCGTGCGTTGCTACGTTACCAGGGGAAGCTAGGGGAAATGAATCCACGTGACTTCCTGTTCCGCTGAATTTTGATGGGTCGGCAACAAATCAAATATATGTGCCCAAAGCCCTCGTAAAATCCGATTTTTTTATTTAAGCAACAGCGCCGGTCAGAGGGTTTTGCAAATGTTTGGAATTTTTTGCAAATATGTGTTTAAAAAGCTAGAGATTTAAACATTGTCGATTTTTGTCGACATTGTCGATTTGTTCTAATTCATAGGTGGTCAATTTATTGGTAGCAAAATTCAGCATGATCTTTATTTTACGTGAATTCCGCTGGTCACAGGTTTTTGCAAATGTATGGAGGAGATCTACAGTTCATTAAAAAGCTGAAGATTTAAATATTGTCGATTTTTTAAATCATTTGTTCTAATTCATAGATGGTCAATTTATTGATAGCTGAAATTCAGCATGATCTTTATTTTACGTGAATTATTAAGAAGGTTTGGGAAGAAATACAAATTAAATTTAAATTAAGTTATAACAATAAAATAATCTTAAATTTACTTAAAATATTACAAGATCTGTGATATTTTTTATAGCAAAATCGAAGTTTGCTCATATGCTTCATTCCTATATAGAAATGAATTGATTTATATTATTCAAATAAAAGTTTGACAAACTTTGGTCTTTGGGTCATTAACTAATTTACAAACACCTATATGGATTTTTAGAGTTATTCGTGATAAAAGGTCCTTATTTAAGTACTTGCACATATTTTATTATACTACTAATTCGGACACCGTTTTTTAAATTTAGCAATTTAATTATAATTTTAATATAAAATATCATTTCATTTTTAAATGTTTCATTTATCATTCATAAGTTTATAATATAAATTGATACGTATCAAACAAACTGATATGTATCATATAAATTGATACGCATTATATAAATTGATACGCATTATTTAAATTGATACGCATTATATAAATTGATACGTATCATACAAATTAATAGGTATCATACAAACAAATACGTATAATAAAATCATTCTTTAAGTAAGACTTATTTTCAAACTTGTACATATGTGGAATAAATTCGAATCATTTGCGTGAATCATACAAAATGAGAATCATAATTAGTTAAAAATTAGAATTGTGTTCTTACGTATAAATTTAAACTATCAACCTCCTCTCCGAGATGGTCCTAATATGTGAATAAAACATGTTTTCCATTTCTACACCACAGAAAACTTTTTGTATATAATTTTCGAAAGTTACAGTAATTAATTTTTCTTTTATTATCTGTTGTCGGGTGTAATTGCGAGTATTATTTTCTTGCGTATAGAAGATATCAAGAAATCTGTATTTGATATTAAAAATCTGTATTGTCTATCAAAAATTTATTTTTTGTATTGAACTTACACATCAAGAGGTACTTATTTGAAGACAAAGAACAGGGTAGTGCAGTTTAGCATAAAACAAGATTAGTGATATTTATTAAACAAGAAGTATGTGTGCTTTTGAAAAAAAATGTTTCATTATAAGTAGTATTTTTTTTTTCAATTTTATTCACAAATATTTATAACGTAGTGAGCAAACGAAAAAGATAAAATATTATATACCTTCATTATTTATGATGTAATTATTATCAAACGTCAAACGTTCATTTGAAATTTAAATTGTTACAAAAAATTATAAATTATTATAATTTTATTTAAATTTTAAGAAAATATTCCAAAACATTTTCTTAATACGTAAGTTAAATAAATTTCTGCAAGTAAAGAGTTCCTAATAAAAATAATATTAGTAAATGTAATAGTTTGATTTAAAGTTTCATATTCTTAAGATTTGAAAATGCAAAGTAGTTTAAATTTAAACATGTAATACTATTTATTTCAAACATAAAAATCCTTTTCTGATATTAATTTTTCAAATTATATACTTTGTAAAGCAAACAAAATTTTAAGGTTTGCTGTATGTATTTCCATGTAAAACATATATAAAATAAGATCAATGATTGCAACTTGATTTTTTTTCAAAATTTTATGTATAAAAATGCTGCTTACGGAAAATTTGTATACATCATTTTCTTATTCACACTGAATTATTCTGAATTTCAACTAATGTATTTTTAAATAAAACATTAATTTGATCCTAATATTTTATATTTCAAATTAGTAAAATTATTCGAATTTTTTTTTAAAGAAATTTTTTTGATTTTAATAAAAAGCAGAAATTTTATTAGTTCAACTGATGACATCGTTGTTTGTTCAAAAAGTAATTATCAAAGAAGAACTTCCAGTTTAAAATATTTCGAATTTGGTTTTAAATGACTGCTTTTCTTTTTATATATGTTTCCCTTTCGATTTTTTTTTAAAAATGCTACCTCGTAAGTTATCACATTTTAAATTAATATACGTATATCAGAAGTATTTATTTATGATTTTTAAAAAAAAAATTAATTTTTTTTTAAATATACAGTATTGAGAGATAACAGTGGAAATCAAAATATTTAGATAGATCCTTATTATAAATTGTGAGAATATCATGAAGAAATATAAATTTAATTTTATATTTTTATATTTATTTTTACTTGAATAACCAGAAATATATATATATATATATACACTATGTGGAAGAAAGTGACGGGACACGACACTATAACGACATAAGCCCATATTTATTAAAATTAATAGGAGGTAGGGCCTCCTTTGGCTGCAATCACAGCTGCAACCCTTCTGGGCATACTTTCCACTAAATTAGCCATAGAAAGAGAATTTCCTTCCAAATGTTTAACAGGAAGTTCCATAGTTCAGGCTTGCTTTTGGGGAGTGGGGTGCAGGCCCTCAACCGACGGTCCAATTCGTCCCAGAGATGTTCAATTGGGTTAAGATCAGGGCTCTGCGTCGGCCACTCCATGCGTTTAACGTTGTTGTTCACATACTAATCAAGAGTCCTTCTTGCAACATGGCATGTTGTGTTGTCGTCTTGATACCAGCAATTATCCATGCCGTACGTTGCCCACAAGGTAGGAAGGACATGATTGTCGAGAATATCACAGTATCTATCGGCATTCATCGCACCATCAACCTTCACCAGTGGGCCAGCCCTATACCAGGAGAAACAGGCCCATACCATCAATCTCCTCCACCAAACTTTGCAGTTGGGACGACACACTCGGGCAAAAGGCGTTCTCCTGGTAAATGCCATACCCAAACACGTCCATCGGAACGGAAAAGGGTAAATCGTGCCTCGTCACTCCAAAGGACGCGTTTCCAGTCATTCAGAGTCCAAGTACGGTGGTCTTTGGCCCATCGAAGGCGCGCTTTCTTGTTGGTTTTCGTAATCAAAGACTTATGGGCCGCCGAACGTCCAGTGTAACCTAACTTATGGGCCTCGATACGAAGAGTCTTGGTCGAAACGGCCACACCTGTGGCTTGTCTAAACTCATTAGCGATGTTATCCATGGATATTTGACGGTTACTTCGAATCTCCCTGCCGAGCACCCGCCGGTCCCTGCTGGTGAGAACTGTAGGTCGTCCACTTCGGGGTTTGTTCTGACAGTGTCCCTCAGTCTTGTAGCGACACAACACGTGCTACAGTTGATTTTGAGCAGTTACGGAGACGGGATATCTCCCTAATTGACACCTTGGCAAGATTCAATCCAACCAACACACCTTTCTCGAACTCAGACAACTCTTCCCGTGGTGGCATCTTGACAAAAAAACAACTCTAGTCGACTCCACAGAGTATTTATAGGATATGGCTGACACGTGATACCTATTATTGCGCGTGTGTCAGCTTTATTGTCGACTTTTCTACTTTTCGAGGGGTGTCCCGTCACTTTCTTCCAGATAGTGTATTTATATATATATATATATAATTATAAAACAGTTAATTATTCAGTTAGTTTTACAATTCTTGTAAAAAAGGAAATAAAATAAAATAATTAAACGCTTGATATTAAATTTATAATTGTTTTATTTTTATATTTTTAACTTTTTCTTATTTCTTGCTCTTCTGAATTGTCAATTCCAATATTATTAAGTGTTTTATTAATCTTTAAATTATATCCTTTCGTTCCATTGAACAAGATATCGAAAAGAAAATTCAACAATTTGTTTTGAATTTTTTTTGATGTAGGAATATGTTGTACGGAATTTTCTTAGTATCGCACAAGATACATAAAAATTATCTAATTTTTGTTTTTTCAGAATGAAAGCATTCAACAGCAGAAAATTACTAAATACAATTTATCAAACACTCTATTTAATGAATAAAATTTAATAAAATAAAAAATAATTAAAACAAAAATAATGAAAAATTTAAAAAATATAATAATATTTTATTTATTGTATTTAATTTTTTTCATTTTATTCATTATGTTTAATTTTTTTTTAACTTTATTTATTATGTTTTAAAATTATTTATTTTATTGATTATATTTTACAATATTATAACATTTTGAAAAAATAATTATAATAAAAATAAAATTTTAGTATTACATAAAATTCCATAAAAGTTTTCAAATTTTGTGATTATTATCAAAGGTAAAGGAGCATTTATTTTTATGAAAAAGTATTAAATAAGAAGTATAAGTTGTAGTTAGTAAATTGTAATAAAAAACGAATGTTTTTGAAACGATCTCATATCAATTTATTTAAAATACACACACACACACACAAAAAAAAATCCAATATTTTTTTAACAAGTTACAAAATGGTACTCACTACAATGTGTCCGTATGGGATATGAATTTGGACTTCTTTGAAGGGTTCTCACATCAAAGAATGTGTAAAAAAACAACCTCTTGACATTTTGAGCTTTTTCGATCGAGTGAAAAAAAGAAAGAAGCTATGCAACGTCACAATGTGTTTACGTTGACTTTTCTGTCCAGTTTTATTGAAGATGACATCTACTGATCCAAAGCGTAAATCATAACACGGGATGTATAAAGCGATTTGAAAAATATCTTCTGTTACAAATAAAAAATAAATGTATCTTGAAGATTGACACTTTGATGCTGTCGATTGTAGTATCAGCCAAAAAAAGATATTTATGAGCAATGTTCTTGTCAGCAAGATCTCTTAGACACATGAAATGGAAACATAGTAACATTTAAAGATACGTTTCATTTGCAATTCCTACAAAAAGAAATAGGATGTTATTTTCAAAATATAGAATATGTCATCGGGCATTTTGACCTGATGTCATCTTAACTTTATTGATGATGCTATCTCAGCTTGGCAACTAGAAAGAAACAAATACAGCTTTGCCTGCAGTGGATCTAAGAATAATGTTACAATGTATCATTATACCATCACAATTTAATAAGAACATCAACAAAGAGGTATTAAAGTTCAACACTATCTTCTAGAGTTTAATATAAGAGTTTTCATATCTACGGATTTATCGTATTCATCCACGAAATGTTTCAGTTCAATTCCACTTGATGAGTTTTGAGCCGAGAACTTTCACTTTGATAACCTAATTCACATTCCACAAAGTCTCTGCTACATAAAGAAAACAAATTATTTAAATTGCTATTTAACTACATTTTTTTAACTACAAAATAATATTTAAAATATCTTAAAATGTTATAAATTATTGATAGATAAACATTAAATTATTATTATTTTAATTTAACGAAATTTAATTAAATTGAAAAAAAAAACCGCGCTTTCATGCACAAATGCAGGAGTATTCCGTGCATCAGTTTTTTTACTAGATGAGAATCCGCCTATTGTCAGGTTGTACACGAAGACGGAATCGACCTTAAAGTGTATGTTGCTCCACTCCTCTCGTCCCCATCTGAGATGCTCCTGTGTCCACCTTCTGTGAGTAGACAGTGGCCTGTGCCAACGAAACACAAACCATAGGTCTGCTAGTATACAAACCCCTACGATGAAGTTTTGTTTCGAATAGTTTGAGTTGAATGTCTGGTACCTGTGACCCTCTGAACTTGTTGTTTCAAAACGTTTCTTGACGTTCATAGTGTGTTTCTTCTGGTCATTAGTGTTAAATATCATTCCTCATTTCGTGTTGATGTAAGCGTACGACCTTCTTTCAATCTTCGTTGAATATTTTCAGCGTCCGAAAACCGACTCTATAGTCTGAAATGACACTTTGAGAAACTGTCCACATTTCCGCTACAACGGATTTCGTTTGACTCACCTCTAAACTACAGATGGCCCTCTAGTTTACCGATCCAGCTAAGTCTTCTTGCTGAGATATCGTAGCAACTGTTATAAAACACTCAAAGCGCATCAATTTTTTTTAACACCTTCCTACAAAAGGAATGCTGCAGGTCGCGTTTAACTTCTTATATAAAAAGCGTAGTTTTCGGCGTCACAGACGAAATTTGCATATTCCCAACTTTGTAAGCACTATAAATTTTCTTTTCAACCTCTCCTGTTTCATTTTTTGGTTAAAAAGTTATAACGATTATATGGTTATTTCATACCTAGATCCCAATATTCCCTAATTGTTTTGGGCAGTGTGTAAATTCGTTTTAAAACAAAAAATTTAATTCATAGATAGTTTTAGATTTGATTAGAATATCATTTGATTTAATGTTATAAATAATTTATGTAAGCAATGTTAGATTATTATAAAATGTAGATTTTAAATATACATTAAAATACATAGACTCTAACTTTCTTAGATTTCTGCAAATTGACACCTAGAATTATAAAACTAAAAATAAGTCGCATTAGAACATTAACTTTATACAATTATTGCAATATCTGTCTCTTTTTATTAAATTTTGCAAACGATTAAGATTAAATATTGTGTTGTTCCATATAAATTAAATATTTCAGTACGCAGTTTACAAAAGTTGTAAATTTTGGAAAATTTATTGTTTAAACATATTTATTCAAAATATGCTCCATCTACTTCACTTCTACCATGGATTACAAAGCATTTTTATGTAGGTTTTAAAGAACACTTTTGATCAAAGTGAGAATTTATTGACTCTAAATCTTAAGACTGTTTTGACAAAAAATAAAGACTGTTCCGGTAGCTTTATGACTAACAAAAAAAATTCTTTAAAAAAGATACCAAATTCATAAATAAATTGGTCATAAACTAATCAGTAGAAGACAAATCCGGTAAATATGGTAGATGAACAAAACCTCAAATTTCCACTCGTTCAATTTCTGTATTGTGACTTGCGAAACGTGAGATCTTGGGCTATTATGGAGAAGAATAATGTCTTTTCGATTCACCAATGTTGGTTGTGGTTACTACAATTTCGGAAGTACAGCATCAATTTGGTGACACTAATACTGTGCATTAACTATTCATCTTATTCCTAGGAAGCTGTAATGGATAACTATTTATCCCAACAAACCATTGTCTTCTTACGGATATAATCTTGGATATAAGCATGGTCTGGGCACGTGTTGCAAAATTATTTGCACCCACAAATAAATTTTACTTTAATGATTTTTTTCAATCTATACGAAAATAAATTCCTTAAAACAACTTCATGTTTAACGAAATATGTAACTAGAATAATAACAGGCAGAAATATTCCTAGATTTCTACAAATATTTATAGAAAAAGAAACATTTATTTAACTGAGGTACTGACTCTATTAAGCCACCACAATACCTGTCAGTTTTATTACATTTTACAAACAATGTTTCCCTTTGAACAGAGTATTTTCCCCCGAAACTACACTGTGCCTTTAAAAAACTCGTATCTTTTAACAACTTTGGTATCAAAGAAAACCATACCACGAGCAACAAATTCAAATTGTTGTCCCTGCTCGCATTATTTTTCATCTAGAACTTTACTGCGCCTTATATGACTACCGCAGCAGCCAGCATGCAAAACCATTTGGGCGGGGAGAACATCAGAAACTTCAAAAATCATCTGCTTCCAATGATATACGTCCTTTGTGCTTTACAATAAAGCATCGGAATGAGCGCCTCCTGTTTATTTAATTTGCTCATTATTATTCCAATCTCATTTATTTCAGTCACTGGAACTGAAGATATTTAAATAAAGTCTAAAGCCAGTCTATAAAAACCGAGTGTGCATAAATTTTTAGTGCTGAAGAGCTGTGGAGATTTGTAATTTAGAGGCGGAATAAAAACATTACGAGCCTCCCTTGAGGTAATAAAATTTTCTGGCATTCCAGAGGCCCGTGCAATAAAATGGCGGGAATTTTCCGGGAAAAAGGATAAAATTTACAGACGCTCTCCTTCAGACTACTTCGAGTTCGTTCTACCCCCAACTTGGTTTTCTGGCAGTTACTTTCGGAAAGCAAGTGCAACACAGTGCTATAAACTGGCTTGACTTGCTGCGAGTTCCACGTAAAACTTCAAGAGATTTTTAAGAAATAGATTGGTGAGTTAAGTCTCGATATCTAAACAGGAATTGGTGCGTGTAGTTTTTGAGATAGGTTCATTCAAGCTGAGAAAATAAATGGAAGAATTCAAAATAGTTAAGTTCTTTTTGCATGATTTACTGGCAGTTTATTTGAATTGATATATATATTTACTTGAAGTTTTGTTTCCTATAGATGTAGTAAAACTTTTTCAAGTATCAGAACTTTACCATTCTAATCCATAATAATAATAACCATTTACCATTAATAATCCACCATAGTAATAATTCAGAACACGTTAACACCTATTAATTAACGTGTAAAATTTACTTAATTAATATTTAATCTACTATTTCTGACAAACAATTTGCAATGTTGCTTAGCATTTAATTTTATTTGCATAACAACATTTAGAAGTAATAAGTTATTGTGTTTTCCGCCAAGTTAAAAAAAAATCATGCCAAAATGTACTTTTCGAGTATTAAATCTAAAGAATATTTTTATTTTCTTCTGAAAGTAAAAAAATATTGATGTAAAATGTATTTAGTCTTATATATACTATTATTTAGCAATTTATCAGAAAATATTAAGTTAAGACTCGATATCTAAACAGGAATTGGTGCGTGTACTTTTGGAGATCGGTTCATTCACAAGCGGAGAAAATGAATGGAAAGAATTCAAAATAGTTAAGTTCTTTTTGCATGATTTACTGACAATTTATTTGAATAGAGATATATATTTACTTAAAGCTTTGTTTCCTATAGATATCGTAAAAATTTTTAATTATCAGAACTTCACCATTCTTATAATATATATGGATTTATTTGTAAAATTTCCTTAATTTATATTTAATCTATTATTTTTGATAACCAATTTCACAATGGTTGCTTATAATTTCTTATAAATGTCACCGCATCGATTTTTTTTTTATAATAACATTAGAAGATTAATGTTATTCAATTTCTAAGTTGTAATAAGTTTCATTCAATTTCTTGGTATAGTATGATAGCTAGGGACAAGATAGGTGATCTTATACCTATCTTTGTACCTATCTTGTATTGAGAATATTTTTTTAATAATCACCCTGTATATAGATATATACATATGTGTGTGTGTGTACTGTGAATGTTATGAGCAGAAAAAAGTGATTTCGTTTTATTTTAAATGCTTTAAAAAAGCACTTTCAAGGCAATTTCGGTACAAATTTTATAATAACGACTTGAATGAATGTATTGTTCTTATATATAGATAATTTGAAATTCTTCATGTGAAAATTATTTTGGAAATAAATACAAAATAAGAATAAATAAATTATACACAACTAAAACAAATGTAATTTTCGAAATTAAAAAAATAATTAATTTGAATTATTATAATTATGTTCCTTGGAATAAAATTGAAGGCGAATTATAAAATTAAAAACATAAAAAAATCACTGAAATCTAAAGTTTAATGCATAAATTAATCTATCCATTATCTACGAATACATAAATTAGACTAAAATTATTTAAATTTATGGAGATTAAACACTGCAATATTTCAGTTTTAGTTATTAAAAGAAAAAAAAAAATTCCTTTGCAGTAAATAAATTTTCAAAAAATGTTAATATAAATTTAAATATCTAAATATTTAAGAATCTTTAAAGTAAATTTTAATTATTAATCTATGATGCACATTGAAACAGCTGTAATACGTACATATATTCACGTAATTTTTATAAAATATAAACGAATTATCTACAAAATTATATGTATTAAAATA
Source organism: Caerostris darwini (assembly GCA_021605075.1). Classification (NCBI taxonomy): domain Eukaryota; kingdom Metazoa; phylum Arthropoda; class Arachnida; order Araneae; family Araneidae; genus Caerostris; species Caerostris darwini. The sequence goes on from BPLQ01004973.1 coordinate 268,491, forward strand.
AAGTTATAATTTACAATTTTTTGAGGAGGAATTTTGAAAAGTATTTCTTGATATTAAAATAACTTACTGACAGCTGTAAATTACATGTTGTCAGTCATATTATATCATTTATTATTATTTCGTAGATTTTCCTTAATCCTATATTTTAATATATTAAGGATGCTTCCTATTTTATTATGAAAATTTACTGTTAAACCTTCCGTTCACAGTTTTCTTCTAAGCTCTTTGCTTTCGGGTAGAAATATTTTCTCTCTTTCTATTTCTATTTTTTTAAAAATGAACCCACTAATGCAATTATTTTTCAAGAAAATATTTAATCAAATTAAAGTGTCATCCAAAATGGAAAAATTTAATTTCTTTTGTTATTTTAAGAATTTAACAGCATTAGCGAATGAAAAAGAAATTCTTGAACACTCAATACATTTTGGAAATCTACTCCAAAATGCAATCAAATGCTTAGGAAGAAAAATTCCTCCGTGCCCAGAAAAGGATCTCATTTGCATTTGAATGACTGTCACACATTGTAGGTTCATTCAAATGAAGTTCGAGAAGAGATGTTGAACAGGGAACAAAATATGCAACACTTTTTTTGTTCTTTTCTTTTTACCATGTAGTGATTGGTGTAGTGAAAAAATTAAAAAAGTACACAAGTTTATATAATGAAGTTGGGATTATCTACGGATTGTAATTACTTGCATCTTAAAAGTATTATCGTTGAGAAAGTGTTAAATGGTGAACTTTTTAGAGCAGGCTTGGGCAATTTTTCCTACTTTGCAATTTTGCTACTTTACAGTAATTTGATCTGGTCCTTTATCATGTACTTTTTGAGTTAAGGACCAGATAAAATTATAAATACAGTAAATTAATAATAAATAAATTAAAATAAATTGCTTCATATTTCATTTTTTATAGTATAATGAGTGACATAACAATTTAAAGTGATAATTTGCTTTGAATTACGATACTATCATTTTGACATTGGTATAACTGAAAAAGGTTAACAAAGCAGTACTGTACTCAAATTTATGTAATGAAAATAGAATTATGTATGAATTGTAATTACTTGAATCTTATTTTGTCAGCGAAGTATTATCGTTGCGAAAGTGTTAAATGTTATACTTTATAGAACAAGCTTGTGCAATTTTTCCTAGCTTGGGGACTAAATTATCATGTCCTTTCTGAGTAAAATAAAAAATAATTTATAATTTGAGAAAATTGGTGATGGTTCATTAAATGGTTTTTGTAAGATATACAATAAATTACATAAGTCTTTTAATAACCTCACTGTTAAAGGTGTAAAAAATGGTAGAGTATAATAATAAAGAGTTTGTTTGCATTGAAATTATATATGCGCAAAATGCATATGTCGATTAGAGTTGTTTACAATTTAAAATGACTAGCAATTGTAAATTGAATATTATGATCAATAAAAAAGGATTCAAACCTGGCTGCGATGTATGCTTGTGTATAGTAACTCTCTAAATTAAAAATGGTGGTATATTTTTGTCTAAAAATTATTTTTCTATATCTTCTATATTTTGCAATAGCCAAATGAGGTGATTTACTTTGCCTTTTGCATGCTCCCTTGACGAACGGTCTTGTAATCTTGATGGTCAAGAAAGAGTTGAACAGCATGAAGATGATCCATGTTTATGTTTGGAATAAATGGCATTGGCATTGTTATGTTGTAAAATATATCCAGAGGGATGTGACGTAATGATACCAGATTATTGTTGAGTTGCTTAAGTTGTACGAAGATTACTAGGTGTGATTTGTTATTGTAAGAGATACCACCACCTCTTATTAGACCAGGATTATTTACAATGTACAATTCTGATTGGAATTCTGACCTGTCTATACACATATCCATTGATGATTTGATCTATGACGGAATCGGCATTCTAAATGGATATCTAAATCTATATTTGCCATCAAATATCCTTCAATAGTGACTGCAATGGAACCGAACCTTGGAACTTTTCGATTGGTTCCGAACCTGCTCTTTCTGGTTCACAGTATCGGTTACCACTGGGCCACTCGAGTATATATTGATTTTAGTGCAATCTTATTTTGGGAAATTTAAACAAAAATAGCAAATAGTAAAAAAAATGTTTTAACAAAAATAGCAAATAGTAAAAAAAAGTTTTAACAAAAAAGCAAATAGTAACAACTGTAAAAAATTTAAACAAAAATAGCAAATAGTAAAAAACAATAGTAAAAAATTTAAACAAAAATGGAAAATAGTAAACAATTTAAACAAAATTGAAAATAGTAAAAAGTAGTAACAAATTTAAACAAAAATAGCAAATAGTAAAAACAATAGTAAAAAATTTAAACAAAAATTAAAAATAGTAAAAAATTTAAACAAAAATAGCAACTAGTAAAAATTACAATAGCAGTAATATTAAAATTACTAAAATATTTTTTTCCAAATTTTAAATAGTAAAATTAAAGTACGGATTTGTACACATTTTGAGCATAATTTAAAATCCAATTCCTTATTATTTTTTTCTGTTTCTTTATGGCTTCCAATAAATGATCTTTTATTTGTTTTATTATTATTTTATTATTGCTTTCAATTTCAGAATACTGCAAAATGAAAATAAAAAATATATTTATTAAAAACAAATTTTTCTTAGAAATATTAGACATATTTAAATTGTTACAAAAATTTAATATAATTAATTAAGTTTAAGAGAAAAAAATAATCGAATGAATCATTTAAATTTTCCTAAAAAAAAACCAACATGGGAACTTCAATTAAATATAAATGCCAAAATAAATTTTAATATTTTAACCTTTAAAAAGATCCAAGATGCGTTTAAAGCTTTTATTAAACTCAAACTATTACTAAGTTAAAAAAAAAATATTCAAAGGAATCATTTGAATTTTCCTAAAAAGGCAATGTAGAAACATCAATTAAAAATAAATCAATATATTTAAAAAAAAAAACAAATAAAAATAATTTAAATATTTTAACTTTTAAAAAGATCCGAAATTCATTTAAAGCTTTTATTGTAATCAAACTATCACTAACTTAAAAAAAAGAGATTATTATATTATATTCAACTAATAAAAAAATTTTTAAAGGAACTTTTAGAATAATTTCAGATAAATCGAAATCGTGATAAGACATAAACGAAAATTTCAATCCGAAATCTTTGATTTACTAAAGAATACAAAAGGAAATAAAAATTTTGAAAAAAGGAAAGATTACGGTTATTTTAAGATTTTTTTTTCATTTAGATGAAACTGGATTCCACCACATACGTACTTTTCTCATCTAAGATTATCTCAAAAGCACATTACTTCCGAATGTTTCAGTTCAAAGTATTGTGCCAAATAAGCTTCCATTGCTTATCTTGATCGTTGAGTTATTTTTTTTCTTTTTTACTGAATCACAGAAAAAACTCAGTTGACTTCTTTTTGTATTTCAAAGGAAAAAAAAAGTCAAAAATTCTTTTATATTGATAAAAATGAGATCAAATTTTGTATAAGAATGTTGTTATAAAATGATATCTTTTATATTATGGGGTTTTTTTCTAACAGTGACATTCTTGCTAAAGGTTCTTTTAGATTTCGTTTATCTACATTTGCATGGTGTTCTGTGAATTGATATTGTATAAAGATATATATTCTATTTTACTCTTTTAAATTTGTAGCGTATTTTAAAAGGGTAGTATTGAATATATGTATACTGAAAAGAATTAAATTACCATTTTTTTATATATGTTTAATATAATTCTTTTTTCTTTTGCTTCAATCTTGTTTTGCAAAATTTAATATATAAATTCAAGTTATTTCAATATTTTGATAATATTTTGTTATTTTATTTGCTTGAATATTTCTAAACTAAATTTCTTATAGAGTTTTAAAATAAATAAATAATTTATTGCACTGCAGAATGTGCACAAATAAAGTTCAAAAATATTTATAAAATAAGATTCTTAAAGTTGATCATAATTATGTATTGTAGGATTCAGAACCTCTATGTCACATAACATACAAATAACGACTTTGCACTGTTTAAGTAAAATGGAAATATTTCATGTCTACATTGAACAGTAACTTTCATATTTTATTAGTAATCAAATATTTTCTGTACACATTTTTAAATCAAAAAAGACATACACAGTTTGTTTTAATGATTTTTCAGAATTTTCCAGACATTCACTCAAATTATTTTAGCTATATAGTTATTTAAAATATATTTTTTAAAATAATTTTCCAATCTCATTGTCACATAAATTAACTCTAAACTATCATCTCATTAATGCTAAAAGGAATTTTATACACCATATAGATCTTTTAAAAAATTACAATCTTTTATTTTTGAGTTTATTTCCATTTTTTTATATTGATTAAGTCATAAATTTCAATCTAAAATTTATAACTAATTTCATTTAACATTTGCTGTAAAGCCATAGTCACATATTTTAATTTCATGATATTTTGTACCTTAAAACTAGAATATATGTTGAATCTCCTAGAAAAATTTTAAAAGAAGTGTAAAAAATCTTTTGTTTTTAGTATCTTTTCAGAATTTTAAGTGTTATTATTATGTAAATATTAAATATAACTACATTTTTTAAATTTAATTATAATAATATTGTTAGATAAAAGGTTAATTTTTATTATATAGTTCAAATATTTATGCATATTTTAGCAATAAACATGCATATTTTACTCTATTTTTGCAATATAAATGCATTTTTATATTTGAGTGCACCATATTTGCCAACCATTCACCATGTTTCATTGTCATTTATTATAATTTATCTGAAAATAATATTATTATTTAAAATCTAAACATAACCTTATTTATAACACATGTCAAACACACTCTCACCTAACCTAACTCAAATGTTTAATTCGCATTTACTAGTGAAAAAAAAAAGAAAGCTATGATTTTTATGAAATGAAATTTTCTTTATCATATTTGTTAACGCTGCAAAATAATATACGTATTTGTTTTATTTACATTTTAAAATTTAAAAACAGAATACTTTTGTTCCTTTCTATTTTGAGTGTCTGTCAGAATTTCTCCAATATTTATCGAATTATCATATTTAGGTAATAGTAACATTAAAAAGTTTAAAGATTCTTAAAAGATTAATTGAAGGAACTTTATTTATCACATTTGTTGAATGCAACCTCAGATAATCCAATATGGGGTTTTTTTTTTTTTTTTTTTTTTCATTTTTTTAAAGATTTTATTCGTTTCAATTTTGAATATCTTTGTATTTTAAAATGAAGAAAGAAAAAACTTTTATTCCTTTCTATTTTGAGTGTCTGTCAGAATTTCTCCAATATTCATAGAATTATCATATTTAGATAATATTAACATTAAAAAGTGTAAAGATTCTTAGAGTATTTTATCCCGTTTGTTTATTTATCCCGTTTGTCAAATGCACTCTTAAAAATCCAGATCAATATTTTAGTAACATTATATATTTAAAATAAAACCTTTTATTCATTTCAATTTTGAATATTTGTTAGAACTTAACCAACATGAATCAAATTACATTTGAAAACTTAATTATTCTCATAACAATAGGTAAAAGCATCTTTTATCACCTTTTTCCAATACAAATGATTTAATATTGTTAGCGCTTTCGGCAGAAAGGTGTCGTGGGCATCCTTAGTTAAATTTCAGTAATTAGAGCTTCAACAAAGTTACTACGAGCAGAAACAAAAACATTCCTTCTCAAATCTAATTTTAGACTGAAGATCTCCCCTATTCAAAGAAGACGAAGCCATAAAATTCCCTAGACAAGACCTTAAACAAAAGGGGGTACAAGACAACAACCTCACAACCTGGTGCACTGCATTTCTCGGAATTAGTCCTGCAGTAAACCCTGTACTAGACACGCTGTTTACCAGAATGAAGCGACGGATATCTTATTTAAATGCAATTAGCTAATTCTGTCTCCTTAGTAACCGTTGAATCCAATTAAAGCTAACAGTTAAAGTTTCATTTGCCACCAACTAGTGTAACAGGAATTTTCACTTTTGCGAACTTGAAGTGACCTGAAACCGGTCGAGATTAATGTTTGGCATTGGATTGATTTAATTATGTCGCACAGAAGTCGTCGTTGCCATTCTGAGAAAAGCAATTATCCGTTCCCAATATAGATCATATTTTTTTTTATCAGTTTGGCGAATGGCAATGGTTAAGTTGCATTGGAGGTGAATTTTGATGCACGTAATTCGTGTCGTAAGAAATGTAAGAATAAAAACTTTCCCTGAAATGTATTAATTAACCTCAAAGTACAAGAATTCTTTTATTAATGTAAAAGTCTTGGTGGAATTGGAATTCCATGTTAGGTTTAAATGAAATATTCCTTAACATAATTACACATTTAAAAAAAAAAATTATATATCCAATGAAAAATTTGCTTTTGCCGCTTTATAAATGAAAAGTTCAATTTTATTAAAAGTATCTTTCCCCACCATTCCTTTAAAATATTTAAATTAAGAACAAAAAAATTATTATTATTATTTTTATTTTTGAGAAAAGGATTTTGTATTCAACTAACGAATTTAGGTTTTCTCGATATTATAGAAATTTTTCTTTAACCAATTTATGTATATAAGCTTATTAAATTTAATTTTAGTTGGAGCATTGAAATAATAAAATATCATATGTGTTAAACCTTTTTATTTTTCTATATTATTATAAATATAATAAACCTTACATAAAACCTGAAGTGTTATGTTTTTCATTTGTGTTTATAAATAATATTTATTGTGTGCTTTATTTCGTGATTTAATTTATTTTGCTATAAAAAAATGAAGTAAGGATACTTCATTGCTATATATAATATTTATATATTTACTAAACTTAATCTCATAAGTTTTGTATATTTTGAAACAAAAAACATCTTAAGAAAAAAAAAGCCCTTCTCTCAAATCAAATTAAACTCGCTCGCTTTAAATAAATAATAAAAAAGAATTAGATTTGGAAATTTATTGCAAATTGTATAAATGTAATATGTGAATAAATTTTACAGTATAAATATATTATACTCAATGTATGGTTAGATATAATTGAAGAAAATATTTGAAAAATAGATATAATTAATTATTAAAAATATATGATGGATGCATACTATGAATAGATAGTTTTGCAAACCAATCACTTTATAGAAATAAAAATTAAATAGATTTTAAAATCTCTTATAAAGAAAACAATTATAAAGATTCTTAAAGAATAAGTTGAAGGAAACTTAATTTATCCCACTTGTCAAATGAACTCTTAACAATCCAACGCTAGCTTTTAATTGAATTTTATTTTTAAAAAAAAGCTTTTGTTCGTTTCAATTTTGAATATCTGTCAGAACTTTATCAACATGAATCAAATTTCATTTGAAAACACAAATATTCTTATAAAAATATATAAAAGGAGCCTTTATGACATTTTTCAAATACAAATAATTTAATATTTCAAGTTTTCAAGCGCTTCAGACAGAAAGGTGTCGTGGGCATCCTTGGTTTAATTTCAATAATTAGTGCTTCAACAAAGTTACTACAAGCAGAGACAAAAACATTCCTTCTCAAATCTAATTTTAGACTGAAGATTCTCCCTATTCAAAGAAGACGAAGCCATGAAATTCCCTAGACAAGACCTTAAACAAAAGAGGGTACAAGACAACAACCTCGCAACCTGGTGCACTGCATTTCTCGGAATTAGTCCTGCAGTAAACCCTGTACTAGACACGCTGTTTACCAGGATGAAGCGACGGATATCTTATTTAAATGCAATTAGCTAATCCTGTCGCCTTAGTAACCGTTGAATCCAATTAAAGCTAACAGTTGAAGTTTCATTTGCCACCAACTAGTGTAACAGGAATTTTCACTTTTGCGAACTTGGAGTGACCCGAAACCGGTCGAGATTAATGTTTGGCATCGGACTGATTTAATTATGTCGCGCAGAAGTCGTCGTTGCCATTCTGAGAAAAGCAATTATTCCTTTTCCAATATAGATGCGACATATTTTTTTTTATCAGTTTGGCGAATGGCAATGGCTAGATTGCATTGGAGGGGAATTTTGATGCACAGAATGCGTGTCGTAAGAAATATAAGAATAAAAAAAAAGTTTGTTTGAAATGTATTAATTAACTTCAAAGTACAAGAATTCTTTTAATAATGTAAAAGACTTGATGGAATTGGAATTCCATGTTAAGTTTAAATGAAATATTTCCTAATGTAATTATACATTTTAAAAAGAAAATATATATCAAATGAAATATTTGCTTTTACAGATTTACAAATGAAAAGTTTAATTTTATTAAAAGTATCTTTCCCCCTCCTTCCTTCAAAATATTTAAATTAAAACAATTCATTTTTTTCGACAGAATTTTGTGTTCAACGAAAGAATTTAAATTTTCTCGATATTATAGAAATTTTTCTTTTTTTTTGTGTATATAAGCTTATTAAATTTAATTTTTGATGGAGCATTGAAATAATAAAGTTAATAAAATATCATATGTGTTAAACCTATTTATTTTTCTATATTATTATAAATCTAATATACCTTACATAAAATAATCTGAAATGTTATGTTTTTCATTTGTATTTATAAATAATATTCAATATGCGTTTTATTTCGTGATTTAATTTATTTTGGTATAAAAAAATGAAGAAAAAAATACTTTATTGCTATGTATAATACTTGTATATTTATCAAACTTAATCTCATAAGTCTTGAAATAAAATCCATTTTAAGAAAAAAAAGCACTATTTTCAAATCAAATAAGCTTGCTCGCTTTAAATGAATAATAATAAAAATTAGACTTACAAATTTATTGCAAGTTGTATAAATGCAATATGTAAATAAATTTTGCAGTATAAATAAATTATGTCCAACGCGTGGTTAAATGTAATTGCAGAAAATATTGAAAAATAGATATAATTAGTTATTAAGAATTTATCATAGATGTATGCTATGAATATACAGTTTTTCAAACAATCCCTTTATAGAAATAAAATTAAATAGATTTAAAAATCTCTCATAAAGAAAACTAATCCATTTAAATTTATTCTTTCACGGAAATTTTGATATTGTGTTTATGGTATCAATAAAATATAAAATCATAAAAAGTTTAATCGTATATTTTAATATCTTTACATAAAGAAAGAGAATCTGTTTCTCTGTGTATATATATCTCTTATAAATTAAAAAAAAAATATTTTTTTAAAAATTTCTATTTTAGAAATCTAATTTAATTTAGATGTATTATTTTTGATGTGGTGTGTTAGACAAAAATTATAAAAACATTCTAATTTTTTTATAATTAAGTAAAAATTATACTTTTAACATATTATAACAATAAATCGAATAGCTATAATAAGGCATATGTAATACATTATAAATGGATAGAAAATCCATTTTTTTAACAATTTGTATCAATATCGTTTTGTAGTTTATAGTATAACTGTGTAAATATTTGATTGCTCAATAAAAAGATATCTAAATATATTATTCTGTTCCATTTCGAAGAGCTGTCAGAACTTTACCAACATAAATCTAATTACATTTAAAAATTCAAAGATTCTTTTAACAATAGATAAAAGGAAGCTTTATCACATTTTTCAAATACAAATAATTTAATATTTTCAGCGCTTAAGACAGAAAGGTGTCGTGGGCATCCTTAGTTTAATTTCAGTAATTAGTGCTTCAACAAAGTTACTACAGGCAGAAACAAAAACATTCCTTCTCAAATCTAATTTCAGACTGAAGATTCTCCCTATTTAAAGAAGACGAAGCCATAAAATTCCCTAGACAAGACCTTAAACAAAAGGGAGTACAAGACAACAACCTCACAACGTGGTGCACTGCCTTTCCAGGAATTAGTCCTGCAGTAAACCTTGTACTAGACACGCTGTTTACCAGAATGAAGCGACGGATATCTTATTTAAATGCAATTAGCTAATTCTGTCGCCTTAGTAACCGTTGAATCCAATTAAAGCTAACAGTTAAAGTTTCATTTGCCACCAACTAGTGTAACAGGAATTTTCACTTTTGCGAACTTGAAGTGACCTGAAACCGGTCGAGATTAATGTTTGGCATCGGATTGATTTAATTATGTCGCTCTGAAGTCGTCGTTGCCATACTGTGAAAAGTAATTATCTTGTCCCAATGTAGATGCATCATATATTTTTTTTTATCAGTTTGGTAAATTACATTGGAGCCGAATTTTGATGCAGGGAATGCGTGTCGTAAGAAATGTAAAAAGAAAAAATGTTCGTCTGAAATGTATTAATTAACTTCAAAGTACAAGAATTCTTTTATTAATGTAAAGGACTTGGTATTCCATGTTAAGTTTAAATGAAATATTCTTCAACATAATTATACATTTTAAAAAGAAAATATATATCAAGTGAAATACTTGCTTTTACAGCTTTATAAATGAAAAGTTTAATTTTATTAAAAGTATCTTTCCCCTCCTTCCTTTAAAATAATTAAATTAACAACAAACAGTTCATTTTTTTTCAGTACAATTTTGTGTTCAAATGAAGAATTTAAATTTCTGGATATTATAGAAATTTTTCTTTCTTCTATATATGTATATACGAGTAAGCTTATTAAATTTACTTTTAGATGGAGCATTGAAATAATAAAGTTAATAAAATTTATGTGCAAAACCTATTTATTTTAAGTTTTATGCTTTTCATTTGTGTTTATAAATAATATTCAGTATGCGTTTTATTTCGTGATTTAATTTATTTTGGTATAAAAAAATGAAGAAAAAATACTTTATTGCTATGTATAATACTTGCATATTTATCAAACTTAATCTCATAAGTTTTGAAATAAAATCCATTTTAAGAAAAAAAGCACTGTTTTCAAATCAAATTAAGCTTGCTCGCTTTAAATGAATAATAATAAAAATTAGATTTACGAATTTATTGCAAGTTGTGTAAATGCAATATGTAAATAAATTTTACAGTATGAATAAATTATATCCAATTCATGGTTAAATATAATTGCAGAAAATATTGAAAAATAGATATAATTAGTTATTAAGAATTTATCAAAAATGTATGCTAGGAATATACAGTATCTCATAAATAAAAATAATAAAAATCTCTCATAAAGAAATAATAAAAATCTCTATATAGATAATATATAATCTCTCATAAAGAAAACTAATCCATTTAAATTTATTATGTCAAGGATATTTTGATATTGTGTTTATTGTGTTAATAAAATATGAAATCATAAAGAAGTTTAATCGTATATTTTAATATATTTACATAAAAACAAAGTGTTTGTTTGTTTGTGTATATCTTCTAAAACTCAAAAAAAAAAAAAAATTATTTAAACAAGTTTCAATTTTAAAAGTCCAATTTTCTTTCTTTTTTTTTTTTTTTTTTTTTTTTTTTTATGTGTTGTGTAGACAAAAATTATGAAAACATTCTAATCTTTTTATAATTAAATAAATATTGTATTTTTAATATATTGTATTATTTTAATATATTAAAAGTGGATAGAATATCAGTTTCTCTAACAATTTGTTTTTGTAGCAATATCGTTCTGTGTCAGCGCTTAATTATTTAATAAAAATATTTAAATATAAATAATACCTATGCACATGTTTTTTAAATTAAATGGCCTGAAATTTAATATACGTTAAAGAAGAAATTAATTGAAGAAGAAGTATATTTTTAACAAAACTGAAATAGGAAAGACGAAGAATGAAGTTGAATTGATCATGGTAATTGAAGTTGAATTGATCTTATTCATAAATACTTAATAATGGTGGAATATTTAAATTAATATTAAGAGAAAGGTTTATTTTTATAGATGTTTATATAGCTTTTTTTTATTTTTATAGATGCTTAATCTGTAATTTTCTAATTTAGTTTTACTTTTCAAAATTTTATTCATTTTACTTTAAAAGTTGCTGAAATTTGGTATATTACCCTTAAACAAACCAGACAAATCTATATTATATTTACAAGTGTTTAATATACATTCCCTTTAAGAAAGTAATATTTCACTATCAAGCTTAATTGCAGATTAAATACCCTATTTTTAATAAAATAAAGAAAATTTCATGTTGTGTATTGTTCAAATGTTTAATTAAAAATTTCTGATTTATTTTATTATTTTTTTCTGTATTTGATATCACCATAAAAAAGCACCCTTCATAGTTCTTTTGAAAATAATCACTACATTTTAATAAATGCTATGTCAAATTATGTGTTATATGTTTAAATTACACTTCTTAACATTGGAATTGCAAACGCCTAGAAGGAAAAGTGACATAGTTATGCAAAACACAAAATCTGTTGACACTTGGAAGATGTGCATATGATCAAAATTTTAAACGTCCATATTTATCTGTAGAAAGCGGAAGTTGATCATCATAAAAGAATAATAAGAAAATAATAAAAATAATAAAAATAAAAGAATCATAAAAAGCTGATCGAAAACTAGCTTTTATAATCGTTTAATACTTCGAATTTTAGAGAAAATATAAGTAGTCGAACATTTCTACGATGCCGTGTTTTCGTCGATCTCTCATCAACTATACCAAATTGCAGAGAACAGAATACTTTAACAGAGAGATGTTGGATTATAGCTAGAAATATTGCAACTTGAATTAACAGGGACGTCAACGTTGAGTGTCCTAGTGTTTGCGAACAAAGATAACACACTTGAATAACATAAATAAGTGAATAGATTCAATATTCACAATGGACGAATGTGTGGTTTGGTTTGTTACTCTACGGTCATTTTTTGGCACTTTAGACCAGAACCTACACTTTAAAGCGGATTCCAAACCACTAACAAACATCCATGCCATTGCTAGGATTAACCTGAAGCCTGTGGTACCAAAGGCCAGAGCACTAGCTCATTGATCAACAGGCCGCAACGGACGAATTTTCTCATTAGGAGGTTTGCTCGTAGCAATCTCTTCACTATTGCAAGAGAAATTAAACAACAGATTTCAATTCTAGAACATTTCACTTTGTCTGCATTAAAAAATCAGAAGGCATTTTACAAGAAATTGAACTACAAGCTGTACGTGTAACTGCTGGTGTTTCATTCACCTCACTTGAAAGCTATCATGTTGCAGTGCAAGATGGTTTTTTCTTTCTAATGCAGCTGCCAAACACAGATAGCTTGGTCTTTGGATGCCTTAAGGCAAGTGCTGCACAGACGTACTCACTTTGCATTACCCAGGGGGCGCGTGTAACTTGAAGATAAGACACGGACGCGGAGTAACAATGCCCCCGCAACGCTCTACGATCCTAGTAGGACCGGGACCCACTTTTTAAAGTGGATTCCGAACCACTACAAGCACCCATGGCACCGCCGGGACTCGAACCCGAAACCTGTGGTACCGAGCGCCAGAGCGCTAGCCACTCGGCCATTCAGGCCCTTCAGTGCAAGATGGTAAATCTGTTTAAAATGAAGAAGTATCCTCTTGAGTGATGAATCACTTTTCGTCTAATACACCATTATAGCCAGAAGATGGCCTGTGCCATGAACAATTGTAGAGAATTCAACCATTATAGAAACTTACATCTTGAGTTATAGTATGTGCTGGTTTCATGTATGATAGGCGAAGCCCACTAGTCACCTTTTTGGGTAAACTAACTGCTTTCCGATACACATTTTCATGGATCCCGTGGTGAGCGCATTTCTCAGAGGTACATCTGGAGCCATTTTTTAGAAAGATAACGCTGGATCACACGTTACTCATGCTACTCTAAGCAATCTACGTGGGCTGAACATATTAACGCTATCATCAGTCTCAGATAGAGCATATTTAGGATTTCATTAGTCGGAAATCGCAAATAACAACTCCTGTAAGGGATCTTGTTGGTTTGTATACCCAAGTGAATTCATCATGATAGAATATTTCATAAGAAATCTTTAAAAATTTTATTGAAAGCAAGTCAAGGTATATAAAGACCTATATTTGAGCACGAGGTTTTATAATAAATATTAAATTAATCGAATTGATTTCTTTTATTGCTTTTGTTATTTGATCAACTGCATATCATTAAAGTACGAATTTTGAATCATAGTTTTGAAATTTAAATGTGGAAGAGTGCATAAATGGTTTTCAATAAACAACCCTCATATAACTAATAAATTAGTATATGTCATCATTATAACATCAAGTTGTTAGGTTATGCATTATATAGCTTAAAATTCACAGTAATACTTATAACTATAAATTTTCATTTAATATTTCATTATTCGCCTTATTTAAATATTTCCCGATTTCTGGGTAAAATAGTAGAATTGTTTAACAGTTCCAATGAAAACTTCTGCCAGATATCAGTGCGCAATATGGAATTTAACGTCCCATTTGGCTACAATCTATTCATTCGATTAAGTCCTCTAACCTCGGTACGAAAGCCATTTAGTATGCTGCCTCCAGGCGATAGGATTGTAAACTATTGATCCTCCTTACAGTTGACGCAGATTGCTACTTTGATTTGGGGAAGCCTTTAATCATCAAATAGTTCTCCAAGATGATTTGCAAAGCTAACAGTTTATGAGTGTCTTCCTGATAGTTAAAAATTTCTGAAAGGAAGCTTATTTGAGGGAGAAGGTTTGCTATAAACCTCAAGGAAGATTCATATTAAACTATTATAACTAACTTATTAATGTTTAAATGCTTTCTTAATATGATGGTTTGGTGAATTCTCAATTTAAATTATTTTGCATAATTTTTTACTATATTGTCTCCAAGTGATAGAATTGCAAGCTATTTCTCCAATTCATGTAGATTGCTACTTGATTTCGGCAGATTTTGATGATCAAATCATTTTGAACATCTAAAATCTTTAGAAGGGATTTTTTATTAGTTACAGATTTCTGAAAGAAAGATTCTTTAGAGGAAAGAGTTTATTATTTTACTAAAGCTAACTTATGAAAGATGCATTTTTATGCACTAAAACTTTACTGCACATATTTTGTTTATATTTGCAAAGAAATCTCTGAATTTGTATTTTTCCTTTTAAATTTTTTTAATTTATCTTTTCCTACTTCCTATTGCAGAGTTATTTTTATAATTGAAAAAACCCAATTATTTTGTATCTGAAAAATAAAACAACAAACGCAAAACATGTTTTATGCCTCTAATGCGTGAGATGTAAGCGTTTATTGATTTATATTAGATACATAAATAGGGGGTTTGATATCTAAGTTCAGTGTCCATCACGCTGACTATTTTCAGTGAGATCATTGTTTTAATCAACTGCAATGATGATGCCGTATTCAATTCCGCTAACCGTGCAAAAACGATAATCATTGCGTCAAATACTCTTGGTGATACATCAATTAGAAATGAGTAGAAGAGCCTAAGTGGGAAGACTTGAGCCCTTTGTATCGTAATACAGATGTAGAAGTTCAATCTCTAATAAGCCAGTTACTTTCAATCAGAGATGAATATACTACTTAGTTTCAATGATGATGTCTTGTGCACCAAATTCAGATTAATTATGCAAGAAAGGGTGCCATTGACTTAACCACTCTTGGTGTTACAGCAATTGGATGTAGAATTTCAATCTCCAACAAGATAGTTACTTTCAATCAGATCAATATACCCCTTGGTTTCAATTATGATGTTTTGTGCAACAAATTCAAATTAATTATGAAAGAAAAGTTTCCCTTTGCATTAACCAATCTTGATTTTACAACAATTGGATGTAGAAGATGTAAAAGTTCAACCTCTAACAAGATAGTTAATTCCAATTGCATCAATATACTATTTGGTTTCAATGATGATATCTTTTGAGCTAAATTCAGATTAATTATGCAAGAAAGGTTGACATTGCCTTAACCACTCTTGCTGTTAAAGCAATTGGTAACAAGTAGGGAGGAATAGGAAATAGCACGAAATCCTTGCATTATTTATGTAATATTAAGGAATTAGAAAATCAATCTCCTACAATCGCATCCGATGGATTAATAATGAAAACCATTGCAATCATAATGTCGCATTACTAGAAGAATAAAAATGCAATCCATGTTGATGATAATGATGTTTCCTTTGCTTAAATCACTTTTGGTGTCATTGCATTTTGGAGTTTGATGGCCGGATGACTAGCGTCCGATGCCACAGCTTTCGGATTCGAGTCATGACAGTGCCATGGAGATTTATGGTGGACTCTCTGAAAGTCTTGAACCTTCTTCTCATGTCATGCAGTAAAACGGAAACACTTTCTGTTGAATGGAGTTATGGAGTCCGCCATGAAAGGAGTTATGGAGAAAAATGATGTTTTTTTTTTAATTATCACTTCAGTTTTGAACAGTTCGTAACCGAACTAGATAGCTTTAGATCAATGGACTATAAAGAAATAATGAATTTTACTTCCTAATTAATTATTAGTTCAACTATAAAAACAATAAAAATTAACTTTCCTAGATTTCTCCGCAATAGAATGAATTATCAACATAATTGATAAACGATATTCTTCAAATCATAATTTGGAAATTGAAGTAGAATTAATTAAAACTAACTGCACTCAATACTTATATGGTCCCCAAGGTATTCCACCTCGAATCTCACAGAATAGAAGGCACGCCACGCAGTCATGCACGGTCGAGTTGACCCTTTGCTGCAAAATCGGCTTTCCGCCCCCTCCCGAGGAACAACGCCGATTTCCGTCGCTTCACTCAATCGGTCCTTCGTCCAAATTAATTGGGAATCGTCAAGATAAAAGCTTTGTGCTGCCTCCATTGCATTCAGAGACGTGTTCTTGAGATCCTTCAGAGCGATTCGTTTGCAGATGACTGGGTAACAGGTGGTCCTGGCACAAAAATCTACCACGGATTCGCTGCCGATTTGCCATTCAAAAGGAACGGAGCTTTTAAATTGAATGAAAGGAATAGGACTAATGGTTGAAAAAAAGGTCTTAAGTCTTAATTAAATTTAAAATCCGATTAAAGGAATTGTTAATGGAAGTATGCCATTCAACATTTGAAGTGAAAAAGATTTTAGATTTTTTTGTTGTTGATGATATTGTTATATTTTCCTAATTATACTTATGGTGTATTTAATTAAAAGTTGTTGGTATAAATAATAAATTCGTTTATTAAGTTTAAATAATATTTGTAAATACAATATTATTTAAGTGTATAGTAAGTATTAGATATTGGACACTGAAAAAAATTACGGCTTGATGGTCAGTTGGCTAGAGCTCTGGTCATTGGCCCCATAGGGTTCAGGATTGAATTCTGGTAGTGGCATGGATGTTTGTTCGTGGTTCGGAATACACTTTAAACTGTAGGTCCCGGTCCGTTTAGCCCTCGTGTGCACAAAATGTCCGTAGAGTGACAAACAAAACCAAACATCTGATATAGCCATGGAATTATTTTTTCTAGTATCGTCTCAGGTCTGAGCCGTCTTTGGTACCCCAGGCTTCAAGTTGGAATTCTGCCGGTGCCAGGGACGTTGGTTAGTGATTCGCAATCAACGTTAAACTATAGGTCCCGATCTAATTAGCTTAAAATGTGTAAAAAATGAAAGTAGAGCGACAAACCAAACCAATCAGGTTAGAGCCAGTTCATGATAGAACTAGATAGCTTTAGAGGAATGGACTGTAATGAATTAATGTTATAATACTATATAATTTATAATAATAAATAACAGTAAGTCAGTTCAACTAGAAAAACAACAACACAACGGAACTGTTATATTAGTTTATAACAAATTCATGTAATGGTATACTGTACTTTAATTACTGTTATGTTATGGTATAAATGATATTCCTCAAATCATAACTTATAAATTGAAGAGGAATTAATTAAAACTAATAGCACTCAATACTTATATGTTCCCCAAGGTATTCGGCCTCGAATTTCATAGAATAGGAGGCACGCCACGCAGTCATGCACGGTCGAGTTGACCCTTTACTGCAAAATCGGCCTTCCGCTCCCTCCCGAGGAACAAGGCCGATTTCCGTCGCTTCACTCAATCGGTCCTTCGTCCAAATTAATTGGGAATCGTCAAGATAAAAGCCTTGTGCTGCCTCAATGGCATTCGGACGCGTTCTCGAGATCCTTCAGAGCGATTCGTTTGCAGATGACTGGGTAACAGGTGGTCCTGGCACAAAAATCTACCCGCGGATTTGTGGCCGATTGACCATTCAAAAGGAATGGGGCTTTTAAATTGAATGGAGGAATAGGACTAATGGTGAAAAAAAAGTCTCATGTCTTAATTAAATTTAAAATCCGATTAAGGCAATTGTTAATGGAAGTATGCCACATCATTTAAATGGAAAGAGATTTTGGACTTTTTTTGTTGTTGATGATATTGGGATATTTTACTAATTATACTTATGGTGTACTTAATTGAAAGTTGTTGGTATTGATGGCAAATTAGTTTGTTTAAGTATTTAAAGTACAAAATTAGTCAAGTATATAATAAGTATTATATATTGGTCACAGAAAAATGGTAGCCTGATGGATTGTTGACTAGACTTTGGCCATGGATAAAATTGCCATATGCTTTAGGATTGAATCCTGGCTGTGGCATGGATGGTTGTTAGTGGTTTGGAATCCACGTTAAACTGTAGGACCCGGTCTAATTAGCCTAAAGTGTGCAAAAAATGACAGTAGAGCGGCAAACCAAACGAAACCTGGAAAAATGACTTAAATATTGTGTTTATAAATATTAAAGGAAAAAAATTAAATTGTCATATACAATCAGACGAAAAAGTAACTATGTTACTTATGAAGATATCTTTTGAAAAATATAAGATTTCTGATGCAAGGATTTTCAAAATAAATCAATAGGTGTTTCAGTAGTGAATTTCAATTTTATTTTCAAAAGAAAACGTCACACAAATATTAACATCTAATTTGCAAGATAAATTTAATTGATAATTACCTGCTTTTATATCACAAAAGTAATTATACAAAGAGAAGAATGTAGCATTCTGTATATTTTATTTTTAATTAGCCATTATACAATAGTTTTTCAAAATAAATTTCAAATACTTTTTCAAAATGAATTTCAAATACTTTTTCAAAATGAATTTCAAATAATTTTTAAAATGAATTTCAAATAATTTTTAAAAATAAATTTCAAATAATTTTCAAAATGAATTTCAAATAATTTTTAAAAATAAATTTCAAATAATTTTTTTAAATGAACTGCAAATAATTTTTCAAAATAAATTTCAAATACTTTTTCCAAAATAAATTTCAAATACTTTTTTTCGAAATAAATTTCAAATACTTTTTTCAAAATAAATTACAAATACTTTTTTTTCAAAATAAAGTTCAAATGAATTTTTAAAATAAAATTTTTTCTCGTTGTTCTAAAAATTTGTAACTTTCATTATTTGTGTAAATAAATTTGTGTAATATTTTCCCAATGCTATCAATCTGAATGGTATAGGTAATACTTCTATTGATATCATAAAATGTTGAGTGATTGCAGTTGTACATTTTCTTCCTTTTATCCAAAATGATCCTTTAAAATAATTCTTAACATTATTTTTTTTCGTAATATAATATGTCGATCCTTTTTGTTTCATATTTTCTAATTCGGATTAATATTTGGTAACCAATACGAATTTTAAAATATTTTACAACATTAAAGAGAAGCTATACAACTCAAATTATGTTTTGAATCATTATTTTGTTAAAATCCGTGTTCTCGAATAAGATGAATTGTGAAGTAGAATACTTTCCCAAAATATTCAAATATCTGTATTGATTCATTATTCCCTATATGATTTATAAATTAATTTTCTTAATTGTTAACTGGAAATATTAAACCAGAATCCCCCCATCACCATGTTTTACGCTGCTCTTATATTCTTTAATTAGAACTTTGGATTTAATTTCCCCAAAACTCTTTAAATGCCATCTGATCCGCGGAATTTTCAGCTAAGAATTTGATCGTCATTTAGGATTATTTTACAAATAATTTTCTATCGTATTATTTTCTCTTTTCTGTTACGAGCTTTATTGTTAGCATAATTTAATACTGGTATCCCATATTTCTTAGAACATAATTGTTTGTACGATATACCAAACTTTTCTACAAATTTTAATTCCTAGAATTGAACGAATTTTTTTTTTTTACTTTTCTGAAAACTATCTAAATTTTACATTTCTTGTTAATATGTACTGTTGTTTAATTATAGACAATATGTTGTCGTTAAATTTTTGGAAATATTTATTCTCATTCAATTGTGAATGTGTACTGTCATTCAATTCATGTGAATGTGTATCAACGTTCAGTTCTTTGACTGCTACTCCCATTGATTACCTTTTCATTGACTTTTGTCGTATTATTTTCTCTTTTCTGTTACGAGCTGTATTGTTAGCATAATTTAATACTGGTATCCCATATTTCTTAGAACATAATTGTTTGTACGATATACCAAACTTTTCTATAAATTTTAATTCCTAGAATTAAAGAATTTTTTTTTTTTTACTTTTCTGAAAACTATCTAAATTTTACATTTCTTGTTAATATGTACTTTTGTTTAATTACAGACAATATGCTGTCGTTAAATTTTTGGAAATAGGTATTCTCATTCAATTGTGAATGTGGAATGTGTACTGTCATTCAATTCATGTGAATGTGTACTGTCATTCAATTCATGTGAATGTGAACTGTCATTCAATTCATGTGAATGTGTATCAACGTTCAGTTCTTTGACTGCTACTCCCACTGATTACCTTTTCATTGACTTTTGAAGTATTGTTGTAAGACAGAGGACGTCTTAATAATCGTCAATACTTATATTCCCTATAATTAAAAAAAAATTTCAACTTATATGAAAATTTCTTTTTTTTATGATGTGGTATTATTAAAACATAGAAATATTTTATGCCTGTGAAAATTATAATAAACGTTTCAAAACTGTCAGTAAAACACTAAAGGATGCATAATGCATAAAGAATGCAGTGTATTTAGTCTTTTTAATTTTCAGTGCATACATATTGTATGTATGCATACAACCAACTTTTTAAAAAAAATTTATCAGTGTAATTAAACTTAAATTAATTTAAATTAAAGAGGAGTTACTTCAACACTTAAAAGGTGAACATAGATTCCAAGATTCAAGATATATACTTCACAGCAGTTCTTGAGCCCCTGATGAAAACAAAAAAGTCTGTTAACCCATCCGACATGATGCATGCCAATACTGTCATATCTCCGTTGCAATAGTGGTCTTTTTCTTGATTATTAGAAGTCAAATGGTAGATCCTTTATTCTCTATAGTTAAACGTATGCTAAAAATCTGTAGTTAGGTTTAATCAGAACTCATCACTTTATAAAATTGTCCTACATAGTTACTACATTGTCCTACGTAGCCATGTTAAATGGGATCTCATAGGCACAGAAGTGAATAGCAGTGTATGCAAACAGAAGGTCTTGCAAAAAAAAATGAATCTTATGTAGTCTTCTGGAAACGGTACTCCTTGACATGTGAATAATGAATGAATGATTGTTATTTGAGAGATAAGAAATAGATATTCTACTACGCCTCATTGTTGTGGATAAATGTCAATCTTCATCCGTTGTTGTGAATCTTGGACGAAGTTAACCAATCTTTCTCTCTATGGATCTAGTATCTTTAGGTTGTTTGCATAAGTTGGACACGACGCTGGTTGGCCGTATTTGTGTTTCTAGCAATCTACACTTCAGACCTTACGTCTTCTTGTCTTTATTTACCATTGAAACGTTACTCATTTTAACTGATTTCTTTTGAATTTTACTGAATAATTAAAAATTTTTGCTGTGAATGAGAGAATGAAATTGCTAAATTCCTTCAACAGCTACTGCAGAATCTACACGCTGCTACTTTTCCTCTACACGAAATGTCTGGCCTTTGTTACTACATGTTTCAGTTTCGTATCCTAGCGGTGGCTTTGACGTTTATTAGTGGTTCGGAATCCACGTTAAACTGCAGGCCTTAGTCTAATTAGCCTAAATTGTGCACCAAATGACCATATAGCGACAATCCAAACCAAATACATCTACATGAAACGTTCAAAATAATTAATACATTATTTAAGTATTCTATACTATAGATTTGTAACTTTGTTAATAACTAGTTTTATTTTTCTTTCAGTATTTTCTGAGAATATCGTTAAAATAAGCAAAGTCTGTTAATTTTGAAAAGTTTTTGAAAAATTATCATTAAACATACAAAAGCTTAAATTTTAATTGGTGCTATTCATGTTTATTTTATATTTTATTAGTTCTTTAAATATGCTTCGTCTGAAACCTTTTCTTTATTAAATTAATCTTAAATATTACCTAAGGCATTAAAAACAAAAAATAAATTTGAAAGAATATATTTACTACGCAAACCGTGAATTGGTAGAAAAATAACGAGCTTTGTTTACAAGGTGTTGAAATCATGGGAAAGCATAAAGGAATTAAAATTATAAACAAATATCTAAAATAACGATAAACGAAACAATGTCATCAAAATATTTCAAATAAAGAACAGCCTCTTATTAATTAAATGAATATATCATTAATGCACGATAGAAATTTAATATTCTTTTTCCCATAAAATGAAAAGAACATTGCTTTTTTTTTACTTTGCATAATGTTATTAACAAGACTTTTTAAATATAAAAAGAAATATACATAATCTTAATTTAGAATATTTTATACCATTAAAAAAATATTTAAAAAAATATTTCTGAATTTATTTATATTGTATGTTTCTGTATTGAGAGTTAAAATTTCTTGTTTCATGTAATTCATGCTAAAAGACTTTAAAATTGTATGTTCGATATTAATAATATAAAGAAACTTAACATTAATATAGGGTATTTTTTTAATTTTGAAATATTATTTTATTAAAAAACATTTATAAAAATTGCCTATAAAGTATGTTTGTGATGAAGGCTTTTTTATTAAAATGTGATAGAATAAATATTTTATAAGGCAAAGTATTATAACAATATTTTTTCTCATTTTTTCAAAACAATAATTATCACATATTGACTGAAAAATCTATTCTATCACAAACACAGAAGCATGATCTGTTAATAAATTAATATTAATGTTTAATCAATAGCTACAATAAAATTATTAAATAATCAATTCAAATGTTATTTTATTAATTTAGTTATATATCTAAATTTTATTGTAGTTGAAATGTGGAACTATAAAAACTCTTATCTATACATAAAATTTACTTCAGTTTTCACCAATAAGTCTCATCCTATTTAAGTAAGTTTCCTTTTTTTATTTCATCAAAAGGAATTATTAATTATTAAAACATGACAGAATTTATTTCTTATTCGCTTTCTTTATTATTCTTATCTTAAAAACATATTCATGTTTTCAAATCTTAGTCATAAAATTTTGGTTTTATGTTTCTCTATTAAATACAAAAATGCTTATCACGTAAGATGATTATAAGATAAAATCTGGCTTATTAAAAAAAAAATCTTTATACCGAATTGCTTTAAATAGCATGGTTTCTGCAATTTTATTTCAAAGTTTTTCTGTTTTAATCGCTGATCAGGCGATCGTTTGCTAATAATTACCTTCTACTTATCTCGTTGGCAAAGGGGCAGGAAAGGATGGAAGAAAGAGAAAATCGTTTTTTTTTTCAAAAAATATTCCTTTCAACTCAGTACCATATCTTCTGGGAACTACAATAACAAATCCCCGAGGGAAAAATAATTTTAGTAATTAAAACAAATAACCTTTCTTTTATTTTTTTTTAAATTTTTTTTTAAGTGGTGATCTTCTGTATTCCCTAGGTTAATCTGCAAGAAAAATATTTTTTTTTCTTTTCTTTTCGCATTTTAACGAAGATGTACTGTTGCTAGATTATTTCTCATTTGTAGAATCAGCTTAATGGAGAAAAGAATGGATAAAATAAAGAACATTATGAGGTATCATCGACGCATTTTTAAACAGATACTTCGTAGAAAGAAAACAATTAACGATTTTCTTTGAATCTTTATCAAAAATCTGTAAAGCTAAAAGGTCATTTCCAGCTTTGCAAAATTTGGAAAAAGTTTTGACGTCATAAATTATTAAAAGTCGTTGGAGCTAATAAATGAATTCTAATGGCTTAATTGGATTATAATTAAACTGTCTTTTTTAAAAATGTAAGGCAATAAGTAAAATATTTTACTAAAGTCGCATGTAAGGAAGTAATAAAGTGGATTTAATGCTATGTTTCGGAACATTGACTGATTAAAAAGATTTAATTCCAGTATGCGATATAAAATAAAAACTATTTAGGAAATGCATATTTTCTTAATTTTAATATACAAGTTGTTTTTTATTGTTAAAAGGTTTAATAAGATCTAGACAATTTTAAATTCAAGCAAAATAAATAAAAAGTATTATTAATATTTAAAATTAGCTGCATTTAAATTACTAAATAATTAATTTAAATAATTAATTTAAATAATTTAATTATATAACTAATTTTTGTTGTAGTTGAAATGTGAAACTAAAGAAAGTTCTAACCTACTAAATATTTATATAAATTTTTCACTAATTTTTGTTATCTATTTAAGGAAGGATTATATTTTTAAAAAAGAATTTATTAGCTACTAAAATGCTACAATTTTTTATTAACTTTCATTATTATTTGTCTTACCAACATATGCATATAGATATTCCTATTTTTCAAAATCTTAGTCATTAAAATTTTAGATTTATGTTTCTCTATTAAATACCAAAATGCTTATCACGTAAGACGATTAATTAGATAAAACCCGGTTTTAAAAAAAATATTTAAACCTAATTGCTTTAAATAGCGTTGTTTCTGCAGTTTTATTTCAAAGTTTTTCTTTTTTAATTGCTGTTCAGTCGATCGTTTGCTAATAATTATTCTATACTTATCTCGTTGGCAACGGGGCAGGAAGGAAGGAAGAGTGAAAGTATTTTTTTTTTCGTAAAAATATTCCTTTCAACTCAGTACCATATCTACTGGGAACTACAATAAGAAATCCCCATCAAAAAAAAGCTTGTAATTAAAACAAATAACCTTTCTTTTTATTATTTTTTTAATCTTTTTTTTTTTCTATGTTGCTCTTCAGTATACTCTAGGGTTAATCTGCAAGAAAAATGTTTTTTCTTTTCTTTCGCATTTTAACGAAGATGTACCGTTGCTAGATTATTTCTCATTTGTAGAATGCAGCTTAATGGAGAAAAGAATGGATGAAATAAAGGATAAAAAAGGAACATTATCAGGTATCAACGACTCATTTTCCAGCAGATACTTCGTATAAAGAAAACAATTAACGATTTTCTTTTAATCCTTATCGAAAATCTGTAAGGCTAAAAGGTCATTTCCAGCTTTGCAAAAGTTGGAAAAAGTTTTAAAGTCATAAATTATTAAAAGTTGGTGTATCTAATAAATGAATGCTAATGCCTTAACTGGATTATAATTAAACTATCTTTTTTAAATATAAGGCATTAAGTAAAATACTTTACTAAAGTCGCATGTAAGGAAGCAATAAAGTGGATATAATGATTTGTTTGGGAACACTGACTGATTAAAAAGATTTAATTCAAATATGCGATAAAAATTAAAAAACTGCTCATAAAGTACATGTTTTCTTAAATTTGAACATATAATTGATTTTTGATCTTTAAAGGTTTTAATAAGTTCTAGCCAATTTAAATTTCAAGAAAAATAACTGAAAAGTAATATTAATATTTAAACATGAACTGCATTTAAATTATTAAATAATCAATTTAAAAAATCTAGTTATATTTCTAAATTTTGTTGTTTTTGAAATTTTGTTGTTTTAATTAACAGAAATTCTGACCTTTTTAAAATTTACTTTTAGTTTTCACTAATTTTCCTTATCTCTTTAAGCAAGTTTTATATTTTTAAAAAGGATTTATTGGCTGCTGAAATATGACAATTTTATGTATTATGCTTTCATTATTATTTATTTTACTAACCTATGAATACAGATATTCATGTTTTCCAAAATCAAATGTCATAAAAATTTTGGTTTTATGTTTTTCTATTAAATACCAGAAGGCTTGTCACATAAGATGATTAATAAGATAAAACCTGGTTTAAAAAAAAAAATTTAAACCAAATTGCTTTCAATAGCAGGGTTTCTGCAGTTTTATATCAAAGTTTCTTTATTTTAATTGCTGTTCAGGTGATCGTTTGCTAATAATTACTTTATACTTATCTCGTTGGCAACGGGGCAGGAAAGACGGACGAGAGAAAACTATTTTTTTTTTTCAAAAATATTCCTTTCAACTCAGTACCATATCTTCTGGGAACCACAATAACAAATCCGCAGGAAAAAAATTGTTAGTAATTAAAACAAATAACCTTTCTTTTATTTTTTTTAATCTTTTTTTTTAAAGTGGTGATCTTCAGTATTCTTTAGGATTAATCTGTAAGAAAATATATTTTTTTTGTTCTTTTCGCATTTTAACGAAGATGTACCATTGCTAGATTATTTCTCATTTGTAGAATGCAGCTTAATGGAGAAAAGAATGGATAAAATAAAGAACATTATGGGGTATTAGCGACGCATTTTTCAGCAGATACTTCGTAGAAAGAAAACAATTAACAATTTTCTTTGAATCTATGGAAAATCTGTAAAGCTAAAAAGGTCATTTCCAGCTTTGCAAAAGTTGGAAAAAGTTTTTGACGTTGTAAATTATTAAAAGTCGTTGCAGCTAATAAATGAATTCTAATGGCTTAAATGGATTATAATTAAACTGTCTTTTTTTAAATGTAAGGCAATAAGTAAAATAATTTACTAAAGTCGCATGTAAGGAAGTAATAAAGAAGATTTAATGCTATGATTTGGAACAGTGACTGATTAAAAGATTTAATTCCAGTATGCGATATAAAATAAAAACTATTTAGGAAATGCATGTTTTCTTAATTTTAATATATAAGTTGTTTTTTATTGTTAAAAGGTTTAATAAGATCTAGACAATTTTAAATTCAAGCAAAATAAATGAAAAGTAATATTAATATTTAAACAATAGCTGCATTTAAATTATTAAATAATTAATTTAAACAATCTAATAATATATCTAAATTTTTATGTATTTGAAATGTTGAACTAAAGAAAATTCTGACATATTTAAAATTTACTTTTACTTTTCTCTAATTTTTCTTATCTATTTAAGCATGATTTATATTTTTTTAAACGATTCATTAGCTACTAAAATACCACATTTTTTTATGCGCTTTCATTATTATTTAACTGACCAACATATGAATATAAATATACATGTTTTCAAAATCTTAGTCATAAAAATTTTGGTTTTATGTTTCTCTATTAAATACCAAAATGCTTATCACGTAAGACGATTAATAAGATAAAACCTGGTTTTAAAAAAAAATATTTAAACTTAATTGCTTTAAATAGCATGGTTTCTGCAGTTTTATTTCAAAGTTTTTCTATTTTAATTGCTGTTCAGGCGATCGTTTGCTTATAATTACTTTATACTTATCTCGTTGGCAACGGGGCAGGAAGGAAAGAAGAGAGAAAGTCATTTTTTTTTTTTCAAAAAAATATTCCTTTCAACTCAGTACCATATCTTCTGGGAACTACAATAACAAATCCCCAAGAAAAAAAATGCTAGTAATTAAAACAAATAACCTTTCTTTTATTTTTTTCAAATCTTTTTTTTTCTATGTTGATCTTCAGTATTCTCTAGGGTTAATCTGCAAGAAAAAATGTTTTTTTTTTCTTTCTTTCGCATTTTAACGAAGATGTACCGTTGCTAGATTATTTCTCATTTGTAGAATGCAGCTTAATGGAGAAAAGAATGGATAAAATAAAAGAAAAAAAAAAGAACATTATGAGGTATCAGCGACGCATTTTTCAGCAGATACTTCGTAGAAAGAAAACAATTAACGATTTTCTTTGAATCTTATCGAAAATCTGTAAAGCTAAAAGGTCATTTCCAGCTTTGCAAAAGTTGGAAAAAGTTTTTGACGTCGTAAATTATTAAAAGTCGGTGCAGCTAATAAATGAATTCTAATGTCTTAATTGGATTATAATTAAACTGTCTTTTTTAAATGCAAGGCATTAAGTAAAATAATTTACTAAAGTCGCATGTAAGGAAGTAATAAAGTGGATGTAATTATTTGTTTTGGAACACTGACTGATTAAAAAGATTTAATTCAAATATGCGATATAAATTAAAAACTGTTCAGAAAGTACATGCTTTTTTTAATTTTAAACATATAATTATTATTTTTTATAGTTAAAAGTTTTAATAAGATCTAGACAAATTTTAATTCAAGTAAAATAAATAAATGTAATATTAATATTTAAACAATAACTAAATAAATTTAAATAATTAATTTATTAAAAAATTATTTAATAATTATTTAAATAATCTTTAATATATCTAAATTTTTTGTATTCAAAATGTGGAACTAAAAAAAATTCTAACCTATTTAAAATTTATTTCTATTTTCACAAGATTTTTTTCTTATCTATTTAAACACGATTTATTTTTTAAAAAGGATTTACTAGCTGCTAAAATACTAAAAATTTTTTTATTCGCTGTCATTATTATTCATTTTACCAACCTATGAATAAAGATATTCATGTTTTCCAAAATCTTAGTCATAAAAATTTTGGTTTTATGTTTCTTTATTAAATACCAAAATGCTTATCACGTAAGATGATTAATAAGATAAAACCTGGTTTAAAAAAAATCTTTATACCGCTTTAAATAGCATGGTTTCTGCAGTTTTATTTCAAAGTTTTTCTATTTTAATTGCTGTTCAGGCGATCGTTTGCTAATAATTACCTTGTACTTATCTCGTTGGCAACGGGGCAGGAAGGAAGGAAGAGAGAAAGTCATTTTTTTTTAAAAAAAATATTCCTTTCAACTCAGTACCATATCTTCTGGGAACTACAATAACAAATCCCCAAGAAAAATGCTAGTAATTAAAACAAATAACCTTTCTTTTATTTTTTTTAAATCTTTTTTTTCTATGTTGATCTTCAGTATTCTCTAGAGTTAATCTGCAAGAAAGGTGCTTTTTTTTTTCTTTTTTCGTTCGCATTTTAACGAAGATGTACCGTTGCTAGATTATTTCTCATTTGTAGAATGCAGCTTAATGGCTAAAATAAAGGAAAAAAAAAACGGAACATTATGAGGTATCAGCGACGCATTTTTCAGCAGATACTTCGTAGAAAGAAAACAATTAACGATTTTATTTGAATCTTTATCGAAAATCTGTAAAGCTAAAAGGTCATTTCCAGCTTTGAAAAAGTTGGAAAAAGTTTTTGAAGTCGTAAATTATTAAAAGTCGGTGCAGCTATTAAATGAATTTTATTATAACTGGATTATTAATTAAATTGTCTTTTTTAAATGTGAGGCATTAAGTAAAAATAATTTACTAAAGTCGTATAAATGAAGTAGTAAAGTGGAGTTAATGCTTTTGTTTTGGAACACTGACTGATTAAAGAGATTTAATTCGAATATGCGAAATAAATTAAAAAACTATTTAGGAAGAACAGATTTTCTTAATTTTAATATATGTTACTTTTTATTGTTAAAAGTTTTAAAAGATCTACACCCTTTTTAAATTCAAGAGAAAGTAAATGAAAAAAAAAAATGTTAATACTTAAACGATAGCTGCATTTTAATGTTTAATAATCAATTTAAGAAATCTAGTTATATATCTAAATTTTCTTGTGTTTGAATGTGAAACTAACGAAAATTCGAAAACCTATTTAAAATTTACTTTTTAGTTGTCTATGTTCCGTATCTATTTAAGCAAGATTTATATTTTTTAAAAAAGGATTTCTCAGCTACAAAAATAGGAAAAATTTTTTTATTCACTTTCATTATT